>CM068553.1:12881689-13266689 GCA_035048495.1 Euptelea pleiosperma
ACCCCCATAGAGCAAAATCACCAGCTGACCGACTCGAGTAGTATACCTTTACAAGATGTGGGGAGCTTTCAGAAATTGGTTGGAAGGTTGATCTACCTCTTCTTGACTCGTCCAAACATTGCCAATGCAGTCAGTACATGCATTCTCCTAGAAAGATTCACTTAGAGGCAGCTCACAGGATATTGAGATACCTCGAGTCTACCCCTGGCCAAGGCCTCCTTTTTCAGAAGAATGGCCACATGAGAGTAGAGTCATATACTGATGCAGACTGGGCTGGTGCCAAGGATGACAGGAGATCTACCTCAGGCTATTGCACATTTGTCAGAGGCAATCTAGTTACCTGGAGGAGCAAGAAGCAACTAGTAGTTGCCAGATCCAGTGCAGAGGTAGAATTTAAGGCAATGGCCCATGGCTTGTGTGAGATACTCTGGCTGAAGATGTTGGTGGCTGAACTTGGCTTTCCAGTCTTGGGACCCATGAGCTGGTACTGTGACAACAAGGCGGCTATCAGCATTGCTCACAATCCGGTGCAACATGATCGGGCCAAGCATATTGAAGTGGATTGCCACTTCATTCGGGAGAAGATTGTATCTGGGGAGGTTTGTATCCCCTTTGTGAAGACAGACAAGCAAGTAGCAGATGTCTTCACCAAAGGAGTTCCCAGTTGGCAACTTCATAGATGTTTATGCAAGTTGGGCATGAAAGATATCTATGCGCCAACTTGAGGTGGAGTGTTATCAGATACGTAGAAATACGTATTTATCTTGTATAGGGGTATTTCTGTAAATACCTCTTATGAGGGGTATACTTGTCTCTTTTATGTAACCCTTTATATAAATAAGATTTACGGGGTCATTGTGAATTAAGCACAATGACATCCTTTCTCCCTCTCTTCTCTACTCTCTATTCTCTCTTCTCTAAACCTAACCCTAACCCTAATTCCTCAAATGCAACTGAAATGAACTGCTAGTTCTGATTGTGTCATCAACCTGAAACAGGTGGGCAACTGAGTACTTATTGGTTTCTTTTCTCGGACTACTTATTTTTGTAGCAAAAGTGCAAAACAGATAAACCCGAATCCAACTTGTAATAAGGTATGATTTTTGGGTACATTAGTAATCGGGCTGAATGAGTTGTAAACACCTAATTGCTTATCTCTTAGGGGATTGCATCTCAGTAGTACTCAAGAATAGTCTAGCAAACCGTCAAAATTGACCTTTTGCATAGAAGATATTGTAGGGCTGGTTAGAGTCGGACCTGCAATTTTTCCATGTATCCTATTGCGCTTATTGGTTGGTAGATAATAGAATACCTTTACACTTTATTCTAATGTAGACCACGAATATTGTCCACTGGAACAAATTTATCCTGATGTGGAGGTCCTCCTTAGGCCATCACCATTAGATGGTCCTCGTGGACAAATCTGAAGGATCATCGAATGGCATGGATCCTAAGCAAAACATCCTCCTCAGGAAGAAAGCAAAATTTTCCAACCAGTGCACGGCCACACCAGTTAGTGTAACCAACTTTCGCTATTGGGAAAAGAAGAGTCACTAAACTCTATTACCGAGGCTCTTTAATGTATTGAAAATGTTCATTTCGTAAAATGTTCTTCCCTTTCCAAACTTTTTTGAACTGAACCAAACACCAGAAAATGTTCATTTTCCTAAAAAACATTTTGTTTTATGCTCTTTTCTTGCAAAGGGAGTAGTCTTACTAATGATAGACTAGGAGTGTAATGAATTGAAACTTGACATTGCTGGTTCAAAATATTTAAAAAAATTATAGCTTGAGGCAGTAGAAGTGACAAAGTTACGATGCTGTATTTCATTTCAATCATTATCATATTCATGCATGCATTTTTTATTCTTGTTGATCGTTGGAATGTAAATTTATCTTCCTCACAAAACAATTCATAAGAAAATGAGTACCATAAAATCTTTTGGAGCTGCCGCAGCCATTATTACACTTCTTTTCTCAGTTTTCTTTTGGGTTCAGTCAGAATAGAAATCAGGTTTTCAAATAAATATCTATACCTACCAAAATGTGGTAAAAGAGGACTAGGAAAATGCACATTAGAGGAAGATGGAGAGAGACAGGATGATGACAGGCCTGCTGCTCACTTTGAAAAAACTAGGTCAGAGAAAAGGGAACTCGACTAGACATAAGAAAAACCAGAACTTTAGCCTCCCAGAGAATATTTGGTAGTATTATAACTGCAATAGCAATTAGGTAGCAACCATTCAATACCCTTATGTTTGGAGCTGAACACAACTAGGTGTAACGGAAATATTGTTGTCAGGGACCTACTTGTAATATCTTATATTCTACAGGGGGCCCTTGTAATATTGTAAAACTTCACTTAATATATATATATTGGGTGAAATCGTGTAGGCTATTCTAAGCTCTACACGATTTCTCCTCTTCCCCCAATTCTCTTCTCCTCTCCTCTCTTCCATCTTTAACCCTAATCTTATCCTGGTTACGATCCAAGATTACAACATGGTATTAGAACATGGTTATGTAACCATGGCTCAATCCTAGAGGTCTGAAGAACCCTAGGGATTGCGAAATTCGATGCGAATGGCTCTTTCCAAAGAAGGAGATCATCTCCCATGGATAGCCGCAAGCTTTAGAAGAGTCTGAAACTCTAGCCGCCCACTCCAAAAGGTTGGAGAAGTTCTCCCAGGCCTAGCCGCCCACTCTAGAAGCCTGGAGAAGAGCTATCAGGCATAGCCGCCCACTCCAAAAGGCTGGAAAAGAACCACCAAGCCTAACCGCCCCTTCCAAAAGGTCAGAGAAGACCCTCTGGACCTAGCCGCAGGTCTCAAAAGAGCCCGGAACGTCTCCCTAGTGCTACCGCACCTATCCAGGAACCTTTTTAGGTCATCGGAACCATTCACAAGTTTCCCGCGAGTGGTTTTTTCTCCAATAGAAAATCTATAAAGGAGTTGTTCCAAAAAGGTCTGAATCCTGCTGGCGTTGCTCGCAGGAGGCTTTAAAAATAAAAAAGGTGATTTGCACCTCCGCAGCAGTAGTTCGGGTGATTTCTTATCAGAAAAGTCTTCTCTACTACCATGAGTACATCTGAGGAGTCATCTTCTGCCAAGTCAGAGATCATTGTTGCCCCACCCAGTCTGGGAAGTCATGGTGATCACAGCCCGGGCCTACACATCACTACGATAAAACTCGACGGGACCAACTACCTCGCATGGTCTCAATCTGCCAAGATGTACATCACCGGACGAGGCAAAGCCGGCTATATCACTGGACGCATCACTGCACCTGATTCCTCCGATGCCCCGTTTGAGAAGTGGGAAGCGGAAAACTCGATGGTCATGTCATGGCTGCTTCATTCCATGCATCCATCGATCAACACAGGCTTCCTCTTTTTCCCGACTGCCAAGGATATATGGGACACGGCATCTCAGACCTACTCCCAAGATGGAAATTTTGCTAGGATGTATGAACTTCAGCAGGAGATAGCACATCTGAAGCAAGGCGATCTTCCTTTGGGATCATACTACGCTGCGTTACGTAGCAAGTGGGAAGAGGTAGATCACTACCATACCTACACCCCTGCATGTACCAAGGATGCTACGGAGTTCCGAAAGATGATTGTGCGCGGACGCATATTCGAGTTTCTTGGTGGCTTGAACCAGAGCTATGAGCAAGTTCGAGCCAACATCTTAGGCAGAGATCCACCGCCGTCGACCATTGCACAGGTCTACTCCAAATCCAGAGCGAGGACAGCAGGAGGAGAGCCATGAGCTCTAAGACAGATGCTGGTGTTCTTTTATCTGAGAAGTCTGCCTTGGCCACTCAGAAATTGAGCAAACCCACATCCAAGAAGGATGGGGATCTTGATGATCGTGATCGACTCAGATGTGATCACTGTGGCAAGCGTCACCACACTCGGGAGACCTGCTGGAGTCTTCATGGTCGTCCTGCACAGTTCTCTGGGGGGAAAGCAAGGCTCCTCAAAGAAGCCCTTTGGTAGCAAACATGGAACCTCAGCCACTCATGCCACCAGCCAAGATTCCTCTGATGGCCCTTCCCCACCTAAATCATCCTTTGCTCAGACAGGTACATCCCATTCAGCCCACCATGTGTCTACGGCACCCATTGGTCCTTCCTAGATCATTGACTCTGGTGCCTCCGATCATATGACTGGTATGCCATCCCTTTTCTCCACCTATAATATCTGCTTAGGTAAGGACAAGGTCCGCGTGGCCGATGGCACCTTCTCCTCTATCTCAGGGAAGGGCACTATCTCTACCACACCCACTTTGTCTTTATCCTCTGTACTTCATGTTCCTAAATTCACCACTAACCTGCTTTCTGTTAGCCATCTTACTAAGAGCCTAAACTGCAGTGTTACCTTTTTTCCTACTCACTGTGTTTTTCAGGACTGGGGACGAGGCGGATGATTGGCAGTGGTTGTGAGGATGGTGGATTGTACCTGCTCGATAGCCAGCCGACTTCATATTCTGTTGCACATCAGTCTAGTGCCAATGTCAGTAGTTCTAGCGTTAATAAAGACCTGTTAATGCGATGGCATAACAGGCTAGGTCAGTTACCGCTTTCAGTCATGAAGAGTCTGTTACCTCAGTTTGCGTCTATTCCATTTTTTGAGTTCAACTGTGAAACTTGTGTACTTGCAAAACAATGTCGGGTGTCTTTTCCGACCAGTAATAAAAAAAGTACGTTTCATTTACAGCTTGTGCACTCTGATGTTTGGGGACCCAATCCCACCACTTCTATCTTTGGTTTTCGCTACTTTGTGGTTTTTGTGGATGACTATAGTCGTTACACTTGGATCTACCTTATGAAATCAAAAAATGAGGTGCATACTATCTTTCAGACCTTCCATAAAATGGTGTGCAATCAATTGGGCACCACCCTAAAAGTCCTACGCACTGACAATGGGGGGAATACATGTACAGTGGCCTTGCCTCCTACTTTGAAGAGCATGGAATTCTTCATCAGACTTCATGTGCCGATACACCTCAACAGAATGGGACCGCTGAGCGAAAGCATCGCCATGTCCTGGAGGTTGCTAGGGCACTTCTTCTTGGTACTCGGGTACCCAAGGGTTATTGGGCTGACACTGTGTTGACGGCATCTTACTTGATAAATCGGATGCCCTCTCGTGTCTTGGGGTCGAAGTCTCCCCTTTCACTCCTGTTTCCTTCCTGTCCTGTGTTCTCCATTCCACCTAAGGTCTTTGGTTGTGTTTGCTATGTTCACGCCCATCACAGGAAGGACAAGTTAGATCCGAAAGCCGTTCCATGTGTGTTCCTTGGCTATTCGTCCACTCAGAAGGGATATCGGTGTTTCCATCCCTCTACCCGTCGCCGGTTTGTTTCTCTAGATGTTACCTTTTTTGAGAGTCTTCCCTTCTTCTCGGTTGATCGGACTTCTCTTCAGGGGGAGCTTGGGAGTATTGACGAGAGTCCGATACCTCCACAGGGGGAGATTCCTCAACCAGTACCCCTTGATTTGCCTGATGAGTCTCTTGTACCCTTGTCCTTATCTCCTACTGACACTGTGCCACAAGATCCGCAGCTGAAGACATATGTCAGACGACGTCAAAAAGAGAAACAGTCCACCATCCAAGCTCACTGCCAGGAAATCCAACTTGATCCAGGTAATCGTGTCCTCAGTGATCCTCATGATGATATGTCTGTTGCTCCTTCTACTATCCTTCCCATAGACATTGATGTACCTATTGCTCATCGGAAGGGTGTTCGGAACTGTTACCAAGTACTCTATCTCTCACTTTGTTTCCTATCAGCAGCTCTCACCATCCTACAGGGCATTTGCTACTTCCCTATCCAGTGTCGCTCTGCCATCCGGTGTCTCAGATGCCCTCAGCCAGCCTCAGTGGAAAGCAGCCATGCTAGAGGAGATGGCAGCTCTATAAAAGAATGGTACTTGGGATTTGGTTCCATTGCCTAGAGGAAAGAAACCCGTGGGGTGCAAGTGGGTATATACAGTGAAATACAAAGTAGATGGAAGCATCGACAGGTACAAGGCCCGTCTAGTTGCAAAAGGGTACACACAGACTTATGGGATTGACTACCAGGAGATATTTGCTCCTGTGGCCAAGATGAACTCAGTTCAAGTTCTGTTATCTCTCGCGGCAAATTTTTCTTGGCCCCTCCACCAGTTGGATGTCAAGAATTCCTTCCTCCATGGTGATCTAGAGGAAGAGGTCTACATGACAGGTCCTCCGGGGTTCAGTCCGACTGGGAGTAAGGAACTTGTGTGCAGACTGAAGAAAGCCTTGTATGGGCTTAAACAGTCACCAAGGGCTTGGTTCGAGAGGTTCAGTTCCGTAGTCAAGAAGATTGGCTACTCACAGAGTCAGGCGGACCACACTCTTTTCATTAAGAGAAGTCAAGGTCGTCTTACTGCTCTTATTGTGTATGTGGATGATATCGTGGTCACAGGAGATGACCCAGATGAAGTTTGCAGATTGAAAAAATACCTCGGCACAGAGTTCGAAATCAAGGATCTGGGAACCTTGAGATACTTTCTGGGCATTGAGGTTGCTAGGTCAAAGCAGGGTGTGTTCATCTCACAAAGAAAGTATGTACTTGATCTCCTTCGAGAGTCAGGAAACTTGGGAGCTAAACCAGCCGATACGCCTATAGAGCAGCAACATCGGCTGAATCTTGTTGATGGGGATCCCATTGCTGATACAGGCCAGTTCCAGAGACTTGTTGGGCGTCTCATCTACCTTTCGCTGACACAACCAGATATTGCATATGCAGTCAGTGTCATCAGTCAGTTCATGCATGCCCCTCGCTCTCCACATCTTGAAGCAGCACACCGAGTGTTACGCTATCTTAAGGGGGATCCTGGGAAGGGTATCCTGTTTAGTAAGAATGGACACCTGCGAGTTGAAGCTTATACAGACGCTGACTGGGCAGGTTCAGTCACTGACAGACGTTCCACATCAGGGTACTGCACATATGTGGGAGGTAATCTGGTGTCTTGGCGCAGCAAGAAGCAACCAGTTGTCGCCCGCTCCAGTACCGAAGCAGAGTACCGTTCTATGGCTCATGGTGTATGTGAGCTTCTATGGTTGAAGACTATGCTCAGTGAGCTCGGATATCCTGTCAAAGGGTCTATGCAACTGTATTGTGACAATAAAGCAGCCATCAGCATTGCTCATAATCCAGTTCAACACGACAGGACACAGCACATTGAGGTAGACCGTCACTTCATCAAAGAGAAGCTTGGTCAGGGACTTATTTGCACACCGTATGTCCATATTGTTGATCAAGTTGCAGATGTGTTAACTAAAGGTGTTACTAAAGGGATCTTAGAGCACCTGTTATCCAAGCTGGGCATGATAGATATCTTCGCACCAACTTGAAGGGGAGTGTTGTCAGGGACCTACTTGTAATATCTTATATTCTACAGGGGGCCCTTGTAATATTGTAAAACTTCACTTAATATATATATATTGGGTGAAATCGTGTAGGCTATTCTAAGCTCTACACGATTTCTCTTCTTCCCCCAATTCTCTTCTCCTCTCCTCTCTTCCATCTTTAACCCTAATCTCTTATCCTGGTTACGATCCAAGATTACAACAAATATTTCTTATGAGAGAGTCCCTCCAAAAGGCCACACCTTCATGACATTTATTTTTCAAGTTGCAGCCAGAAATAATAACATGTCAACTTTCCTAATGGGACAACGTTCACAGAAGGTTTTGATAATGATACCTCGGTGCAAAGTGTAAACAAAATCAAGTCATTCAATAGAAGAAGGGGTGATACCGTGGTGCAAAGTGTAAACAAAATCAAGTCATCCAATAGAAAAAGAAGAAGTAGAAGAAGAAGAAGAAGAGAAGTCCTAAGACCCTCTCCCAAGTTCTTTTATGATAAAATAAAATAAAATTTTACAATACCAAGTATGTCCCTGATAAGTACCTCGACCATTCCACCTCAAAAGACCGGCCTGTCAAGGGGAAGAGGATCGAATTACTTAACCCAGGCACATAACAATCCACCACGCTTAAGAGCCGATGTCACGGCGGCGATCTAGGGGACCCCTTTGTCCCAAAGAAGGCCTCTCGGAGGCGTGTAGGGGAATTTTTCCCGAAAACACACCCCCCGCAACTCGAACCCCGGACATGGTGCCCGCTTTGATACCAAATGATAAGTACCTCGACCATTCCACCTCAAAAGACCAGCCTGTCAAGGGGAAGAGGATCTAATTACTTAACCCAAGCACATAACAGTCCCATACATAAATAAATGTCCATTATGCTCCCTCATCCTAGTGTAGAACATTCATACAAAGGAAATAAACATATCTCAACAATCCCCCTCAAGCGAGGCATAGATGTCTACCATGCCCAGTGTGCCAAGAAGAAGATGGAACTGGTTTCTAAAAATTCCCTTAGTGAGAATATCTGCTATTTGGTCACTTGATTTGACAAACAGTAAACCAATTTCGTCAGATGCAACCTGTTCACAGATGAAGTGTCTATCCACTTCAATATGCTTGGTCCTATCATGTTGAACCGGATTGTAGGCAACATTAATGGCTGCTTTGTTATCACAATAGAGCTTCATGGGCTCTTCAACTTTCATCCCGAGCTCATGAAGAAAGGTCTTTAGCCATAGGAGTTCAGCCACCCCATGAGCCATTGCTTTGTACTCTACCTTAGTGTTGGATCTAGCCACACCTATCTGTTTCTTGCTCCAGTGTCACTAGATCGCCTCCAACAAACATCCAATAACCAGAGGTGGATCTCCTTTCATCAAGAGAACTGGCTCAGTCTACTTCTATATAGGCTTCCAATTTGAGATGTTGGCAACAATAGTTCTTTACCAATGGAAGACTTGAGATACCAAAGGATTCTTTCAGCTGCTTCTAAATGAGTGGTTCGGGGGGGCGTGCATGAATTGGATGATAACATTGACTACATATGCAACATCATGTCTTGTTAGAGACAAGTAGAGGAGCCTCCCAACTAGCCTTTGAAACTATCCTTTATCAGGCAGTGGATCTCCTACTTCCTTGCTCAATCTATTATTGGGACCAATGGGATTATAAACTAGTTTTGCACCCAATTTCACAATATCCTTGAGAAGATCCAAGACATACTTCCTTTAGGATATGAAGATTCCTCTCTTGGAGTGAGCAACCTCAATTCCAAGGAGGTATTTTAGTGTACCCAAATCCTTGATTTCAAATTCTTTAGCCAAGAATATCGTGAGGCCATGAATCTCAAAAGGATAGTTCTCAGTCACAATGATATCATCCACATACACAATGAGAGCAGTGATAAAGTTCAGTCCCTTTCACAAAGAAAGTGTGATCACTGATCAGTGTGGCTCTCTGCACATACCCTACTTGACTGCATGCTCTAGATAACTTTTTTAGTCGTATATGGATTTATTTAACTTACACACTTTCCCTTCATTCCCTGGAGACTGAAGTCCATGAGGCATCGCATATACTTCTTCTTTGAGATTGCCAAGAAGAAACACATTCTTTAGATCCAGCTAAAATAAGGGCCATGACAAGTTTGCTGCCAAGTTCAAAAGCACAAGGATAAAGTTCATCACCAAGCAAGCCTTAAACATGTCAATTGATTCAATAGCCTTATACTTAACAATGAATATCCACTTGCATCCAACAGCCTCCTTCAACTTGGGAAGGTCAACTAGGTCCCAAGTATCATTCTTAACAAAGGCCCGCATTTCTTCCTACATCGCTTCTCTCCATTTAGGATGGGAGACAACCTCTACAACACTAGAAGGAGACAGATGAAAGGGAAGATGTAAAGAAGTGAAGGGAAGAAGACAATAAAGATTAAGAGATGTGTTCAGTGCAATTACACTTGCCCTTACGTATGGCAATATGAACATCAAGATCATCGAGAGATGTACTAGGGAAAGCTGTAAGAGAAAAGCAATGTTACCTAGATCCAAGGGGTCAGATGGGCACGGTAAATCCATTGTGGTTGGGACCTATCGCCGACAATACACCTTCAGTTCCTTCTGCCCTTCAGTGGTCTCTTGAATAGGAGAGAGTCTCTAGGGTCGGACACGAATAAATGCAAACGGGAAGAGGACACCATATGTCTCCCCTTGAAGAGAGGTAGTGGGAGGACGACGAAAGGAACGAGTGGACTCAAAGAATGAGAAATCCATACAGACAAATTTACATCCTGAAATAGGGTCAAAGTTGAGGAGGCAAAGACAAAGGAGTTGTCCAAGCGAGTCAACAGTTGACGAAGTTTCTCAATCTCCTCGAAAGACATCTGAAGAGGAATACTAGACAGAAATGAGGAACCATCTGTTGACACATGATGTGCTCCACTGTGGTTTCCTCTGAGAGGCCGCCCAACTAAGTCCCAGCATCTCTCCTTTGTATGCCCAAGCTTACTACAATAATCACACTTGAACTTGTCTTTGTTCTCTGAAATGCGTCATCATCGTCTGCTCATCTGGCGGTTACCACTAGTGCCTTCCCTAACAATTGAAGAAGAGACAAGTACAGAGTGATCAAGAATAGAATGTGCGACCATAGCAGCCTTATGGGTTTCTTCACTTAACACAAGTGAATAAACCTCACTAATAGATGGGAGCTCCGCCTCACTCAGAATATGTACATGGATCAACTCATAATAAGAATTCAAGCCTGCCAGAAAATTGAATACTTGATCCTCCTCATTGAGCCTGCCATGAAAACTGCCATCCTCCGTACACTGCCACTGAACAACCCGATAGTGGTCAAGTTCCTCCTATTTAGTCTGGAGAGACGAAAAATAGGCAACCCAAGTCTTGTCTCCTTGACGGAGAGATGCATCCTCTTGGCGCAATTGATAAACCCTAGCAATATTGCAACGTTGAGAATAGGTATGAGCAATAGTGTCCCACACTTCCTTGGTTGTCTCTAAGAACAATAGGTCTCGACTAATGTCGGGCAACATGGAGTTCAAAAGCCATGAGATAACAAGGGAGTTTTCACAATCCCAATTCTCAAAGAGTGGATTATCAGGTTCTAGTGCTTCAATCTTCGCATTTATGTAACGGGCTTTTCTTCGACCGAGTATATATTGCTTAGTGGATTGAGACCATTCCAAATAGCTTGTCCCATCTAACTTGACCACCGGTGGTTCCCTTGGCTACACATAAGAGACAATCCTAGTGAGGTCACTTCCAAGCCTCTTGAAGGCAATATTCGGACTCAAAACCTTCAACAATGGGCGCAACCGCTCCATAGAAGTAGTAGACTGCAGCAACCAAGCCCCCAAAGGGAAACTAACCATGCACAAGCTAAAAATGAGTATTGTTCACAAAGATAAATCTTTGCCGGTCACTCAAAACTCCACGGAATGGGCCATGGTTGGGTTCTTTGTGTAAGGAATATTTTCATATTCAATTTGGCAAAGATTCCGTTTGACATAAAAACATTCTTGTAACCGTTCCTACGAGCACCAGTGTAGTGTGAAGATGTCGTGGTACGCATACTTCGCCGACTACGTAAAGACTAGAAGACAGAGACAGCAAGAATCAGACGGTTGACGACAGGAGTCATCTGAGTAACTGCCCATTTGTCAGTTATAGATCGTGTACGCTCGCTTAGGAAGGTAAGTGACTTAGTGGCCATAGGAATATGTTTAAAATGAAAAAAATATAATGGTCAAACCTAGTCATTGGACAGACCCGAGTCTAAGTCAAAGAAATTGACTTATGGGAGAGTCCGATCGATTGGAACTTGTCCAATCGATTAGACATAGCCCAATCGATTGGAGACTCTATGAAATCGCTTGGAAGCTACGAGGCAGAACAGAATATATGCCCAATCGATTGTAGACTGTGAAATCGATTGGAGATTACGAGGCAGAACATGTTAAAAGCCAAATCGATTGGAGACTGTGTGAAATCGATTGGAGCCTTCGGGACAGAATTTTATTTGAGGTCAATCGATTGGAGATCTCTGTGTAATCGATTGGAGCCTATAGAACAGGAAATTTATTGAGGCCAATCGATTGGACACTTATACCCAATCGATTGGACATAACCCAATCGATTGGACCCAGAGTACAGTCGATTGGACTTAACACGAACTCAGTTTTTCTCAGATCCGAAATTCTTGGTTCCACTCTCCCATGTTCTACACGACTCAGGGTCACGAATTCTATAAATACAACCCTTCTATACCTTCTCTAAACATACACAAACACACAGAGACACAGAGTGACTCAATCTTCCAAGAGAGAGAAGAAAATGTTTATTTATTAGAGTGTGCATTCGAAGAGCAATAAGCTTGTTTCTCATTCACATCTTGTCAGTTTGTTCCTCTTCTTGATCAAAGCCAACTGTTTGATCCATTCCTCAGCTTAGGTCTTTCACTTATATATTCAACCTAGTAGTCTGAGTGTACCAGTGTGACTCAACACCTTTGAGCAACTTAAGGTTCAGGGTATACTGAATCCTTCACCTTCGGCAAAGGCTAGAGCGTTGAGAATTAAGATCGGAGCAGCCGATCGACGGTAGGTTTGGGGTGTACCAAACTGAACAAGCGGACAAGGCTTCTTGGCTGGAAGGGCGCGCGTGGATTCGTAGCGTTGATTCAGAGGACGTGGATGTATCGGCAGTAGGCCTTGGCCAAGGTTGGAAGCTGTATTTGCAACGGTGCTGCGTAGGTAACCTTTGTTTCGTTTAATTTTTCAGTTAGTGATACTTTCCGTCTAGACGTAGTCCCGTGGTTTTTCCTAGGCTAAAGTTTCCACGTAAAAATCTCTTGTCATGTGTGATTGTTTGTTTGTATTCGGCTATCTATCTTGATTAGACCAAATGACGAAAAGAAAATATACCACGGAGGTATATTCGATTTGAGTCGGTTGTGATAATCTTTTATCAAACAACTAAGGCATGCGATTTTGTTCCCCTATCATAGACCAGTAAAACTGTATAGGTATAATTAATTTTTAAATACCTAATCAACCCCCATTTTAGGTATATTGGATTAAAGAGAACGGACCGGTGTTATTTCACTTTGAACTCCAATTTTTGCCACAAACGAAAACCTACCAACCAAGCATGAAAAATAACTCTCCCTTACACTTATCAAAAATAAATAAATAACTCTCCCTTAGGGAAGAGAGTCGAAACTGAATTTTCTGTGATTTTTTCATAAAATCTCATATTCGATGCTCTAAATCATGCCAAAAAGTCCCACCAAAAATATGACAATTCTTCTACAAACAACTTTCACCACCTCACATGGATGAAACTTCAAAAGATGTAGAGCTTGGAGCGACTGTACAGCTGTCTACATGAACCGTACGACCAAAGAGAACTTCATGGGTGTGACTGTTTACAACTGGGTTTTTCTTCTTAAACCTGCTTTGATACCAAGTAGGAAGACAAAGAAAAGAAGGAGAAGAGGAAGGGCATGGAGGAAGAGAGAAAAAGAGAAATATGAGGAGAATAGGAGTTAGAGTCCTAAGACCATCTCACAAGTTCTTATATGATAAAACATTTTACAATAGCATGTATATCCCATACATGAAGAAATGACCATTATGCCCCCCCTCCACCCCCACACCCACACCCAAATCCTAGTGTAGAACATACCTACACGGAAAATAAAACATTTCTCAACACATGCAATTTCCTTCCTCGTCTTCTATCAAGTGATATGAAAAATGCATCAAGTAAATAAAGGAAAATGTAGAACAAAATTTAGTTTGTCGGAGTTCTTTAAATACTGATCCACAAAGATGCATTTACCAAAAACAAAATGCAGTCATACAAAATCCAACTCACACAAGTTGTACTGACCAAACTCAAAAACGTAAGTACCTTATTGAGAAAAACTCGGAAGCTTAATTACCTTTCCACCGAGAAAAGCATATGTATCTGCCGCAATTATGCTGCTAATAGAAATCAAGGTTGCCACAAGACCCACAGTCCAATGAGTTCGGCCACCGAGAAGAATAGGCCATGTAGCTCCTATTTCTACCAAACACAAACTAGTTAAGAGCCAAGATTTAGTAATAATACACAAGCAATGCCCATTAGAAAATGTACCACATAAAGGAGAGCAAACACGATACTCTAAACAAAAATCAAAATAAGGAATGAATAAGAATTAGACAAATGAAATAAAAATATTCAAAAATGGAAGCTCATAAAAATAAAAATAAATAAATAAATAAAACAATAAAAGACAGCTGCTGCATCCAGCATAAGATCACCCATTCTACGAACTAAGAAGCATTGGCTCATGCAGGAATCAATAAGAACATGAGGAGATCCTTAGGTATTTAATGAGATTATCAAAACAACACACCTTTTTGTAGGAGAAAAGGGAGAAGAAAAAGGTAAAGGTCTTTCTCTAACAATGGAAGAATTGATTTCATCCCATCATATGAAATTTCTTTCTTTCTTTCTTTCTTTCTTTCTTTCTTTCTTTTCTGATAATTAATGAAGGTTCTATCTAAGAGGAAACCAAAATATATGAAAGCTTCTATACAAAGCTCAACACTAAAGAGATCGAGACCTCCTTTTTTACCCAAAAGAAAACTATACAAAAAGACCAAATATTTTGCAAATTATTTTCCCTTTTTTTAGAAGTAAAAGATATGTATTTTTTTTTATCGGTAAAGATGAATTTATTAAATGACGGGCTGAGAGGGCCCCACCAGAAAGAAAAACAACAGCATACAACCGAACGGAGAAGCAAAGAACAACAAAAAACCAACCCCCAGAATGGACCACCCAAGGAGATCAGCCTATCCCATCAACACACGTAATCCTCAAATCTAAACCCGCGAAACTCCGGGATGACTGAACCCCAATGATACAAAGTGGCTATGATCTTCATAAATAACTCCTCCGAGACCTCCTTATCTTCAGAGATCCGATGATTACGTTCCTTCCAAAACTCCCAACAAACGGCAAATGGAATGAGCTTCCACAGAATACGACCCCGAGCTGAGAAAGCTTTGGAGAACCACCCAACGAAAGTACCATAAACGGACTTTGGAAAAACCCAAGGAGTGCCAAAGAGGCACAAGAATCGCTCCCACATCTTCTTAGACACCTTGCAGTGCATGAGTAAATGATTCGTGGTCTCCTCGTCGCCTTTACAGAGGATACATCTGCTAGGCATATGATAGCCGCGTTTCCTTAACTTTTCCACCGAAGGATCTTGTCCAATACCGAGCAACAAATGAAGAAAATGACCTTGGAAGGGATAAGGGTCCCCCGGAAACTTTTGGACGGGAAAGCACGATGCATAGGGCCCCTAAGAGTAGTGTAAAGGGACTTGACCGAGAATCTACACTTCGAGTCATAAGTCCACCATCTACTATCCTCAACATCATCCGATAGCTTCACCCCTTCAAGCCAACTAATCAAGGAGGCCATCAAGTCCACTTCCCAGTCATTCAACCGCCTTCTGAGGCCTAAGTCCCAGCTCAAAATGCCATTGTCAATAGTAGTAACATCACGGACCGAGTCCCCTTTACGATTGTATTAACTAAAGTAAGAATATACAGAGGGGAAAGCATTCCCTAAGAAAAGGCAAAATATGAACAGTGGAAAATGTTGCCACAACCCCAAATAGATCGGAATTGCGATAAGAGTCTTGGCCTCTTATAGTGAAGTTGATTATGAATATTGAAACTTTTTGTAATGCCTATACACAAAACTATGCCCAAGTAAAATGTCACAACATAGAGAACTTGTCTTCATTGCCAAAGACAATCATGGAACAAGAGATGTCATGGAAGGCACATGTCCTCATGTCCAAGATAAATAATTGCTTTAGCCAAGAGATGTCTAGTAAGAAGGGATTGTCCAGGAATTGGTAACAGTTTTGCAATAGGAAAAATGAAAAAGAACAGAAAGACATTTAAGCCAAGTCATTGTTGGAAATAAGGGCATGTTCGATGGCACAGAAAATATTCCCGAGAAAATACATCTGAGAAATGTCTTAAATGGCTGATTGATTGCAACTGAGAACACATATTTCAATCATATGAGAAAATAAAGGCGTATTTTCAGGTGGAAATGAATTCTCACCTATCTGGATGAGAAACGAATTCCGGACTTAGTAGGGAAAATTATCCAGATTTAAATGGCTTGTTAGGGAAAATTATACAGATCTAAAATGGTTATCTAACAAGGGACAGTTGTGTTTTCCCAAGAAAAATGCAATTTTCCCACTTGGCAATCAAACATTCCCTAAAAGAATTTGGTGGATTTCCTTGCATGATAAATGGGGAAAAAATAATTTTGTTAAGTAAATGGGAAAATTAATTTTAAAACTCAGATAATTCGAATCTGGCTTTAGAGGCACGAAAAACGCTTCTTGAAGATATTCGAAGCATCTCAAATGTTCAAGGGATTATGGCTACTCTATCCCCGGATTAAACTAGGCCTGGACTCGTTCTAGTCTCTAATAGCCAAGGTTTTAAATTTCGATTTCGGTAGCCATTTCGGTGAGGTCAAAAACAGAAATTTTCAAATTTCGGTGGATTTCGCTTTAGAAAGCTATATTTCAAGGTTTTCGGTACTCACCGAAACCAAAATTTCGGCCCGAAATTTCAGTGTTTCGGCCGAAATTTAGAACCTTGCTAATAGCACTTGTACCCTGTGCCCAAGAGACGAGGTACTTGACAGTCTTGACCTCCTTTATTGAATGCCCAATTAAAGATTAATTTTGTTAATAACTTGTTAGGAACTCTAAATGGGGCAAATGCCCAGATCGGTTTCTTAGACTCAGAAAGGGGTACATAAAGGACAAAACAGTCCCACAAATATGTCTTCTACAGGAATGAGAAAATATAGCACAAGGGTGCCAATTAAGTGAGAAAATCACACTGATCAGTATCTATAGGACTGCTTAATAAGGGTCTACACCCTGGATTTTCTCCCTCAATGGGGTAACAAAAGCCCCTATGGGCTTAAACTAAAGCTAAGTACAAGAGCCCCTGCAGGTTGTTACGAATAGCCTATACAAGCTATGCGGGTGGGACAGATGATGGATGGCTGGATGGGCCATTTATGACACATATGAAGTAGCTCATATGAGCTGTTCGGGACAAGCGAACTGGGCTTGAATCACTCCTGTGAGAGCAATTTCTGGACAGTAGTAGCTTCTAGTTGTTGCTGATTTTTCTCTCTAATTTTCAAGAGTTTCTCCATGTTTTTGCTTTCACCTCTTGTACAGTTTTATAGAACACAGAGGGTGGAAGTTGAGCTAATTAATCTCCACCTCCCATTTTGGACAATCACATGGTTTGTTGACCATTCAACCACAACTCTCAAGGTTATCAAACCAATTTCTCATATGTTTGTGTTTCTAAAAATGACTTGGCTTGTTCCCAAGTGAGTCAATCCAATCTCCAAATTTCCAAGTGGGTCAACCCAACTAGGTCGGTCCATTAACCCAAAGAGAGAAGGGGGGTCGAAGGAAAGGGAGAGGATGGCATAGCCAATGTGTTGTCCTAATCTTCTACCCTATTCCTCTCCTCTTAGCCTCTTCTCTTCATCTTCCCTCGTTGTGGTCTCCTCAATTGTTCGGTCCGCAAAACTTTGGACTTGAATGCCATGGATTCCTCTTTGATATTGCTTCTAGCTATGATGCTTTGTATTTTGGAGTGATTATTATCAATAAAGAGAATCGATTGCTTTCTCTGAGTTCAAGATTTATTTTCTCTGCTTACACTATTCCATGTAAATTTCTTCTGCAACTTCTTCATTAAGAAAAGCCGTTTTCACGTTCATCTGATGCATAGTCAAATTCTTTAGGGCAGCCAGAGCAAACATCATTCTAGTAGTGGTGATCCTTGCTACAAGAGCATAGGTATCAAAGTAGTCGAAACCTTCTCATTGTTTAAACCCTTCAACAACCAATTAGGCTTTGTACTTGTCAATTGTATTGTCAACCTTCACTTTCCTTTCGTAAATCTACTTGCAATCGATTGGCTTGCAACCAGGTGGGGAGATCCACCAGTAGGGTCCACACATTCTTAACAAAATAGAGTGCATGTCATCGTCAACAGCTTCTTTCCAAAAGGAGGCATCGTGCAGAAACATGGCTTCAGCATATCGATCAAGCAAACAAAATTAAGACCAAAGTCCGTAGGATTTCAAGCTCTCACACTCCTCCAAGGTTCAACTAATTCTGAGACCTCGAGTTCCTTCTCTTTTGAGAGACAGGTGTATTTACCCCCACTATTTCAAGAGTCTTCTTGAGCGGGAAAATGTACTCAAAGAAGTCAGTGTTGCTTGATTCAATAATGGTATGGGGTACAAGAGTCTCAAGGTTAAGAAATTGATAAGCCTTACTTGTCATTAAGTAACAAATAAAGACACGGACAATACCTTTAGGCCCTACTTTTGAGGTGTACGTGTTAGGTAGTTTGACTTGAGCAAAGCATCCCTAGACCTTGAAACAACTAAAATTAGGCTTTCTCCCCTTCAACGCTTCATAAGGAGTTTTGTTAATCTCCTTGTGGGGTACTCTATTGAGTATGTGACAAGAGGAGAGTAGTGCATCTCCCTTGAGATAAGGTGGAGCACTTGAACTCACTAACATTGAGTTAACCATCTCAGTAAGAGTTTGATTCTTCTTTTCAACAACACCATTCTGCTCATGAGTCTTAGGAGCAGATGTTGGGTGATTTATCCCTACTACATAATACTTGATCAAGTCAATAACTATGTATTCACCTGCTCCGTCTGCCCTCAAGCTCTTGATCTATGGAAGTTCACAACTTCCGCTTTGCATGCTTTGGACTTCTCGAAGGCTTCATCTTTACTTTAGAAGGTACACATATTTGTATTTGGATGCATCGCCAATGAACGCTATGAAGTAATGTTTCCCATCTCTTGACTAAACGTATGTCATCACACAGATGTCACTATGAATGAGTTCAAGAATTTCAGTTGATCTTTCAACACTTCGGAATGAAGTTCTGGAAACTTTGCATTTACAGCATAAGATGCATTTATTGGATTGGTCATTAATGCAATTTGGAACGAGTCCTTGGTTGGCAATGGTTTTAATATATTTAAAATAAAAGCTCGGGATGCAACTCATGAGAATCTGGAAGTGTTCGTCTTGAAGGAGCCAATCGATGTCGCTCTGAGTGTTCCACACATAGCTAGGTAACCAAGGGAATATGATGGACCCATGGATACTAATTCCTCGTGGGAATCCCTTCCTGTTCCCTAACCTACAAAGCAAAAATTAAACTGACAATCACCAGTGCCTACTTTTGTTGTTAAATTAACCTGCCCATAGTCTGCTAGCCAAAAGAAATGTTCTCTTAACAAAGTCACTTCCACTATGAACGCTAAAGAAAGTTTCAGCATGAGTTGGTCTCTTCCTCGGGCATGTGATTCATGGTTGGTTCGAGCATAGATTGAAGGTTCAGCCTCGCATCCTTGTGACAATCATGACAGTTGTTCCCGCAAGACCCCTGCAATTGAACCAGCGTAGAAAACACCCATACACTCGAACGCACTTCAACTTGAAAGCCCCTATTTGTAGAACCTTAGCTCTAAACATATTGGCTACAAACTCAGAGCCCACCCAAGTAGCTGCAATAGTGGAGCCAAATACACCGATTAACATATTTCCGAGAAGCATAGTCGAAATGGTATCTGTTGCGACTTTGAGATCAAAACTAAACGAATGATTAAGACCCACGAGTCAAGCCAAAGGCATACATTGGTTGTAGGTCCCATTCATGGGGATCAATTGACTGGAAAATCCTTCAAAATTTGACTAAAAATGGATTGTTTTATTCCTTGGTTGAAAAGATATGTCTTGCGCAATCGGAGATCGTCTCACTTCAATACGCAATGGCATAACAAACCATCATATTGACGTATATGTGGTAATATAATGGAAATGAAAAAGAACTTTGATTCTTCAATTTGGTTGGATGGGACGCGATGAAGACCCTCCTATCGTCGTTTCAATGACTCAGAGGGCTTCGCTTAGAGCAGACTAGTGTCGCCACCTCTCCCAAGGCCAAAATGATTATACCTACCCGATGGTCTACATCCATCCATGAATGTTGTTGGGTACTATTCCAGTATTCCTTAGTGTGGTTCAGGGCGAATCGGTTGGAATTGAAACTGGAGCGATAACTAAATAAACATCAGACAGTGCTTTTGACTATGCCTCTGTCGCCACTTCTTCCAGAACTAGTTCAACCGGATATAGTAGAGTTTTTCAATCTAGCAAACAGAAGCTTGAAAGCGTGTAACCAAATCTACCATGCCATAGATCAATAGATTCAACGGTATAAGCAAAATCAAAAAGCGTTCATTCTAAACATTATACACAACATAACCCTTCTCGTCAAACATACCATTTTTTTTCAAAACAAACATGTTGGGCTCAAACACCATCTTGAATTCATGAGCATTGAGGAGACTACCTGAGACGAGGTTCTTCTTGAAGTCGGGACATGTAGGACGTCATACAGAAATAGAGTCTTGCCATAGGTGAAGTGAAGCTCCACTGAGCCCTTTCCAACCACCTTGGAGGAGTTTCCCATGTATTGTTCCTATTATCCCCCACTAGTTCATATGTTTTGAATATGTTCCCATCATTGCAGATGCACGGGTGACGCCAATGTCGATCCACTACTCAACATCCCCCCTTACCATGTTCACCTATGTGACAATAGTGACACGCTTGTTGTCCTCGACAAGCTTGTTTTGCAGGTCCTTACAAAGAGTAACAATACTTAGTCAAATGGCCTGGCTTCCCACAGACATAAAATGAATTGTTTCTTCGCTTCAACGAGTCTATTATAGACTTATAAAGTGGTCTATAAAGGCCGAAACCATCTCACAAATCTATTCTCTACAGGACTTAGAAAATATAAGACAAAGGCGCCAATTAAGTGAGAAAAGCACACTGATCAGTATCCTCTATAGGACTAGTTACTAAGGGTATACACCATCGATTTTCTCCCTTAATGGGCTTAATTAACAAGAACCACTACTGGCTTAACCTAAAGCTAAGTACAACAGCCCGTACGGGCTTTTACCAAGAGCCTATATAGGTTATACAAGTGGGACGGATACTGGATGTGCCAATTGTGGCACAGATAAAGTAGCTCAAATGAGCCGTTCAGGACAAACGAATTGGGCTTGAATCACTCCTATGAGAGCAATTTTTGGGTAGCACCTTCTTCTGGTTGTTACTGATTTTTCTCTCTAAATTTTCTCAATGTCTCCACATTTTTGCTCTCGCCCCTTGTCTCATTTTATATAGATAAGGTCAAACTCAAGGTGGTAGTTGAGCTAATTAATCTCCACCTCCAATTTGGGCCAATCATATGGCTTGTTGACCAGTCAACCACAACTTTCGACGTTATCAAACCAATTTCCCACATGTTTGCATTTCTAAAAATGACTTGGCTTGTTCCCAAGTGAGTCAATCCAATCTCCAAATTCCCAAGTGGGTCAGCCCAACTAGGTCGGTCCATTACCCCGAGAACCAGGTTTACATACCCAGTTACTCGTTCCCAATGCTCCACTTAGAGAGTTCTTTAATCATATAATTGATATTTCATCATGGCACACATCACTAGATCCCGATCTACGATACTAAGTGCCCTTGCACCCATGCACACGCGCTTAATTGCAATCACACCCAAGCCCGCGCTCAAACACGTGCATGTGCATGCTCAGTGCTACTTCGTAGCACCTCGCTACACCGGATCAAGTATGTGTAGTTACAATCAAGTTGAAAAGCCTATCTTATAAACCACTTACATTTCTTTAACTTGAGCAATGTAGGAACTTTGTTTTAAAAGGTGTTTGAGGCTTACGCCTTGAGGATTGCCTCATGATGAGGCTTTCCCAAAACGCCCTAAAGCTTTTTAAAAAAGCTTGTGGGGCATATGTCTCGTATACTGAGGCTTCAAAAAATCTTACGCCTCACACCTTTTTTTGTGTCAGAGGCAGTGTCAGAGCCAGGATTTTGATCAGGGGGGGGTAAAATTGCAAAAAAGAAAAAACCAGGGAGGGCAAACCATAGGATTAGGGCGCTTTAGGAAGTAAATATTTTTTTATATATAAAGAATTTCAAAGTTGAGGGCCCTTCCTGGATCCGCCACTAGTCAAAGGTGTGTGCCTCACATACATATGCCGGTGGGAGGCAACCAGACCTTGAAATTTTAATTTATTTCCTCTTCTTTTTTTTCCCCCTGAATCATAGTTAAATAATTATATGCTATTCCATAAATTAAAGAAAAGCAACAAAAAATCTCTTTTCCCATATGGAATAGATTAGTGTTGTTTTTCCACAAATTTTCCTAAATTTATCTTTTCTATTGAATAATCCTATTATTTATTTATTTTCTTATTTTGAGTAAGTATTTATAAACTGTGGTCATGAAGCTTACAGCCCATGCCTTGAGGCTTAGGCCTCACGCTTTAGGCCATTGAAGCACCTCACCCCACACCTTTGCATTTAAAAACATTGTGGGACTAATCCCTTTGCTAATAGAGATGTGTCTCTCTTTGGTTTATTTGCTTTATAACTTAGGTAGTATTTACACATGTGGGAAATAAATGGAGCTTAAGTAGTTGGGGGTTCAACTCCCCACAACAAGTTAATGTTTATTTGTTTTAAAAGCCATTTTAAAAACCTAATTAAATTAAAAACACAACAACAATCATCTCTCCTAGTGGCCAGATCTTGAAAAATGCTTCAACTCTATAGCTAAGAAATAACTATTTCAAAGATGCAAATTAAAAATCTGGTTTTCACAACCATGTGAATGAGGGGAACATCTCACCAGCTTTCCTTCCTGATACACCTCACAAAGGATTTTGCATAATACTGACAACAAGTAGAAGGGGTTATAACTTACTGGTATTTAAGGCCGGAGCAGCCAAACCACATCGAAGCTTAACCCAGAAACAAGGAAGATAACCACAATAGAATAACCCAAACATGGCACTACTTAGCTGAGAAAAACGAGGATTTCCTCTCTGTAAGAGCAATGCCATCGCAACAACAAAAGCAGCTGATGTCACAGAAACATCAATGTGACCAAAATACCTGGCCATCATTAAAAACACTAATCAGCAAGAAATCCCATAAACAATATGAATAGGTTACAAAGCCCCAAAACATGCAAAAAGCAAGGGTGCAAAAGTGCAAAACATTCCAAATATGCTTCTCCCTAATCAAATTTATTCCACCTAGTCAAACTTGAGCAAATACTTCCGTAAGTACAGCAACACTGGATAGCTTAAATTTGTTGACTTGACAATTATCAAGACCAAGACAAGTAGAAAGATGCTTCATTAAAAAAGCCTACGAGAAATGGATAATAGTTCAGGGATGTCATCACAAAAGCAAAGAATTATCTTTTCACTCAGTAAATTATACCAATAAAAACCACAAGGGTTCCAATTAAGAGGTATCTGACTGCCTAAATAAGATATTGTCTATATTCAAAACAAAACAGTTGGTGCAACAGAAGCATTAATGTGACCAAAATACCTAGCCATTGATTAGGAATGCCAATCAGCGAGAAATCCAATAAACAATATGAATGAGTTACAAAACCCCAAATAAAAGTGTTAGTAAGTTAGGGTTTCTATGTGGAGAAGAGAAAGAAGAATTGGGGGGAAAGGAAGAGATCGAATTAGGCTTGATGGCCTAGCTGAACTCCCCCTTTTTATATTATATCACTTAATAGAACATAAAAGGACCAAAATAACATCATACGTCCCATACATAGTAAACCCCATAATAAACATATATAGAACATAATAACTAATACTCCGACCCCCCCTCCCCCCCCCCCCCCCCCCCAAGCTGGAGAGTAAACATCGTGCATCTCTAGCTTGGAACAAATCAGATCCAAATGAGCCTTGAACAAAGTTTTTGAACATATCTGCTAATTGGTCTTTTGTCTTCATATACAAAGTAGAAATGTCACCACAAATCACCTTGTCTCTAACAAAGTAACAAACTATCTCGATATGCTTCGTCCTTTCATGAAACATTGGATTCGAGGCTATATGAATAACCGCTTGGTTATCACAGTACAACTTCATAGTAAACTTCACACCAGCACCCAATTCTTGAAGAAGATGCTTCAACCAGATCAACTCACAACTCGTATGAGTCATTGTTCTATTTTGCTTCAGCACTAGATCTCGCGACCACAGAGACACTAGATTTTCACCAAGAAACATACGGTAACCCATAGTGGACCTACAAGTTCATAGGAACCTCCACACCAACATCCAATTCTTGAAGAAGATGCTTCAACCATATCAACTCACAACTCGTACGAGTCATTGATCTATATCCAACTTCAGCACTAGATCTAGCGACCACAGATTGTTTCTTGCATCTCTAGGACACTAGATTTCTACCAAGAAATGTACAGTAACCCATACTGGACCTTCTATCAGAAGGTGAAGTCAACATCTCTATAACCAGCCCAAGTGCATTCTTATTTTATTTAGTTTTTTTTTCTAGAGAAGAGTGATTCTTCTTCGGCCCAAGAAGTAAATTTCCTAAAGATTGAGTGTGATGCTCAATATGCATGGTGTGGATGCCATGGTTGTACAAGGCCTTATGCATTGTATTTTGCTAGTGTGATGGTATTTTTTTTTAAAAGTGCTAGTGTGATGCTAATCAACCCTATATGGTTAAGATTTTCTTATTTGCTTGAGTTCTTTTCCTTCACATTCACTCCCATCCCATGCAACAACAGCTGGATATAGGCCTCTCTATAAACCACATCTAATAGGAACAACAGATAATGCTAACGAAATGAAAGTTGGATTACGGTTCTTATTCGTGACATCCATCCCATAGACTAAATGTTTATTCTAAAGCTTGCAAATGAGACCTAATTCATAAAGATATGGTGCTTTTGTGACTTCCACATTTTTGAATAAAGGATCACAATAACTTCTTGACTGTGATTCCAGTGAGGAAAACAGAACTACACAGAGCAACCCTGCTAAGAAAGCTTACAGCGTTAATATAGGCATGAGAGCGCAGATAACAGAACAAGCCCGCGATACATATCGAGGAGGAGGTGTCATTCCTGCAGCAATACCACGACTCCTAACCAGCTCAAAATACTCACGTGCACCAATGAACACTGCAGCAGCCAGGGCCACCGTGAAAATCCAACCTCCAGCTAACACAACACCTCCAACGCTAATCCCTATTGCCAATCCGAAAACAACCCGTTTCCTCAACTGACTCCCTTGTGGTTGCCGCTCCGACCCCAAACCCTCCATCCTTTCTGAATTATGGCCTCTGTTGACTTCCTACACAATATACCATATCAGTAATCCCATTCGATTGTCTGTAATTATCCAATTAAAGATTCAAAGACAAGACGGATTCAATTACACAAGACAAGAGGAGACTAATCATAAATTCATAATTACCTCTTCGGGTTCTCCTTCGTTGAGATGATCAGATTCAGCTCTGGCGACAGCTTTAAGTATCCGACCATCTGTAGCGCTACCAAATCTCTGATCTCGACGAGCTCGAATGAAGCCCCTAGATCCATCAAAAATCAATCTCAATTTCAATTCAGAGGACGGTCGAGCGAAAACTAGGCTTTTTAAGGACGGGCGACATTGGCAAGCACAGAGGGAAGTGAGTGAGAGGGGGGTGAGATTGCAGCGATCGATTTCGAGATAAGGCGCCATTAAATTCCTGCTCTTTTGAGTTTAAATCAGCGACATGTTGATCTTATTGCTCCTCTGAAGAGATTTCTCCGTTACAAAAGAGGCGATCGGGTTTGAGAGGTCTCGATAATCTCAGCGCCCCGCTCCAAGCTTCAACCGAGCGGAGGGGGGGAAGTACGAGAATCAGATTATCTACTCCAGTTTTGTCTCTTTGCTATCTCCGTCTGGACGCAAAATAATAAATATTCGCGACGTTTTTAGCTGAAGTTGGCTCTCCGTCTCAGGAGTACCACAACACAAGCCACGTGGCAATTTATTAGAGGACACTGACCGTATAGATGTTTGGCCAATCTCTAGGCGGACCTAAAACCCAAAATCAACCTGTTCAGTAATTTCTAAGCGTTAGTTGAAGTCATTTTCGTTGGTTGATTTTAACCGTAGGAATTTGAGCATTATTTACCATTATTTCCATACCAAGATCCAAAGGTTTGAAATCACCAATCAGGCTGATTTTTGGTTTGTAGGTCCACTTACGGATTGCTCAAACATCTATACGGTCAGTGTCCTCTAATGAATTGCCACATGTCTTATATTGTGGGTAGTAAAGTAGCTACCTGATCACGGCTAGTCAGGCAAGTCTTAGCGTCCGTGTCACCTAAATGATTGGCCCACCGCTTGGTAGACGTATTACGCGGAAAAATCTATGATACCAACGGCTGAATTAAAAGTTTGATGCAGATGTTCCTCGATTTGCCACGTAATAGACTCTTTCGGGGCCACTGTCCCCTGAATGTTTCGCCTACATCTTGGTGGACCCACACACCAAAAATCAGTGCGATTAGTGATTCCTAGCTAATGGATTTGAGCACTTTTTCATTATGGGCTTGGAACCAACATACAGGCCTGTTCATAAGCCCATGATGAAAAGTGCTCAAATCCAACGGCTATAAACCACCAATCAAGCTGATTTTTGGTGTGTAGCTCTATCATGGTCTGGGCCAGACATTCAATGGGCAAGTGAGCCTTAACTAGTCTACTACATTGCAATTTAAGGAACTTCTACATCAAAATTTTGAAAACCCCCCCCCCCCCCCCCCCCCCCAAGATCAACCTGAAATCTTTCTTTGATAACTTGATCCTGCATGCCCTCCTAACAGCTCTCCCTTCTTTAGAGGAAGTTAAAATTGTTGTTTTTTGTATAGGTGCTCACAAAGCCCCAGGACCTGATGGGTTTACGGGCATATTCTAGCAAAAAATTTGGGAGGAGGTAAAGACGGATATTTTCATGATGGTAGTGGATTTTTTCACTCATAATACCTCCTTGAGACCCATTAACCATACCAATATTGCCCTTATTCCCAAAACTCATGCCCCAGACTCTATCTCCCAATTTCGGCCTATTAGTCTTTGCAATGTGGTAGATATACAAGATTATCTCCAAAATCCTATCCAATCGTTTAAAACAAGTTATTGGCCATCTTATTTCTCCCAACCAAGCAGCTTTTGTCTCCGGCCACCTTATTTCAGATAATACCATTTTAGCACAAGAGATATTGCATCACATCAAGAAGAAAAAGGGCAAACAAGATCTCATGGCGATCAAGTTGGATTTGGCTAAAGCCTATGATCGAATAGAGTGGTCCTTAGTGTGTAATACGATGAGAGCCATGGGTTTCAGTGAACTGTGGATCAAGTGGATCCATCTTTGTATTTCCTCTCCCACTTTCTCCATCCTCCTGAATGGTTCCTCATACGGTCTATTTTGATCCTCAAGAGTAGGCCTTCGACAAGGGGATTCATTATCCCATTTCCTATTTATTCTTTGCATGGAAGTGCTGTCTATCAGCCTTGAAAAAGAAGAAAGGCAGAATCACATTCATGGGATAAAGATTGCTAAGAACTGCCCTTCCATTTCTCATCTCTTTTTTGCCGACGATTGCTTTATCTTCTGTCGAGCTAACTTGATTGAAGCCCGGATTGTCAAGGATTTATTGCACACTTTCTGTGATACCTCGGGGCAGCAAATCAACTTTGATAAGTCGGGGGTATTGTTTAGCTCCAATCTTCATCGCCGTCAAAAGAAAGCCTTATCCTTTATTATCGGCATCAAACATGTATCTCTCAAGGAACAATATTTGGGCACGCCTCTCTTTATTGGGAAATCAAAGAAGTTGGCGTTTACCTATGCTTTCGATAACATTCAAAAGGCCATATCCAGATGGAAAGGTCGCACTCTTTCTCTGGCTGGCAGAGCCACCCTTATTAAGCATGTTGCAATGGCTATTCCTATTTACCTCATGTCATCATTTTTACTCCCCAAGAACTTATGTCAGAAAATGGATGCTGTGGTGAACAATTTCTGGTGGAATAGTGGTTCCAAACACAAAGCTATGCACCTAACTAGTTGGGATTCTGTTTGTATTCCCAAAGCTAAAGGCGGTCTGGGGTTTCGTCGATTCCATAAAGCAAATATCACTCTCCTTTCAAAAAATGTATGGCGAATTCTTTCTGAGCCAACCTCCCTCTTAGCCAAAACCTTAAAAGGGAAGCACTTCCCCGATTCCTCCCTCCTGGAGGCCTGTACAAAGACTGATGATCCGTGGGTTTGGAAAAGCTTCTTAAAAGCCCAAGACAAGTTTAAGCCATTTTTTATCAAGCTTATTGGAAATGGGCAAGATACGTCTACATGGAGAGATCCGTGGATTTTGGATGGTCGGGATCATCTCTTTACGCCTATTAGACCTCCGGATTGCCCCTTCAAACTCGTTGCTGATCTTATCCTTACAAATCGATCTTGGAATGAATAGTTAATTCTAGCAACTTTCACTGCATAAATAGGAGCTCATATTTGTAGCATTCGTCTTAGTGCTCAAGCATTTACTGATAGATGGTTTTGGTTGTTGGATGCCAAAAGTCGTTTCTCTTCTAGATCAGCCTACAACCACTTTCCATCCACATCTCCTCCAACATAGTTTTCCCAGCTAAATCATGATCAATGGAAGGGAATTTGGAAGCTTCGGGTGCCTTTTCGGTGTCAAATGTTCATTTGGAAGCTTTTTAGAGGCATTCTATCAACCAACGATCTTCTCCACTCCCGGATATCATCGATTTCACCAGCGTGTTGTAGATGTGGGCAATCTCCCGAAACAGCAGCTCATGCCCTTCTTCATTGTCCTATATCGGCTAAGATTTGGTTTGCCTCCCACTTATCGATTCGAAATCATGCTTTGTCTAATGCATCAGCCCATGAGTGGCTTTTACAGCTTCTTCAACTAAATCAGAGCAAGTCTATAGATGACTCCTATCTTGCGGCCTACTGTAGTGTATTACTTTGGCAAATTTGGCTCTCCCGGAACGAGGCAGTGTTTGGGAAACCAACAACACTTCTTTTAAGAATCCTTACTTATTTACAATCATATATCCTCCTGTCTTCTCCCCGCATGTCAGATCAGTCTCGTGCTCAGGCTTTATGGACCCCCCATCCACCTGAGTGGTGTAAGATCAACTCCGATGGGTCTTGGAGAGAGTCTACCAACTTTCCAGGTCCTGGATTTATTATCCGAGATTCCGATAATTTATTTGTTTTGGCAGGAGGGCGTAAAGAAGGGGCAGATTCTTCTGAAGAAGCGGAAGCACTAGCTATGAAGTGGGGGATAGAACAAGCTCTACTGGCTGGGATCACTACATTAGTGGTGGAATCTGATGATCTGTTTTTGATTGGGCAACTGAATCTTAAGAGCTCCTTGTTGGGTTGGAAATATTCTTCTATTGGGGTGGACATCGTAGCCCTGGTTGATCGTCTGGAGGATGTGCAGTTCTCTTTTTGTTATAGGGAATGTAACCGTACTGCGAACTATCTTGCCTCTAAGGCTATAATGTTGTCTTTTGTTTTTGTTTGGACATCCCCTCCTTCTTGGCTTACTTCTTTTTGGGGACAGGAGGGTGGGTCTGTCCATTAGTTTTTTCTTTATATATATATGGTCTGGTTTACAAAAAAAAAAAAAAAGTCTAGAGAGTATGTTGCTGACGGACGTTCGTCATCAACGTTTATGACGGACCACATTATGAGCCACTTAGCATTTTCTTAGATGCCACTGACCGAATGGATGTTTGGCCCATCCCTATACATACCAAAAATCAGCTTGATCAATGGGCCCGAACGAGTGTGCAAAGGAGCCGTTATCAATGGGCCTACAGCACTGCAACGAGAAACTGCAGCAAAACAATTCTCTTGCAGTTGGTATTATTATGGGTATCAATGGATCAGTTCTGGTTTGGTGTCTAAGGTACCCAAAACCGGAATCAATATGATCGGTTCTTATCGGTTCTAGTTCACAAAATATGGATCCAGCACTGGAACCGATTGTTTGGTTCCAGTCAGTTCTGGTTCTTATTCCAGGTATATCAGTTCCAATCTATTTATACTATTATAAAGCAACAACTGGTAGTGTCACACATGTGACACAATTAAAACAAATTTCAAAGGCAAAACCTTCCCTCATTAAATGCCTCTACTCTAAAGAAAAGACAAACCTGGTTGGAGTACGCCCTGCACAGTTCAGGATGTCCAGCTTGCCCACATTGATGAGGGACAATAGTAAATGCCACGTGACAAATTCTTAAGGACCACAAACCGCATGAAAACGACTCCAATCAAATCTTAAAAATCATTAATAGGCTGATTTTTTGCATGTAGGTCCATCTAGGGATATACCAAATATCAATACGGTGAGTGATTCTAGTGTGTTACGTGTAAGGTGCACATGGCTTTCCCCTAGTATTGATAATTTGAAAAAGTATGTATTAGTCCGTTTTTACATAAATATGAACTATTTAGTCCTTCATAGAAAATATTGGAGGCTTTAGATGAAATGTTAGCCGAATAAAGCCTTTCTTTTTTTGCTTACCATACGAATTTTTGTGTAATTCCCACCACTCTGCTAACGTTCAAAAAGTTAAAATTTTCATTAGAAGTGAGATCTTACGCAGAGTACCACATGTACTCGTGCCAACCTTGTCTTCTCTTCAACCCATTTCTCATTTTTCTCCATCTATCATTTCCCTCAATTTTTCTTTAACCTGTACCCCGTCCTTTTTTCTCCATTGAAGAAGAAGGGTTTCTTCAACAACTAGAAGGTCTAAAAACCTCCATTTGTGCTCATTTAGATGAAGAAAAAGAAAGTTCTATTTATCCGACTTTACGTATTTTTACCAGATTTGTTTAAAGCTCTATATCGAAAGCTTTATTTCTCTCAATACTCTCTCACTATTTTTCTATGTGGAACCTAAATTTGGTTAAGCCGGTATTTTATTTCCAGTTTGAGTATTGATCTCAACTTGGTTGACACAGTATTATTTCATGAAGCCGACAGTTGTTTTTAGTTTGAGTATTGAGCTCAACTTGGTTGAACTAGTAACACGGTGAGACAATGATGAAGAGATGATGAGAAAATGCATCTCAAAAAGGAACCCCGTAACAATAGTGAATTGGGCAAAAATTCTTTCGAAAGAACCGCTCAACTTGGTTAAACTAGTACCATTTTCATAAAGCAAATATTTGTTTTTGAGTATTAAGCTCAACTCGGTTGAATCAGTAGCCCAGTGAGACAATGATGAAGAGATAATGGGAAAATGCATCTCAAAGGAGAGGAACCCCGGCCCTGTAACAATGGTGAAACAGACAAATCATTTTAAAAGAATAGTTCAACTTGGTTAAACTAGTACCATTTTTCATCAAGTCGGTATTTTGTTTCCAATTTGAATACTGAACCCTAAACCCTACTACCAAAGTTCCATCTCTCTAACTATTTTTATTCTATAAGCCAAGTTTGAAGCTCCATTTCTCTCTCAATACCCATCTTGAGAAAAACTTTCATTCGTTTCCTCCTTTGAGATGTTCAAAGAGTGAATGCTACTTGCAATCCATTGTTTTTTTTTAATCAACTGTGATTCCTTGTTTTACTATATAGCCTCTGGGGTGCTTTATGTCGTAGCACATATGAAGCCTACCACACCCCATTTTTTTTTTTCAAATCCGCATTGCAACTGAAGAGATTACATAGGTGGAGATTTTCTCATTCACTGGATGATTCAAACCTACCAAATTCTATAGGGCAGTGTCCACAAAAGTAGAATCATGAGTATAGGGGAGTCTGATAACATTGAGGAGCTGGCCAGGATTCTGGGTTGCTCCATAGGTTCTTTGCCCTCCTCCTTTCTCAGACCCCCTTTGGGAGCGCCATATAGGGCAAAATCGGTTTGGGACCCAGTAGTGGAAAGGGTTAGGCGTCAGTTGGCTAGCTGGAAGGGGAGATACCTATCCAAATGGGGCAAGTTGGTTCTTATCGAGAGCACATTGTTTAGTCTACCTGTGTATTTCCTCTCTCTGTTCTCTATACCGTTAGAGGTGGAGAAAAGGTTAGAGAGGTTTATGAGAAACTTTTTGTGGAATAACTCGGGGGATTCGTTCAGATATCACCTTGTGAAGTGGGCCCAAGCGTGTTTGTCCAAGAAAGGGGGTGGCCTAGGTTTCAGAAAGATTGGTGTTATGAATAAGGCGCTATTGGGCAAATGGATATGGAGATTTGGAAAGGAGAGAAATAGTTTGTGGCGTAGAGTAGTTGCTAGCATTTACGGGGAGGAGGAGGGGGGTTGGGTGTCTAAGCCCCATAGTGGGTCAACTTGGTGTGGGGTTTGGAGAGGGATTCTCAAGGTGAATGATCAGGTGTTGGAGGGTGCCAGACTGGTCTTAGGAGATGATTCTAAGATCAGATTCTAGAAGGATCAGTGGCTAGGGGATTTATGTTTGAAGGAGTCTTTTCCGCGGGCTTTCTCTCTTTCACAGTGCAAAGGGCAAACAGTTGATCATTTTTTGATCGGTTCTTCCCTGGAAACAAGATGGGATTTGAAACTCAGAAGGAATCCTTTTGAGTGGGAAAAAGAGCAGATTAATTTTTTGCATGATTGTTTGAAATATTATCTTGTTTCCAATTCTGAGGACCATATGTTCTGGACCTACTCCAAGACGGGAGATTTCTCGGTCCAGTCACTGTATGAGATATTATCATCTACATCAGTATCGTCATCTACCTGTTATCCTTGCTTAGAAATTTGGAAATCCAAAGCCCCACAAAAAGTCCGCTTCTTTGCTAGGCTTGCCACCCTGAATAAGATCCTTACTGTACAAAATTTGATCATTAGGAAATGGATCTTGGTAGACTATTGTGTTATGTGCAAGGCAAGTGGGGAGAGCACTAATCATCTTCTAGTTCATTGTGAGTTCGCTAGACAGGTTTGGACATTCTTCCTAGAGCAGGTGGGTGTTGCTTGGGTCTTTCCGGAAAGCATAGGGGCAGTTATGGAGAGATGTCCTAAAGTTCTTATGTCGGCCAGGGGAAAGTTGTTGTGGAAGATGATTCCGCTAGCAATTATCTGGGGAGTGTGGCTGGAGCGGAATAAGAAAAGGCAAGGGGAGCTCGCTTTTTCACGTCATCCTGAGTATCAAGGCTCTCTTATACCGCTGGGGTAATGTATTTCATGAGATGAGAGGTACCTTTTTTAGTGACATGGTTTTTCGACTAGATCAGATTTTGGGTTGATTCTTCTATTTTTTCTTCATTTGTACTTTGAGATCTTCTCGATCTCCTTTCATCAATGCATTTTTGGACTTATCAAAAAAAAGTGTTACGATGAGTAAATCTTACATGACCACCCACAATATAAGCCACGTGGCAATTTTTTAGAGGACATTGACTGTATAGATGCTTGGCCAATCCCTAGATGAACCTATAAACCCAAAATCAACCAGATCAGTGATTTCTAAGCAGTAGTTGAAGTCATTTTCATGGGTTGAATTTAACAGTAGGAATTTGAGCATTATTTACCATTATTCGGGTACAGAGATCCAAAGGTTTGAAATCACTAATCAGGCTGATTCTTGGTCTGTAGGTCCACTCAGGGATTGGTCAAACATCCATACAGTCAGCTTCCTTTCAGAGTATACCAGGTGGTTCATATTATGGGTGGTTGGTTAGGCGAGTTTTCCTTGTGTTACCATCATCACTAGTGTCATCGTCCCTATCGTCATCCCTAGGTCTAGACCGTTCATATTGCACAAATCTCAAAGACCATCCACGGTATACAGACGGTATTATCATTTTTCCTTCCTCCAAAAAGAGACCAACTCATGAAGGAAAAAAATTAAGTCTCCCTTCCCAAAATGACACATGGAGCACTATTTGGGGTCCACTGATGCTATGGATGTTTGGTCCACCTCTTGTTGGACTTGCAACCCAAAAATCAACTCGATCGGTAATTTCTAACAGTTAGATTTTAGCATCCAAAAATAGCTCAAATCCAACAATCAGAAGTCACCCCATTTTAAATGCTCATAGAGTATTATTTGGAGCCCACTAACCATATGGATGTTTGGTCCACCTCTTGTTGGACCTGCAATAGACTCGATTATTAATTTATGGCGTTTAGATTTTAGCACCCAAAAATAGCTCAAATCCAACAATCCGAAATCACCTCATTTTAAATGCTCAAATCTAACGGCTAAAAATCACCAATTTAGGTGCCTATCTAACCCTTAATCTCCTTTCTCCTTTCTCTTCTTCTCTGTCAACTCTCTGTCTCTCTCGTTGGACCTCCTCTTTTTCACCCGTCTCTCAGTTGGAGCACAAGAGGAGCACTTGCATGCCCCTACTTCTTGAAGGATTTCTCCACGCACTCCCTCTTGTTCATCACTCTTTCAAACTCCTTGTTGCAGAGAGGTAAGAATTTTCATTCTTTGGATTTTTTGAGCTTGATAAATATTCTTTTATGAATTATGGTTTCTTTGGATTCCTTCTTTTCTAGGTTCCTTAAACCATGCTTTTAGGGTTTCAACTTTTTTTTCTTTCGCATTTTACCTTTCTTATCTCTTCCTTCTGTAAAATGGCGTAATTCTTAATTTTTGGTGTTTGAAGGATTAGTTTTTAGTTTTTTAATTGGGGATAGATTTAAACGTGTTATTATTGGAGTTTCTTTTGATTTTTTTTAGGTTTATAAAACTCTAAATCTCTTAAGGTTGTGTTTGATTGTCAAGTGGGAAAATTGCATTTTCCTTGGAAAAACACAACTATCCATTGTTATTAGATAGTGTAAGAGAAATAAATGTGGTCAGTCAACTTAGACCATTGAACATTTATTGTTCAAACACAACACTTGTTCAACACTTTCCCAACTTCCACTTTGTCCCCTCTTCCTTTATTTAGGCCACCAACTTATTTATTTCTCCCCAACCAACCTCTTGTATATCTCATGTAAAGCATTATAAATAGAGATACGTATATAGAAAAGTTCAAGTAAGTTAAGCACTCTTCAACTCTCTTTTTTGTATTCTTATATCTTTCATGGTATCAGAGCACCAGATTGGTCATTGTGTTTGTTTGTAATTGGAGGTGGATTCACCTGAGAAGTTCTAGTGCTTGTGATCGTTGTGTACTCTCTTGGTCGTATCAAGAGCATTCTCGTGAGAAGGAATTCTTTGTTCATTGATTCGGTAGCAAGGTCAAGGAGGCGGGTTCATCTAAATCATCCTTCTCTACAGTTATTCTTGACTTCCTAACATCACAAGTAAGAGTGCATTTTTAGTTCTTGTTGCTTCTTCTTTTTAAAAAAAATTTGATAATGGACTCTGAATCGGGATGCATAATTTTTACCAAGATGGATAGTAAAAATTATCCGTTGTTGGCCGTGCAAATAAAAACGTATGTTACTGGCCGAGGCTTCTTGGGGATTCTTGATGGATATGAAAAAGAACCAGTTAAAGATGATACTACCTCGGAAACTAAATTTATTAAGATTCTAAACACTTGGAAGCAAAATGATGCCAATATTAAATCATTGATCTTGGGATCTATTGATGCATCGGTGGGGATGCAATTGGCCAAGTTTGATACCTCCAAGAAAATGTGGAAGTTTTTAGAAAAGATATATAAACAATCCAATTCAGCCAGGAAATATCAACTCCAAGTTGAGTTGAAAAATATGAGCCAAGGGGATCTCTTGATTCAAGATTTTTTTGCTACTATGAGTCGATATTGGGATGAATTGGCTCTCATGGAGCCCAATTTTTCAGCTGAAGGTGTAATATTTCTTAAGTATAGAGAATGCATTCAGCTCTATGAGTGCCTTATGGCCCTCAAATCGAATATGAACCTCTACTGGGTTCTTTACTTCATCGGATCCCTCTTCCTTCAGTTGAGAATGCACTTTCAGAACTTCTTGCCAAAGAGACAAGATTTCAGTCTCTTACTGGACAAAATAAAAATGGACCAGTAAAGACTGTTCTTGCAGCAACCGAGAAACATCTTGATAATATGGGAGCACATCAAGGTTATGGTCCTAATCAATCGAGAAAACCAATTACTTGCTTTTATTGTGGCATTAAAGGTCATGTGATCAAGGATTGTCTGAAGAAAAAATGAGAAGAAATGTATAAGAATCCAAGATGATTATGAATCAATCGTGCAGTTGCAGTTGTCTCTTCTACTCATGTTGAGGCATCAGAGTCTACTCTTTCACCCTCATAGCTTCAACAAATCCAAGCAATGTTCATTGGACAACTCCAATCCATCTTTCAAAACAAGACAGGATCTCACTCTCCAACTGAACAGGGTGATGGGTCCTCTACCCTGACTATTGCACCCAAATCTGGTATGAGCTGCAGTCCCTGGATTTTTGATTCGGGGACCTCGTTTCACACGACTCCTGATCTTTCTTGTATACATAATACTTTCTCTCCAAATAATCATATTATTGTTTATGCTGCTGATGGGTCGCCAATGACTGTAAGTCGCATTGGTAAAGCTCAAACTAAGTTTCTCACTTTATCGCAAATTCATCATGTTCCTAACTTGACTCATAGCCTCATCTCTATTAGCCAGCTTTCTAAAATAGGGCTTGATGTGATATTTGATTCTACTTCTTGTTATGTATAGGATCGATGGACCAACATGCGGATTGGGACTGGGCATAGAATTCGTAGATTGTACTATTTGGATTATCTGCATGAGCATGACTGGGTAGCCTCCTTTTCTTTTGTTTCTCATCATCAGTCTGAGTCTAGGATGTCTTCTTGTGATTTGTGGCATATGCACCTAGGACATGTCTCTGAGTCGAGATTGCACTATTTAATTTCATCTGGAAAACTTGGAACTCTTCCTCTTTCTAAACATTGCAATGTTAAGAGTTGTGTGGGATGCAAACTTGGAAAACAACAGTCTTTGCCTTATAATCAAAGTGAATCCATGTCACTAGCTCATTTTGATCTTATCCATTTTGATGTATGGGGCACTGCTCCTATGCCCACAAAAGGGGGATCTCATTATTATGTCATTTTTGTTGATGATTATTCACGTTTTACATGGATTTATTTTTTGAAACACAAATCTGAAGTTTATGACATTTACATTCGATTTGCAACTATGGTTCACCCACAATTTTCTAAAACTATTAAAGTGCTCCGTTCGGACTTAGGAGGGGAGTATACCTCAACCAAACTTGGTACTTTTCTTGAGTCTCAAGGTACTCTCACTCAATTTTCTTGTTCTGGCACTCCACAACAAAATGGAGTCATTGAGCGCAAACATCGGCACATAATAGAAACCACCCGGACTCTGTTATTATCCTCCTCTGTGCCTTCTTCTTTTTTGGGGGAATCTGCCCTCACTGCTGTTTATCTCATAAATCGTTTACCCTCTTTGATCCTTTCATGAATGTGTCCTTTTCAACGTCTCTATGGCATTCCACCAAACTACTCTCACTTGCGTGTGTTTGGAAGTACATGTTTTGTCTTACTCAATACCCCTGAAAGGAACAAACTAGTTGCTAAATCTGTTAAGTGTGTTTTCCTTGGTTATGGGGTAAGTCAAAAAGGATATCGATGTTATGATCCTGTAACAAACAGACTTCGGATCTCTAGAAATGTTGTCTTCCTAGAACATGTCCCCTTTTTTCCAAATTCTACATTCTCCTCACCACCTTCACCACTAGTCATTAGCATTGATCCTTTTTTCGAGTCTCTTGAACACTCACAAGATTCCAATAGTCTAAATGAAATCAATGACCAGACGCCCAATCTTATGCTACTGACATTGGTCCATCATCTGATATTGAGCAATCTCCTTCACATGTCAGATCGATCCGTACTAGACGTCCTCTTGCCAGATATGGGGAGTGGGTGACTCCCTCCAGATACTCAGATCGGTTTTCATCCTTCCTCTCAGCCTTGCATACCTTCCATGAGCCACAGTCTTATACAGAAGCATCCATCTTACCACATTGGCAGCAAGCTATGACAGATGAACTCACTGCACTGCACAAAGTTGGAACTTGGAGTCTCGTTGATCTTCCTCTTGGGAAGAAGCCCATCGGCTGTAAATGGGTATACAAAGTAAAGACTAACTCTGATGGGAGCTTGGCACGTTACAAAGCAAGATTGATTAACAAGGGATTTACTCAGGAATATGGGGTGGACTATGAAGAAACCTTTGCTCCAGTAGCTAAGATGACATCTGTACATCTACTCCTTTCTATTGCATCAATTCAAAATTGGGACCTGCACTAGCTAGATGTCAATAATGCCATCCTCAATGGTGACCTTACAGAAGAAGTTTATATGAAACCTCCTCCTAGTCTCCCTCATCGTCTTCATTAGGTGTGCCTTCTCCACAAAGCGCTTTATGGTCTCAAGCAAGCGCCAAGGGCTTGGTTTGAGAAATTCAGAGAAACGATCACCTCAGTTGGTTTTCGTCAAAGTAATTATGATCCAGCATTATTCATTTGGGGAGTGGGAGACGCTATGGTACTATTACTACTATATGTGGATGACATGATCATCACCGGACCATCACCCTCTCGCATCGTTCATATCAAAAGGTTACTTCAACGTCGTTATGAAGGATCTAGGGCTCCTCAAGTATTTTCTTGGTATAGAAGTTGCTCGATCTCCACGTGGTCTGCTACTATCTCAAATGAAATACGCTGCTGACCTTATCAACATGGCACAAATTTCTGATTCCAAAACTGTCGACTCCCCCATTGAACTCAATGTGAAATTGCATCCCACTGATGGAGAACCTCTTCAGGATCCGACACGATATCGACAACTTGTAGGGGGTCTTGTCTACTTGACTATTACTCGACCTGACATCACATATTCAGTTCATGTAGTTAGTCAATTCATGATAGCTCCTCGCTTTGTTCACTTTGCAGCCGTATTTCGCATACTCCGATATGTCAAAAGCACTCTTTCGTAGAGTTTACTGTTGTCGTCCACGTCTCAACTCACTCTTCAAGCTTTCTCAGACGCAGATTGGGCTGGTGATGTTAATGATCAACGTTCTACAACTGGCTACTGCATATTTCTTGGCAACTCTTTAATCTCATGGCGTAGCAAGAAACAAAGTGTCATTGCTCGATCTAGTGCCGAGTCTGAGTACAAGGCCCTTGCATCCACCACTGCTGAAATTGTTTGGTTACGATGGCTTCTTGGCGACATGGGGGTTCAATTATCTGCTCCCACACCCATTTATTGTGATAGTCATAGTGTAATCCACATTGCTGAAAATCATGGAGTATTTCACGAACGAACCAAACATATTGAAATTGCTTGTCATTTCGTTCGTCATCATCTTAAGGCGGCTACCGTCACATTACCATTTGTGTCTTCATCCAATCAACTTGTAGATTTCTTCACGAAGACTCATACAATACCCCGCTTGAGCTTCTTTGTCGACAAACTCTCGATGCTCACATCATGAGTTTGAGGAGGGGTGTAAGAGAAATAAATGTGGTCAGTCAACTTAGACCATTGAACATTTATTGTTCAAACACAACACTTGTTCAACACTTCCCCAACTTCCACTTTGTCCCCTCTTCATTATTTAGGCCACCAACTTATTTATTTCTCTCAAACCAAACTCTTTTGTATATCTCATGTAAAGCATTATAAATAGAGATACGTACATAGAAAAGCTCAAGTAAGTTGAGCACTCTTCAACTCTCTCTTTTGTATTCTTATATCTTTCAAGATAGCCATTTTAAATCTGTATAATTTTCCCTACCAAGCCATTTAAATCTGGATAAGTTTTCCTAATAAGCCCGGAATGCATTTCCCATCCAGATAGGTGAGAATTCATTTCCACCTAAAAATACACCTTTATTCTCTCACATGATTGAAATTTGTGTTCTCAATTTCCACCTGAAAATACACCTTTATTCTTTTTATTCTTATTTCTTTGGATTTTTAGGGTTAAGCTCTCCTTTTCAGTTAGGATTAAGTTTAAACCCATTATTATTGGAGATTAGTAGATAGTTTTGAGTTGGAAATTTCTCTTGTGTATTTTTGGGAATGTGGATTATTAGTGTAAATAAATAAGAATTTATTTGAGATATGGTTTTTTTTTTTGGTGTATTCTAAATTTTTGGGTTAGTAAATGCCAGTTGTTGTAGTTATATTTAATTTTTTTTCCTTGCTTTTCTTTAGTTAGGGGATTAGAAGAATTTTTTAAAGGATGACAAAACCCTAAATTCTCTTGGGGAATAGTATAGATAAAGAAGAGTTTATTTGAGAAACGGTGTATTCTTAATTTTTCTGGGATAAATTTTGGGGATTAGGAGATGTTTTTGACATAGATTTTTTGTTTTTTGGGTTTATATAACCCTATTATTATTTGGGGATTTTCTCTTGGGTTTCTTTTGATTCCTTTTGGGTTTATAAAACCCTATTATTGAGTTTGAGTTAGGTTTAAACTCTATTATTATCGGAGATATGTAGATAGTTTTAATTGCCAAATATCTAATTTTTTCCTTGCTTTTATTTGATTCGAGGGGTTAGTAGAATATTTTTAGGGTTTATAACAAAACAGAAGCCTTTTATGTTGCATTGCAATTTTCTTTTTATATCTTTTTTTAAAGCCACATATTCATCTTATGTGTTTGCATGCTTCTTTATTCATCTTATGGTTCTAGGGCTGTTTCATTTATGTTTTTGTAATCCAAGTAATGATTGATTTTCCCTAGACCAAAACCCAAACCCTAGATGAATTCAAGTGAAGATTAGATATTTTTTCTCCTGTTCGATATTTGCTCACGAGAGATTCTCATACAGAAGAGGAGTTTCAAACGAATGGGGATAATCAAGAGCAGTTTCTCATTCTTGATGGGGACCGTGTGTGGAGTTTACATTGCTCGGAACTACAACGTTCCCAACATAGAGAAGCTCGCGAAAATGGGGCTCTTGATAGCCAAACACATTGAAGAGACTTATCGAAAGCCCAAGAAGTGAGACGATGATGATTAGCTGCCAAAGAGAGAGGTTGTGTTGGAAAAAGTTAGGTTCCTCTTCTTCATTTTCTTTTGGGGTTTTCAATGTTCAAGGGTGTATTTGGATATATTTTGTGCCGGTTTTTAGAAATAAAAATTGGTGAATATCTGTCGAAATTTCATATAAGTAAAGATCATATCGGTGTTGGTTGAGATTTAATGGAATTGACACAGTTTGGTATTTGAAACATCGATTCTTTCTGTCTCTTTTTTTTTTAAATATAAATTATAGATTAAAGTGACTTTTGTGATACTTCGCACTGTCTTTGAATCCAGAAGATTGCTCTCTCAGTTCCCAACTGAACTGAAAAATAAAGATACCAATAGATTTTGATCTAATAATCATTATTGTTTGTTGTTACTGGTGAAAAGCCACATCTTTCTCAGAGATCAGCCCCAAGCTAACATCTCTTAAGCAAAATTCTGGCCCAATTTAACACTAGATACCTCTCTCAGGATCTTAAGAATAGTGCCCATATCGACATTTCTTTTGGCTTTAGACGCGCCAGATGGAGGAACGAAAGGGGATTCACTAGAGGTGTCTCAATGTACTCTTCCCTATTTAGTAGCTGTAGAAACACAAAATTTATTAAATTTGTAGACTCTAAAGAATAACTAGTTATATACTTGTGTATATTACAAACATTGAGCAACAATATGAGAAGTGAACAGATCGCCACCCAAAGAAAATGATGCATCATGCCCGTATATTTAACTAGTTCATCAACTATAGGGACTGTGCCCTTTAGTGGCTATCGCATAAAACACTGCTCTCTAGAGGGGAGGTTTCAGGTTGTAGATAGATGCGATGGAACTCCCTTGTTCGTGATTTATGGGGGAGATTTTTTTGAATTGTTAAGAGAATATTGCCTAAAACGAGAGAGAAATTGTGCGACCCAAGTGCACATCCTCAATCTATCACCATTTTCTGATCCTTCAGATCTAAAAAATGCATATTTCGCATAGTTTTTAATTTTTATTATTCTTTTGGTATGGTTATTTTAAATTTTGGAAGTGACACTGCTTTCTAAAGGGAGGTTTCAAGTAGCTTTTTAAAAATGCATATTTCAAGCAATTTTTTATTTTTTATTTATGATCCTCGGGTGCACGGTTCTTGTTCATTAAGATTAGAATATAATATTAATTTATTTTGGTATGGTTAACATCAAGTAGTTTTTTAATTTTTTTTGGAGGGAAACGAATTTTAAAATATTTTGAATTATCTTTTGTGTGAGATCGTCTTGGCTGGAGCCGATTTAAAAGACACAGTCTCTGCAGCGTTACTACAGGCTTGAGGCTTTTTTTGGGCGCCTCAAAGCATTTTTTTAAGCAATGGTTGTATGTAACATATATGGACTGACATAATAGTTTCAAGTAAAAGCTTCCTTATATGATGGTTTTCCAGTCTTTTTGTCCTTTATATATCATTTAATTCAATGAAAGATCAAGGAATCAATCAAACTAATGTGTAAGCTCATTGCCCCTCCCCACATTTCCACTCCTAGCTTATCCTCGCAAGGAGAGCAACCCTCCTGAGGAATGTCACTGATTTGAACAACTGAATCATAGATTATCTCAGCCTTCCAGTGAGCAAGGAGGAATTGCTTTGCCCTAACCCACTAGAATCTGTTACGACTAACCAAAACTACAATGGCCCCATCAAAACTCGACTTCTGTCCCAAACCACCACATAATTCATGTTGCCGAACAATGGGGTATAACCTTCTCGTCTGTTCACTAATGCAAACAATAATGGTAACAACCAAAAACCTTGACCATTGTTTAGCATTATAATGGTTATTATTTTTCCATATGTTTTACTATTATTATCAATGGTTAATTTATTAAATAAGATGTTTTAATGCTATCTTCAGTTTCCTCAAAGTGATATTTGAATTTCCTCCCAAGCATGTAGTTCAGAATTTCTATTTTGTTTAGAGTAGTCAATTTGATGAGAATGATCTGAATCAAAAGTTATTTTAATTAGGAATAGTTGCTTGGTTGTGTAGTTAGCATATATGGAACTGTCGTGGTGTTTAATATTACCTGGTGAGCTAGGATATTTGCTTGGTTGAGTAGTTTCTCTTATTTTAAAGTAATATTTGACTGATATTTGTTTTGTGTAGTTTTTACTAGGATCACGAGGTTTCTAATATTTTGCGAATTTTGGAGTTTTAAGTTTACTATAATACAGTTAGAGCTCAATCAATTTTATGACTTTCTTTGGTCTACTTAATTATGTAACTGTGAATTGGAATAGGCTATGGTGGGTGTTTTGTATATAACAAGGGTGGCAGGTAGGAAAAACTACGATGACTAAATCTGTTGCCTATGCCATTCCGATCTACCTAATGCAATCATTTTTGTTCCCCAAGCAGGTATGTGCCCAAACAGATTCCTTAATTAACCAGTTTTGGTGGGGAGGAGGATCTAATAAATCAGTTTTGCGTCCTACCAATTGGGAATTGGCAGACTAATTTGGCTCTCTTATTCAAGATTGTGGAAGGTGGAGCAGAACAAGACATCTCTGTTAGCAGTCCACCTCCTGAAAAAATACTGTAAAACAAGGAACATTCTAAGAGGTGAGAAAAATTCTATGGCCTCATGGAGTTGGAACAGCCTAGTTGAGGCTAAAGAGCAATGCAAGAATCATTGTAGATCCATTGTAGGGACTGAGGATTCTATTTATATTCTGCGTAACCTCGTCCCCACAAGGGCCACCTTGCATGCTCGAGTTGATGCTATTGATCCTCATTCCTCACTGTCCGAGGTGTCAGAACCCATCGGAGTCTATTGTTCATGCTTTGTTCTTTTGTCCGATCAGTGCTAAAGCTTGGTATGCATCCCCTCTCACTATTCATACAGAATTGCTTAACTCGGAGCAGATTGGTCAATGGTTGATTCATTTGCTGACATTACCCAAAGATTCATCAGAAGATGAATGCCATACTAGGGACTGTGGCGTCTTTGGTATCTTTGAAATGATACGATTCATTCATCATCCAACCATGACCCATCAACCATCCTAAAAGGGATTCCATCCTTTTTCCTTCCTAGGCAATCTTCTCTCCATCACCCACCTCCACCACTTCGATGAACTTCCCCTCCCGTGGGTTTGGTCAAGTTGAATACGAATGCCTCTTGGAGCTACCAAGATGGTAAAGCGGGGTTGGGTTTTATTTTGCACGATGCAGAAAATAATTCTCATAGCAGGAGGTCTTGGGACTTGAGCGCAATCAAGAGAAGAAGCTGAGGTTAGAGCAATAAAAATGGGTCTTAGTCAGCTGGATCCCTCTGCTTTCCCTTCGGTGCTTGTGGAGTGAGATGCGCAGGTAGTCGTCCGTTGTCTTGGTGCAAGTTTGTCGGAGTTGGGCCACGCTTCCATAGCCCATGCTATAGACATTTTTGAATTTTCGTATCCCTTTAAGACTTCTATCTTTTGGTTATGTTTTCATGGCAGCTAACGAGGCTGCACATACTATTGCCGGTATGGCTTTATCTTTGGGAAATTCTATATGCACTCCACAAATTCCATAAGCACCCCATTTGGGTGCTATTTGGCCAAAAATGCCCTTAAGTAAAAAAAAAAAAAAAACAAGCACCCCTCCCTCTTACCTGAAAAAAAAAAAACAAGAAGAAGAAGAAGAAGGAGGAGGAGGATGCCGTCGCCGCCGCCACCACAGGTATGTCTCTCTCTATATATCTATCTCTCTCTCTCTATATATATATATATATATAAATAGGACCTACAGCGAGCCCAGCCGTGGGTCCTATTTAGAGAGAGAGAGAGAGAGAGAGAGAGAGAGAGAGAGAGAGAGAGAGAGAGAGAGAGAGAGAGAGAGAGAGAGAGAGAGAGAGAGAGAGAGAGAGAGAGAGAGAGAGAGAGAGAGAGATACCTGTGGTGGTGGTGGCGACGACGACAACATCCTCTTCTTCCTCCTCCTTTTTTTTTTTTTTTTTTTTTTGCAGGTGAGAGAGAGGGAGAGGGAGGGACGAATGGGGTGCTTGGGTTTTTTTTGCAGGTAAGGGCATTTTTGGCCAAAAAGCACCCAAATTGGGTGCTTATGGAATTTGTGGGGTGCATATAGAATTACGGTTTATGTTTTTGTGACTCCTTTAATTTGGTCGTCGGTTGCCCTGTCCCGGCTGAAGGCATTGCTCACCAAGGATGGGAATTGTTCCTTATGGTTTTATGGATATGGGTTGATTTCAAAAAAAAAAGGGTGAGGTAGGAGATCGAATCAGAACTATTCAAGTTCAATGCACAGGAACTACAAACCAAAATTCACCAGGATCGGGCTTTTTAATTGTTAGATTTTAATATCGAAAAAAAGCTCCAATCCAATGGCCATTATTTTCTTATTAAACTGATATTTGATGTTCTATTTAACGATTACAAATCACCAAGTAAACTGATTTTTATTGTGTAGATCCATTGAGAAGTGCAGCAAAGATCTCTCTCCGTGCTCCCAAATACAGTAAAGCTTCTATCACAGCATTCTGACAGATGCTTCTGTTACAATGCAAAACACAGACCACGGGGATTGGGTCGTGAGAACGCTGTGAGAATCCGTGAGAACGCTGTGGTAGAAGTTTGGGTCGTGATGTAACAAGGTATACCTGAGATCTTTTCAAATGCGGAAGCAGTGGCAATTTTGTTAGTCACCGCTGCCATCTGGGTCCACTGACCGTATGGATGTTTAGACCACCCCTTAGTAGACATTCACACCAAAAATCAGCTTGTTTGATGATTCTGAACCGTTGGTTTTAGTACTAAAAAAAGTGGTTTCCTTCAACGGCTATAAGAACGCCTTAACAAGTTCTAAAAAGTGCTAAAATCTAATGGTTATAGATTACCGATCAAGATGATTTTTGGTGTGTCTATCCACTAGGGAGCGAGATAAAAATCCATGCGGTCAGTGGGCCAAGATGACAGTGGTGAGTAACAAAAATCGTGCTTCCGCATTTGAAACAGTTTCAGCCATACCTTGTTACATCTTTTTCCTAGAAGTTTTACTCCCCGAAATAGGGTATCTATTATCTATACTAAAGCTCGACCCTGCTGAGGTGACGCTTTCTCCAACTTTTTGGTTTATCCCAAAAACACCCCTACACAAAATATCTCTCTTTCCAATCCCATCCCCTCTCTTTAATTTCTTTATTAATTCTCAAATTCTCTCCCATCTCCAATTAATTCCGAAACGTTTTCTCTCTTTCCAATCCTACGACTCCCCATCTCCTTATTTTATTTATTAATTCCTAAATTTCTAACTGATGCATTAAGAAATCTATTTTGGTTTGTTTCCAAAATCAATGCATTAATTATGACCGTTCTCTCTTCCTAAACAATGCATTAAGAAAATCAATGTGATTTGTTTCCATAACCGATGCATTAAGAAATACATTTTGGTTTATTTCCAAAACCAATGCATTAATTTCGACCGTTCTCTCTTCGTAACCGATGCATTAAGAAAATCAATGTGGTTTGTTTCCATAACCGATGCATTACAAAATATAAAGGTTTCCATACGCAAAGGTATTTTGATTTTTAGAATTCCATTTTGGTTGCTTTCCATAACCGCATCATTAAAAAATATAATTAAGATTTTCATATGTAAAGGTAACTTCCATATGAAAATTCCTGTGCCTTTCCCTTTCCCTCTATCTTAAAATATTTAAATTTCTCCCTCTTCTTTCAGTTGATGAGTTTCATTTTTTAGGCAACTCAAATGGTTTCCCGTCAATCTTTCCTTTCTCTCTTTCATTAAAAAATATATAGATTTTTTTTTCCAATTAAATATATGAATTATGTATAATTTTTTAGGAAAAAAATATATTCTGATATGGCTATATTTTTTCAGGTTTATTTAAGCTCTTGAGACTTAAACATTTGATTTGTTGAAACTATAAATAACCAATCTCTGCAATGATCCCCTGTCAGCGGCTCAGCTCAATTGCAAAAAGGCAAATATTATGGTAGCCATTCGAAATCCTAATGAAAAAAAGTGTTAGAGATCTCCCCAAGGAGCAGGTATGCATACTTTTCTTCTTTTTTTTCCTCTTCTTTATTCATATTTTTTCCCCAAGAAGAAGTGAGGTCAGACCAAAGGCATGAAAATGATGCTTGAGGCATGCCCGTCATGAGTTTACATATTTTTTTTAATTTGTTTTGAAATGCTTCTAGGCATTTTTTTTCAACACTTCGCTCGCACACATCTCAGTTCTCACCCATTTGGAAACAATGTTTATAAGAATATGGGATGTGATGATGCAAAGCTTTGGCTATATGCATACACAGTATTCTAGATCTATTTTAGAAGAGGGGAGCGTACTACAGTTATTTGGAGGAACGAAGATCACCCCATTTTCAAATGGAAAATGAAGAGGATGATCGAAGCCATTGATTCAGTCGAAGGTCGAGTTTGCATGGAGTTGCTCGATTTATTCGGAGAGCGAGCAATCATTAAATGAGGAAGCCGTCGATGCATGCTTGGTAAGAGAAATGACATGTTAGCCACCACTACACATGTCCTTACGATAATAATTTTGGTTGGCGTTCTTCGGGTTCCAGCATAAAAATCAATTTGATTTGTGATCTCTATCTATTGAATCTAGAACTCAAAAAGAAGAATTCCAATATAAAGATGTTACCAAATGAAAATGCTCGAATCCTATAACTAGCTCGAGATCACCAATTAGGCTAATTTGTGGCATCAACGGGTGGACCAATCAATCATGAGTTAATGTTGTAGACCATTATATACAAAATTATATAGAGTTGTAATTTTACATGTATCAATTATATAACCATACTTTAATCCTATCTTAACGCTCTATCCTATTATAGACCATTAATGGTCGTCTAGAAGCATAATATCGTGATATAAGTAATATAGGTGGTGGGTCTCACAATTCGTAATTATCATGATCTAAAGCAAGAACGATGAGCCATGTGATCATATCACGATTATTGAATATATAACATGTATAACTTTTTTTTCACACAACTTTATATTTTATTAAGGTATATATTTCAGTTATAGTAAATTTATTTAAATAAAAGTAGATACGTGACTAAATTGAATAGTTTAAACGTTAAATGTCGATTTTGGTTTAACTAACCAGTACAAATGTGGTTAATGATTGAGAGTGGTTAATTTTTTAATAAAATCCATAGTTAATGTTCACTCATATCAATTAAACTGACCAGTCCGATATGGTTCTCAAACATTGGTTTCTATCATCGCCAACATAGACCTCTACTCAGCAAATGCACTTCATACAGCAATAATTCTACTGCAGATCCTAAAATAACTCACAGAGGGGATTGGTTAACAAAAGAGAGTCTTAAGTGATTTCACATTTGGAATAAAACAGGATTCGCTCTAAACGCCTACATCACAAAAAGCTAATAAATACAACTATTCTCACAAGAATTTCTTATATTGATTTAATTTATATTATTTTCTATTTTTGCATTTCATTGCTTAACAAAATAAGGCATTGTTATTTATGCCCGTGCTTTAGGACGGGTGTTGATTACTAGTTTTGGATGAAGTCCCACGACATCTAATGCCACGTGGCTCATAATGTGGTCCGTCATCAACGCTGATGACTGACGTCCGTCAGCAAAGTAGCTTGGAGAAGAAGTTGGTGTTTTGAGTTGACTTGTCTCAAGAAGGCGTGGGGATCACGAGACCCTCAAAGTCTAAAACCTCTCAAACGTCCTTTAAATTAAAATCACTCTCATTAGATTCAATTCGAACCATCTCCGGATCTCCTCTCTTGAATCTCCCAATCTTTTCCGAAACCCTAGATGAATTCAAGCGAAGATTAGATATCTCTTCTCCCGTTCGATCTCTGCTCCCGAGAGAATCATAGAGGAGGAGAGACAAATGGGGATAATCAGGAGCAATTTTATATTCTTAATGGGGACCGTGTGTGGAGTTTACATTGCTCAGAACTACAACGTTCCCAATATAAAGAAGGTCGCGAACACGGGGCTCTTGATGGCTAAGCACATTGAAGAAACTTACCGAAAGCCCAAGAAGAGAGACGGTGATGATTAGCTGCCAAAGAGAGAGGTTGTGTTGGAAAAAAAAGCCAGGTTCCTCTTCTTCTTTTTCTTCTGGGGTCTTCAATGTTCAAGGGTGTATTTGGATATATTTTGTTCCGGTTTTTAGAAATGTAAATCGGTGAATATCTGTCGAAAGTTCATATAAGTGAAGATCAGATCAGTGTTGGTTTAGATTTAATGGAAATGAAAACATTGATTCTTTCTGCCTCTTTTTTTTTATATAAATTATAGATTAAAGTGACTTTTGTGATATTTTGCACTCTCTCTGAATCCAGAAGATTGCTTTCTTAGTTCCCAACTGAACTGAAAAATGAAGGTACCAGTAGATTTTGATTCAATAATCATTAGTGTTAGTTGTTACTGGTGAAAAGCCACATATTTCTCAGATATCAGCCCCAAGTTAACATCTCTAAAGCAAAATTCTGGCCCAAATTAACACTAGATAGCTCTCTCAAGAACTTAAGGATGGTGCCCATAAAGAAATTTATTTTGGTTTTAGACGCCCCAGATGGAGGAACGAAAGGGGTTCACCAGAACTGTCTCAATCTATTCTTACCTATTGAGTAGCTGTAGAAACACAAAATTCAGCTAATGAATTTATAGAATCTAAGAAAAAACTAGTTATATACTTGTGTATTTTACAAACATTGGGCAGCAGTATGAGAAGTGAACAGTGCCACCCAGAAAAAAGGATGCATCATGTCCGTATTATTTGATTGGCTCATAAACTGTAAGGACTGTGCCCTTTAGTGGCTGCTGCATAAAACACTGCTGAAGAGGCTCTAGAGGAAGGTTTCAGGTTGTTGATAGATGGGATGTAACTTCCCTGTTCTTGAAGGGATTATTGAATTGTTAAGAGAATATTTCCTAAAACAAGAGAGAAAATGTGCGACCTTGCAATGCTATGCTTCTGTATATTTCATGGTTGTCTCCATGAGCTACGGATATTGGTTTGTTCTATTTGTTGAATTGCATCCCTTCTTTGTTTATACCCACTGTCATCTACCCTCTTGTTACAAGGGATTGAGTCCAGTTTTCAGAATTTTTCTTCTTCTTTTTACTACATTGTAGGATTCTGGTCTAGAGCTTATTGATAAGAAGCATCAGGCAGTTGGAATGAGCTGCAAGAAAAACTAGAAAGTCTTTTAGGACCAGATGTATCCAAGGATCTTGAGATTTTTTAAAAGTGAGAGCGATGGGTTATTAAGAAGATCCACACGACTACTGTTTGGGATTAATAATCTAGTTGATTATTGGAATTTTCCACGAGAAAATAGAGTATTATTGTCTTCAAATTAGAGAACCATATTCGTGAAGAAGAGTTTTTGTTTAGTGATGCAGTTGGAGTCTGTAGCGGAAATAAACTTGAACTTCGTGTTGTTTATTGTGTTCCCATTCAACACACTCTACAGTACTGGATTTTGAAGGAGATGCCAAAGCCATAGTGGACTTTTTGACAAGAAAAATGAAAGCTTATCGTGGTCCACTTAAGGAGTCCTTGACAGTGTGAAGGGCTGTCTTTCTTTCTTTTTTTTGTAAATATGCAGGCTAAATTTTCTAGTAGAAGCCCCAGTGTGCTTCCTATATTTTGGCAAAGCTGTACAACTTGATCAGCCTCATACATGATTTGAATTTGATAACCTCCCTTTTGGTTGTCTGACATAATTAGTTTAGATTCTATATCTGAACCTGAACTGAATGTTTCTTTTTGCTATATAATGAAACATTTTCCTTGCTTACCAAGAGAAAAAAATTCATTTTTTTAATGGAATTCATGGGCTGCTTTTAGTTAAGCTTAAAGCTTATCTTAAGTGCTTACCCAATGGCACTTATATGTGAAGTGATCGAGTTAAGCTGTTTGGTAACCATACAAGAAAAGTGTTTATTTTCTTAAAAATCCCTTCTATGGTGTTTGGTAAAAAAATGTTTTTTTGGTCAAAAATATCTCTTTTGCCCCTTCTATGGTTTTGTCAACCGACATTATAGTTCCCTCATTAGCACAAGCTAATGATTTTACAAAAAATACACATCAGCTATGTCAAAACATGTCAACCATACAACTAAATTGGATGTTTCTGGTATGAACTCAGGTCAGAGTGAGTGTCCTTGTATCGCTGGCTTAGGTAAGTTCTGCACTTCACTGGAGGGATCTTGGTAGAAGAAGCAGAACATAAAAGTTTTGTTCAAAGAAAAGCGAGTAAATTGCAACAACGGTAATTTTGTAATTATATTGTCAAATTCAGCATTAACACAACTGTCGTCTACCATATTTGATGCAAGAAACCTATTTGTACTGCTCAAAAGGAGTTCGTTACACATCGGTTAAACTAAGGGATGCACCAAATTTATATCATATACAACCAAAATGGGCTAATATATAGACATTCATCCGATCACACACATGCCCATCAACTTAGACCCTACAATCTCTGTGTCACTTTTATGTGGACCATACCTTAAAATTCACACCAAACAGACGATCTTGGCTTCCAATTAATGTTATTGATTATACAAGAGGAAGCTATTGATGAATGATTAGGATCATGTAATCAATGTGACTTTTGAAGTATGCCATCACAAGAAGACATCCTAGGAGGGTCCTGATCAGAGAGAATGTGGGCAATTGTAAAAGGAGATGTTCCATACAAACACTGTTTGTAAAAAGGATTACATTAATCCTCAAAAGGCGGCTATTGCACTGCCCAAAAAATTGTGATATGAGATGGGTAGGATCCCCAGACAAGACAAATATTTTTCAAAGCCGGGAGATTGCAATCTGCCCTCCTGAATTATGCCACTAGGATCCTGGTTTCTAAAGATGGGTTATTATCTTTGAGTTTGCAAAGAGAGGGGAAGGGAGCTTCATCTACTGCACCGATACAAATGCGAAAACCAAACCCACTCCAATAACACACCAAATAAAAGCAGCAGCTCCAACAAAAAAAAGGAATGGATGAAGAAAGCAGAGCTAAGCTTCTTCTAGAGGTGAAAAACACAGAAAAAAAGTCCATCGATATAGAAAGTGAGAGAGAGGATGTTTCTTCGAGCATACTCACAGCTAGGGTTTTTCTCATAGAGGCGAAGAACACGAGTGAGAGAGAGATTTATCAGTTCGTTTTTCACAACTAGAGTTTTAACTTAGCTTGTAAAGATTAGTGAGTTCCCTTCTTTTGAAAAGGGTAATTTTGGTATATTGAAAACATTTTAAGGATAAGTTTTTTAAAAATGGCTTCCTGCAAAAGCAGTAGCAGTTTCTGACTGGCTTCTGCATATAGCGAGAGCTCATTCGGCTTTTAAAAAGTACTTTTCAAGTTTACCCAAACAAACAGTTTTCCCATTAAGTGCTTAAAAACCGCTAAAAGCTGACTTAGGCTGCGTTTGGGAGTGCAGTTTATAAGCTATAAGCTGGCTTATAGCAGTTGCGGACCTCAATAAGCATTTTTTGGATGTGGCAAAAACATAAAAGCAGCCTTACAAAATCGTTTTAAGCAAAAAAAAGGCAAAACGCAAAAGTCGTTTTGAAATGGCTTTTGCGTTTTGTGTTTGCAGCCTGTGGATTTAACTAAAGTTCATTTCCCAATTTATCCCTGTCAACATTGCAAAACTTCTAAAATACCATTCTCTTCTTCAACAAAAAATCAAAAACCCTAAAGAGGGAGCCATCGCAGTCAATCTCCATCTTCTCCCTGCATCTCGCCCATCATAGCTCGTTGACGTCGTACTCTCTCTTCACCAACACTATCACTCTCTTTGTCACTGTAAGTGATACATCTACTTTGTTTTTGTTTTTTGCCTTATGCGTTGCTTTCAATTTTATCTCCGTACTATGTGCACGTAGCAGCGATTTCTTCTATTCTAATATAACGGGAATCAATACCACATGTTTATCTTCTATTCTAATCCTTTGATTCTGGTTTTTTTTTTTTTTCTTCTATAATCTTTATCTTCTGGATATTTAAATATGCACACAGAAAGGCACACAATGTCCTCTGTATTGGACATGCTGAATATTGCCATGAGTTAGTTTTTCGGGACCCTTGATCCTAGGAATGTTTGGCCTACACTTTTGTGAACCTATATCACTACCCATGACCCTGTTCACAAAAATAGAAAGGGCTCTACGAAATAAGAAATCAGAAATTCTTTTCCAATGCCACATTAACACTAAATCAATATATCTTGTGAAAGTTGAGCTCTTAACCACTGATGCTACTGGAGGTTCTAAACTGTGGATAAAACTCCACAAAGAAAAATACAGCAATCAGATTGTCAAATAAAAGAAATCCATTCAGTCCTTTTACTCAATTAAAGTCTTGATCGACTTGATTAGTTCTTTGACTAATCAATCTAGTTCAAAAAAACAAAATGACCATGATGTTTGGCAACCTGATTCTTCTAAGAAAACATTTCTCAGTCTAAAACTTTAGTCTAGTTGTTGGTTAGAACTTGTACAAATGACACACTAGATACAACACATTGACCATTGTTAGTCCCAAAATCTGAATCACATGAATCCATTGGAGAATCTTTGTCCTGGATCCCATTCTTATCCTACTTTGAGCTTCGAGAAAGAGTTGTGTTGCAGCAATATAAGACCGGATTCTCTTTTCAGTGTTCTCCTTATCTTTTCGTTGTACTTACCAGTATGAGGTGTACATTGAAGCTCTGTATGGGTCCCTTCTAGTTCCGTTATATTACTTTGTGTAATGTCTAATTGATAGTCTCCTTTCAACCAAAATAAAATAAAGAAATAAGAGGGACCTATGACCAACCTTCGCTTATCATGTCTCTTTTTCGGAATACATGCAGTCTTTCATGAACACATGAGTTGTTAATTAGGTGGCTATAGTAGGCATAGGATTAAAGTTTTACTTATCTAAATGTTTTACTTACCTGGCCTATCATCAAATTAAGTTTTACTTGATTTTATGCTTAGATATAGGAAAATGAAAATGACTCCATGATAATCAAACCAGTAAAGGTTAGAGAAAAAGGAAACTTCCCCTTCCCCTAGGCCTTCCTCTCATTCACCATTCTTTTCCTTCCCTTGTCTTGCTTTTTACCTTTCGGTGAAAAAAACTTAGAGATTGACGAGATTTTTTAACTGGGAGACACCAATCCAACGGTTAAAATCAACCCATGAAAATGAAAATGACTCATTGATTAAAATCAACCCATGAAACTTCTCCTCTTCTCAAATTCCCCCGATTAAAATCAACCCATGAAAGTGACGACTTGTTGTCTCATCCGTCACTTTTGTGTTTATATTTCAGTTAACTTTCCTGTCAATTATTTATTGTATATTCTATGCATTTCTGCATGGTATTGGACCCAAAAACATTATGCATATCTCTCACGAGATTTATGAATTCTGATGAAATTTTATATTAGCATGTTGCTCACAAGATAATGTGTGTTATGTAAACATTTAGAAGAATTTAATTTGAACCTTATATTTCATATGTTATATAAAACATGCATCGGATTGACAGATGAATAGCCAACCTAGAAGTAGCTCTCAATGCAGAGCCCATTGGACTCCTGAAATGCATAAGACCTTTATTTATATATGTTTGGAACAAGTCCAAAAAGGTAATAGGCCTACCATACATTTGAATAAACAAGGTTGGAATGCACTCTGTGAAGAGTTTTTTAAAAAGATGGGGATAAAATATGATAAGAAGCAAATGAAAAATTATTGGGACAGTACAAAAGATGCTCGGAAAGTTTGGCATAAGCTAGTAACCAATACCGGTGCCGGTTGGGACCCGATACTTCAAACACTAACTGCTGGTGATGATTTTTTGACTGATTACATACAGGTATGTATTTTTTTTGTAGTTCAATGGATCATATTATTTTTATTGGTATATATTTAAATGATATCCAATTATATTTTTTTCTTATTTTTAGGAGCAGAATAACCCAGCTGCTGCACAGTTTCATTATCATGGACTTTCATTTAGTCAAGAGTTGAACTACTTGTTTGGTGGAACAACTGCAACTGGTGATATACAATGGACACCTAATTCTGGTGGTATGCCCAACTACGACCAGGGCTCAATTCTGCAATCACAAGAGGCTGCCCAAAATGATGGAATCCCTGATGTGGTGCATGAGACACAACAATCATCCACTGAAGAAGTTGAAGATATGACTCACTATACTCGTCGACCTACCCCCCAAGGCGTGAAATGTAAAAAATTTTCTGGTACTACAAAGATTAGTAACAACTTTGAGAGATTGGTTGATTGTGTCGAATCGATGTCAAAGAGTGCAAGTACCCCAACTCCTGAATTGTATAGCATAAAAGATTGTGTAGACCTTCTCAACGAAATGCCGGATGTGCTAAGTGACAGTGATCTTTATATGGATGATGTGGACATCTTTATGGAAAAATCAAGAAGGGAGGCATTCATTTGTATACCTCCGGATGTTCGACTTACGTGGTTACAGAGACAAAGGCGACCCTAGAAACAATTAAATTTATATTTCTTAAGCATTGTCTTTTTTGTTGGTTATGTTTTTGTGATTCAATTTTTTATACTTTGTCCACGATGTTGATCGGATATTTGATTATGTTAGTTGATATTATTTGTTTTATTTTTATTTGTTTTTGTGACGTGACTTTTATATTTTTTTTGTGTTTGATCAAAAATATTATTTTTATTTTATCAACAGAATTAAATGGATTCAGATGAAGAATACGATGCATTAGTGGCAGTATACGCTACTATAACATTTTTTTACTACGAGACCTACATCCATAGGACACCAATTAGGTAATCTTCTCTGACAGGGCATGCTTATATTATGGAATTGGTAAACAAGCACCCACAACCTTGTCGAGATTTATTGCGTATAGATCAATATATCTTTTTACAGTTGTGCAATGCATTTAAAGAAAGAGACTTATTGAGAAACACAAGGCACATGAGCGTTGAAGAACAGATGGCTATTTTTTTCATGACCATTGGTCATAACGAAAGAAATTCAATGATACGTGATCGATTTCAACACTCGATTGAAACCATTAATCGCCACTTTAACACAGTATTAAAGGCAGTGTGTGAATTTGCAATATCGATTATCAAGCCTCCTTTTGATGTAACTCCGGGTCACATTCGCTACAATCATAAATACTGGCCATTTTTCAAGGTATGTTCCATAAAAATATTGATGACGTATTTTAATGTAATTATAAATACTTACATCAATCATTCTTCCATACAGGACTGCATTGGAGCAATTGATGGGACTCACGTTAGTGTCTTCATTTCTTTAGAGAATCAAGTACCTTTCAGGGGTAGGAAAGGACCATGCACACAAAATGTAATAGCCGTATGTTCATTTAACATGCAATTTACATTTGTGCTTGCTGGATGGGAAGGAACATCAAATGATTGGAAAGTCTTTTTAGAGACAATTCATAACCCAACTAATAACTTTCCTTATCCACATCCAGGTAAATATTTATTATTTTTATTAATTTACTTTCATTTTTAATATATTACGTACCTAATTTTGAGATTATATTTATTTTTTATATTATGTCGTCGATACTAGGTACCCAAACATAACAGGCTACTTGGCACCATATCGTGGTATACATTATCATCTCCTAGACTTCCGACGTGCCGGTCAACCAAGAACAAGAAAAGAGATATTTAATCATAGACATTCTTCACTACGGAACGTGATCGAGCGGTGCTTTGAAATTTTGAAGGCTCGTTTTCCAATTCTTAAGGCGATGCCTTCATATCCATTCAAGTCTCAAATATTAATAGTTGTAACGTGCATGGCGATCCACAACTATATACGTCAGGAGACGGCAACAGATTGGTTGTTGAAGCAATATGATAATGATGGTTATGAATGTCCATAAGAGGTAGGAGAAGTTGCCCAAGAAGGAGATGTCAATGACATACATGCACCGTTAGGGGTGGACCAACAACAACAACAACATGAAATAGAAGTCATTCGAGACCAAATAGCAAATGTATTATCATATGCTAACGGCGGAATTTCAGATTAATAACATTATTTTATTATAACTTTATTTGATGACTATTATGTTTACTTTTTAAACGAATAAATTTGAGAAGTATGACATGGGCAGTATGTCATGTATGCATGATTTTCTTTCATACCCATCGATATGTGGGACTAAAGCTTGAAATTTGCATAAAAATGCAGTCATATATATCCAATAACAACCACAAGGGTGTCATTTATGCCAACTTCACTATTTAAGGGGTACAAAAGTCATTTGACAAGTTATTCCACAAAAAAATACTTTTTTTGTTTACATAACCAAACGTCCTAATAATGTTTTTTCTTAAAATAAGCACGTTTCTGACAAGGTGAGCCAAACACCCAAAATTACTTAAATTAAGTTATTTGCAAAAATGTACTTTTTGAGAATGACTTATTTTAAGCAAACCGCAATCCCAAACGCAACCTTATAGTGGTTTTTTAGCTTACCCTAACGCAGTCATAAATTTTTTACAAAAGTGCTTTATCTCTTGTGCAGTCGTGGCGTTTCCTAAAAGATGTAAATTCTGTTGATGGTCTTGTAGTTATTTAAAAATTTAAATTATGAACAAGCTTGCTATCATGATATTCCCTCTAGGGTTCATAGTACAACTAAAAAAATGGAAGTGACAGTTGTATTTTAGGGCTTCTGATGCCCGGGAAAAAATATTGCCACCGTGCAACTTGAAGAATGGTTGGCAATAGATGGGATGAGGCATCTTAAATGATGATTATGACAGGTGTATTATAGGGCTTGTGATGCCGAGGGAAAATACCATGTGCAGAAAGAATGGTTAGCAGGAAGTGAGAGACAAAACTCTAATCACCAATAGAATCAAGGTCTCTAAGGGTCTGTTTGGCTACTAGGCATGGATTTGAAATTGGAAATAGAATTCCAGAACTTGTGATTTCTAGAAATTTGGACTCTAAGAATTGAAATTTCTTGTGTTTAATTGCACCATAGAATTTGCTTAGAATTCCCAATGAATTCCAATTTAGATGTTTGAATAGCTAACGGAATTGAAATTTTCTACCTAACTAATATTCGAAATGGTAACTTATATATAAGAGAAATATCCGATCATGCTTACAAATAATTTGTTGAACACTTGCAACATAATGAATATGGACAAAAGGTCGTCTCCCTGTGTATGACATAAAGAAGGTCGTCTTACTGTGTACGGCATAACCGAAGCTAGACGTTATCATCTGGAGTGCTGGGAGGGACGTATGAAGGGTTCTGCTCACTCAAACAACGCCAGTTGTCAATATATGCCATTTGGTCAGAATCCAAGTCTAATAGTGCATGCTGACATAGGGTATTCAGAATCTTTTCTGTTTCACCAAGAAGACAGGCTGCTTTCAGGATGCTCTTTTCCCTCTCTTCAATGGCACTGCAAAAGCATGCCAAGGCTATAACATGTGGTAGGTTAGTAAGGCAAGCGCCTAATATATCAGAGATGGTTACAGTTAAGTGTTCAAACAATTTGTCCACTGTCTGGTAGCTGTTGCTGTAGTCCTGTAGAATAGTTGTACTGACTCTGTACATGGAATTTGCTGCTAACACTTTGACAGGCCACTCAAGAGGGTTCTCCCTTCTGGCACCATTATTGAACTCCATGACATAATTTTTTCCAGTATCAGCAAGTTCTTCAAGTATCTCTTTAGGGTGTTTCCCTTGAAGGGCCAATTTCTTAAGATCCTCATCTAACCACTGATTATAAAGATCAAGCTGTAGCCATGTGATATTTGCTGCCTTCCTGATGTTTATCAACCCTCCTTTGGTGTCCAGGTTCTTTTCTATGAGTCTGACGTATCTGATTCCTTCACTTACGCCATCTAGCAACCATTTGATTAGGTTATGGTCGATGTTGGGAAGTGCCATGGCAATGCTCATGAGGGTCACCAAGGGTAGAGCCCAACAGTTGGGAGGTTCTTCAGAACCAAGTGAGGGAACTTGGTCACTGTCAAATTCTTTCACTCCCTTGAAACCTTGTGACATGGTAGACTTACCCAAAAGCTGTATAAGATATGTTGGTTGTTTCTTTCTTCCCCTTTGAATCCAATGATCTGTTGCCTCAGAGCTGTTCTTTGCGATCAGCTCAACCAATTTCTCCTCCCCTTCAAGATGCAACACAAAATGGTTCAGGTCTAGCTTCATATTAGGCCCTGACTCTGACCCTGGGTTATTATTCAAAACACTTTCATTGGATTTGAGCTTCCTCTGTGATCCCTTTCTGCAGCAGCAACAGCAACAGCAGCACCAGCAGCAGCAGCACCACCGACAGCAGTAACAGCACCAGCGACAGCAGCAGCTCAACAACATTTTAACCTCACTCGCAAACAATATAGAAGCAACCCAGACAAATTTGCTCAGTAACACTATCACAGTCTGCATTCTTATACAGAAGTCCAGAAGTAGATTTTTAGTGCCATGGACAAACTTCCTAAACTGTCGGCTGCGGATGCCTAAAGCTAAAGGGTTCTCTCTCCACTCCACCAACCTCTGGACCCAGAACCTTTCTACTTTATAATTTTTTTTGAAGCTCCATTCCCCTCTCCCATGGCACCTGAAATCAATTGCATTGAACCACCTATAAGTTGGGGCAATGGTACCTATCCCTACTGCAGTGCTCTGAATGATGAGTACCAACTTGGTCGACCACTTATATGCAGACTCACCTCTACAAAAATTGGAGGACCACTCTGATTGAAGGATGGATTCCAGTAAGGTCAGAGTGCAGAGGAGACAGAAAGCTCCTGAAGTAGCACAAGTCACAGAACGCCCAATCACATACTGAGGGCTACAAGTGTGAGCCATCATCCAATATTTCTTTACGTCTTTGCTCAGTTTCTTAACCACAGATGTTTCGGCCTCATCAAAGCCTTCATCTGTTGCCTCTTGGTGTTTTAAAAGGTATTGTTTTTCAAGCAATTTCTTAGTGGTTTGAACTGTTAAAGCAGAGAACACCAATATGACAAGCAAAGCAATCATGGAAAACATTATTATGGCATGTTGTCGTTGTAAAACGTAAATTACGCCGGTACCCTTTTGGATGCAGATGTTAGCGATGAGTGTGATCACGAGAATACCCAAAGCAATAATGTTCATGCTCATTTCTTTGTTCTCCATGGTTCCTAAAGAAGGCATGAAATTAGCCATTGCGATGCAGATCAAGGTGGTACTACTGAGCTTGCTGAGCTGGTCCTGGCGGCGAGGCATGGAGGTGTTCAGATCCATTGGCAGTTTTATTGCTATGGACAGGAGGGTCAGGGAAATGGAATTAAGAGAGAAGAATTTGCAAGGAAACCAGAGCTTCCGTTGGCGGAACCCGTGAAGGGTGTCAGCAGCCATGGCGAGTAAACATGCCAGAGAAGCCCCTGCGGCATAGATGCCGATCCATGGCATTGGCTGGCTGAACTTCGAGTCATTGAGGAAGCCCCCATCGGGGTTGCAGTCGAGTCTTCCCATCTCTCTGATTCTCTTGTTGGCTAGTTAATTTTTGATCAACTATCAGGTTGAATTTGTTGGGGGCCCACATAGAGATTATGTTGAAGAAGTCAACCGCACTGATTTTCCCTAGGGTTATGACCGTCCTCACGGAAAAAATAAAAAGTCTATTTTAACATTCCTAACCTCATCAAAAATTGACTTTAATATAAAAAAATTCAGACCATCCTATTAAACCGTTGCCATAGGTCAATTTTTTGTAAAGTTAGGAACGTTGACAGGGACTGATTTTTGGTGATAATCATCGTCATGGCAATGACAACTCAATGTACGGTTGGATGCCCGACATGATCTCCATGTGAGCCCCACCATTGGGTGTAGCTGTAGACGACTCTCTCGGGGGCTGGTCTAATTTCAAAGTCTCGAATCCTTGTTAGCAATTTGGAATACGACAAAAATCAGACGACTCTCTCCGGGCCTGGTCTAATTTCAAAGTCTCGAATCCTTGTTAGCAATTTGGAATACGACAAAAATCCGAAATGGCAAATATGCAGCATATGATTTATACGTCTCACTTATAAAAATTCGGTACATTTTGAAAGGGAGTCAATATACTAGAGTTGAGTCAACCAAAAAGTACACTTGTACTTTTTTATTTTTTTATTTTTTTATCTTTGTCCAAAAAAATAAAAAAAAATCAAGGACATGCGAGTTCAAGCAATTTTTATTTTTTCTACTTTAATCCCACGATAATAGATAGTTAAGGGAGTTTGAATTGTATAAATAGGACTAGAAAAGAAGGAGGGAAATATACTTACCTTCATGGGGTCAATGGGTGATCAAGAAGGTCCATGGCCTAGGTTAACGGCTTCTATTGTACTTAGGAGGGGGTGATCACTTAAGATCTACCCAAGTAGTAGAGTGACTAAGGGACCCAGAGAAACGATTGACTTTTTTGCGTTGTTTTTTTGGCCATATTTAACAAAAAAAGAAAAAATCCAAAAACGTATTCAATTCTTTTGGGCCTGTTAAATTCCATTTTTTTGTTTTATATCATTTTTGCCCCCGTCTGTTACAATTTGTTTTAGCACTTTTAACGGTAACACCCCCAGTCCGTTATGCAGTTAAAACAGCCTCTTTTAAACCTTGCCCAAAACCAAAGAAAAATCAAAATCAAATAGCAAAAGATGATGCATTTCTGATTTTACCCTTAAAACAGGACCAGAGTTGACTTTTCAAAAAAGGAGTTGCAACATTGAATCGGTTCTTCCATCTTTGAATTGGGCTAGGATTGGGGTTGGCCGTGAAACATGAAACCCCCTCAGTAACCGTGCCAACCACGAGCTGGGAAAAATTTCCAAAGTTATGTTGTAACATCAATCTCGATCGATGTTGTAGGCCTCAGGAATCACTGCGTTGCGTATACAAGTTAATGTGGGCCCAAACCACTTTTTAGAATATAAATCATGTGGGGCACTACCAGGGAATGCATAGCTGGGTCAAGTTTACAGACTTTAGTGAGAGAGATGGGTCACCTAAGCAAGTGACGAAAAGTGGACTGGGTTTGTTTCAAGCCCTTTTGGCTCCTCACTGGCCAGAGTTTTTATATGCTCTATTACTGTTTTGAACACATCACATGGTTGAGACTTGAGAGAGAGAGAGAGAGAGAGAGAGAGAGAGAGAGAGAGATCAATGACTAGGTGGTTAGGTGACGGAGAGGACGGAGGAGGGAGAAAGAGAGTTAGGGTTCTTCGAGAGAGAGACAAAGAGAAGACGAAGGGATAGGGTGGGTGCCCACACGGGAAGGGGTCAATTTTGTCCATTGTGAGTACCCAGTCAAAAGACGTAGGCAGCCATAGAGCGACCCTTTGTCTACAGGCACCCACGCCTTTCGGCTGGGCACCCCACTCAGACCCAAATACCCTCCAACCCCTTCTCCTTCGGCTGGGCACCCACACAACCCAACCCCTTCTCCTTCGTTTTCTCCTCTCTCTCTCTCTCTACTGTATCTCCCTCTCTTCTACACTCTCTCTCTCTCTCTCTACGGCTTTTAGCCTCAACGGTGCTGTGCTACCGTGGGGACTAAAAGCCCTAGAGAGAGAGAGAGAAAGAGAGAGCACAATAAAGAGAGAAATGGAGAGGGAGAGAGTGTGAGAGAGAGGAGAATGTGAGAGAGAAGGGGTTGGGTTGTGTGGGTGCCCAGTCGAAGGAGAAGGGGTTGGGGATATTTTGGTCTAAGTGGGTTGCCCAGCCGAAAGGCATGGATGCTCGTAGAGCGAGTCAATATGTTTACCGTGCACCCAAGTGCACATCCTCCTTAATCCATCATCATTCTTAAAAGTGCATATTTGGAAGAATATATTGAATGGTGATGGATTAAGGATGATCACACACTCGGGTGCACGATTCCAATTCAAAATATAATATTAGTTTATTTTTGGTATGCTTAATACATCAAGATCGCACACTCGGGTGCACGATTCCAATTCAAAATATAATATTAGTTTATTTTTGGTATGCTTAATACATCAAGATCTTGAGATCTTCTCGATCTCCCATCTAATATATCTTGGAACATCAAGAAGCTTTTTAAATAATTTTTTTTGGCGGGAAACGAATTTTAAGACAACCGTAGATTTCAATTAACAAAGGGCTCAAATCATTATATTAGTCAAGTTTCCTTAGCCAACGTAACCCATCCTATCTATATATGTCTATTTAGAGCTACACCCATTTCTTATATCCAAGTCTTACACCTGGTGAAGGTGCCAACTTGCTCAATTGGTAAAGTTTGTGGGTGATGATACCATAGACCTGGGTTCAAAACCCGCCTTCAACGAGTAACTGATCTCTTTAAAAACAGGCTTACCTAGCAATTAAAAAAAAATCTTATACCTGGTGGTGTGGCCCACATAGAGATCATGTTGAAAAATTCAACCGCATAAAAAATAAATCAGTCCAATTCAAAATTCCCAACCACATAAAAAATCAACTCTTAACTTATCTGCATATGGGCCCCTCGTCCATTAGTTATTTATTAGTAAGAATAACATTAGTCAACGTATCCCAGCCCTACCCTAAATTTAATGACAGAAATAGATGGACCAAAAATTTTCAATTTGCAATCCACTTTTCACAAGGCTGCAAATGCTGGAATGGGTTGGTTTTTTGTGTGGTTGATATCCATGTTGAGAAGAATATTATCATAAAAAATTAGCCGTCAACTTATCTGCATGTGGGACCCACGTCCATTAGTCATTCTATTAGTAAGAATAGCATGAGTCATTCTATTATGTAAAAAATTCCCTAAATTTTATTGAAAATTTGAAATTTAAATTTATAATTGCCGTTATAACAGAAAAAACAGTAATGCCCCCAATTCGTTATACCGTTATAAGCAACCCCCCCCCCCAGTGGAGAAAAAGCAAATACAGTTACGGGCCAGGACAGGTGGCACTTAACTATAAGTCCAAGGATGCCATGGATCAAAATGTCCAAGGATCAAAAATTTTCTCACGTCAAGAAATTTTTTGATCCTGCAACTTTTTGATCTAGTGAATCAGCAACCTATAGTTGAGTGCCACCTGTCCTGGGGTTAAGGTGATCCTTAACTGTAGCTATTCTTAAATGTGGAGAAAAAGTACCTACAGTTAATGGGCCACCCAGGTGGCACTTAACTATAGGTTGCTGGATCAAAAAGTTGCAGGATATCAAAAATTTCCCCCAAGTATAGTCAAGCGTGAACCCCCAACGGCCCAACCCGTCCACCCCGGAAAAATCTAGTCTGCATACGTTTGCAGACTCCAAAGTATAGAAGCACTGCATCCACTGTTGAATACTCCTTGAAAAATATGTTTTTAATTTATAAAATAATTTATTTTTTTATAAATTCGAAATAACACGTTTTTAATGGACATCCAACAATACTGACAATGTTTGCATACTTTTATATGCAGACTAGATTTGTCCGACAACTCCCAAAGACTTGCACCTCCAGAGTAAACTTTCGCTGACACATGCACTGCAGCCAATATGATCCACGTGGCACATTCTTAAGAAGACACTGACCATACGGATGTTTGACCAATCACTATGTGGACCTACAAACTAAAAATCAGCCTGATTAGTAATTTAAAACCTCTGGATCTTTGTACCCAAATAATGTTCAATAATGCTCAAACTCCTACTTTTAATATCAATCCATGAAAATAACTTCAATCCAACGCTTAAAAATCACTGATCAGGTTTATTTTTGGTATGTAGGTCCACCTAATGGTTGACCAAACATTCATACGGTCAGTGTACTATGTCCTATTAATAATGTCCACGTGGCTCATATTGGCTGCAGTCAGGTCGCCACTGATGGCAAGTGTCAGCGAAAGTTTACTCATCCACCAGCTAACCCAAACCCAAAGCTACCCCAAAGTTTGCAAGTGTCAGCAAAAGTTTACTGAGGAGTCTAGTGCAAATCAGAAGGATCATAGGAAAAGTTCGCTATAAGAGGCCATGAATGGGAGCGGCTACTCTGCCCTGCCCAAAATTTGCCCCCAATGTCCTTATGAACATCTTAGCATGGAACTGCCGTGAGAGTGGGAAACCCATGGTAGTTTGCTCTTTAAAGACCCACATCCCCCTCCCCCCACCAAAAGCCTGATTTTATCTTCCATTTCTGAAACTAAGGGGGTGTTTGGATCGCCATTTTCCAAAAAAGTATTTATTCTAGAAAAATGACTTTTCTGAAAATATGTTTTTCTTAAAAAGGTTGTTTGGATCATCATTAATGAAAAATGTCTTATCTTCTTTTAGTTGGCCCCATCAATCTAATGTCTTTACTTTTTTTGGAAGGGAACTTCTACCAAAAACTGTTCTTTGTTTATTATGTTCATTGAGCTAGCAAAATTTTAAAGTCTTTTTGTACTTGAAAAACAGATTTCAGCTATTTTTTATAAAAAAATCTTTTTGGCTTAAAAATATATTTTTATGGAATAAATAGTTTTTAAAAAATGGCCATCCAAACAATCTATTATTTTGAAAAAAGACTTTTTCAAGTCTAAAAATGGCGATCCAAACACCCCCTAAGCCTTATTTGGAAGCAAGTGACAGGAAGATTAGAAAACTGGTGGGTAGAAGTAGAAAACATGTGAGAGTCCTCATGAAGAAGCTTGGTTAGAGAAGTTTAAGGGGTCGAGTGCTTTTCAGTTAGATTAGAAACTTAGGCCATGTTTGATTACCAAGTGTGAAAATTGCATTTTCCTTAGGAAAACACAACTGTCCATTGTTAGATAGCGAGTATAAATCTGTATAATTTTCCCTAATAAGCCATTTAAATCTAGATAATTTTTCCTACTAAGCCCGGAATTCATTTCCCATCCAGACAGGTGAGAAATCATTTCCACCTGAAAATAAACCTTTAGGCCATGTTTGATTACCAAGTGGGAAAATTGCATTTTCCTTGGGAAAACACAACTGTCTATTGTTAGGTAGCCAGTATAAATCTGTATAATTTCCCCTAACAAGCCATTCGACTCTAGATAATTTTTCCTACCAAGCCCGGAATTCATTTACCATCCAGATAGGTGAGAATTCATTTCCACCAGAAAATACACCTTTATTTTCTCACATGATTGAAATATGTGTTCTCAGTTGCAATCAATCAGCCATTTAAGGCATATCCCAGATGTATTTTCTCGCGAAAATTTTCCGTGCAATCAAATACAGCCTTATTTTCTCACATGATTGAAATTTGTGTTCTCAATTGCAATCAATCAGCCATTTATGGCATATCCCAGATGTATTTTCTCGGGAAAATTTTTCGTGCAAGCAAACACGGCCTTAGAATAACCAAGTGGAAATCAAGAATGGAACAAGGAAAAAACCTTGGAATGATCCAAGAGAAGATAAAATCCTAGAAATAAAAAATAAATATGATTCAAGGCGCCCCCTCCAAGCTCGGAGAACTTGAGTATGGAGAAAAGAATACCAAATCAAGCTTGAAGAAGTCTTAGCACAAGAAGAAATGCTATGGAGAAAAGTGTAGATACACATGAATAAAAGGAGGAGACAAAAACACTAGGGGCGTGTTTGATTGCCAAGTGGAAAAATTATATTTTCCTTGGGAAAACACAACACAACTGTCCATTGTTAGATAGCCATTTTAAATCTGTATAATTTTCCCCAACCCGTTTAAATCTGGATAATTTTCCCTATTAAGCCCGGAATTTATTTCCACCTGAAATTCGCATTTATTTTGTCACATGATTGAAATGTGTTCGCAGTTGCAATAATTTTCCCTATTAAGCCCGGAATTATTCCCAGATGTCTTTTCTCGGAAAAATTTTCTGTGGAATCAAACACGCCGTTTTCCACCTCTCTACTTTGGCAAAAAGAAAGAAGAAACAAATTCAGTGGTTAAAAAAGAAGGAAACTGGAGGTACGTGCACGCGAGGATTTCGATCGTTGCTCTCTAGTTCAACTGCAAATCACTGGAAATCATAAATATGGGCATGTGGTTAATTTTATTTGATTATTTATCATGTTATTATGTTACATAATGACCTGTTATAATGATTATTCTGTCTGTTGTTCATGCTTATTGTGTAATTTTCTTACATGATTAACTTGATGAGTAGCACTTATAGAATTTTCTCCAAGTTTCTAGCTGGAAGAAAGTGCTACACCATGTTGTGGGCCCAAGGTGCCTTTGTCAAAGTAATCCATGGAGTATTAATCAAAAGTGAATGCACAGATTCGAGGATAAGAAGTTTGAATATCAGTGCTATCTGCATATTAGACTTAGAAAAGGCATATGATCATGATTAAGGGATAATGGGTTTTGGGATTAGATGGAGGAGATGGATCATGGCATGAATATCCGGTCCTGACGAGAAGAGAAGGGTACTCGAGCTTTTGATGAATCCACGCGGTGGGAGGGGGTTGGACCTTTGCCAATCGAGTTGGAAGGAGTCTAGCTGCTCGGAGGTTGGACTCCTTCCAAACCTCTGGTTGGAATGTGTCGATCAACTGTGGGAGACCTTTGGTTGATTTAGCAAGATTCCTGTTCTTAGCAAGGTTATGATATAGAGTTAGATTTGGTTAGGCGAGCCTGATAATTTCTCAGCTTCAATATGCTGATGACATGATTATCTTTTTGGATGCTCCTCTCTCTCAAGTTGCAAATCCAAAAGGAATTCTTCTAAGTTTTGAAGTGTTATCTGGTATCCAAAACAATTTGAGAGAAAAGCCAAGTAATTGGTATTGGTTATGATATAGAGTTGGATGTTCGACGCGGTATTCTTTATCCAAATCAATTTGAAGAACAACCAAGTAATAGGCATTGATGATGATACAGAGTGAATTGTCCACCCACAGTGGTGCAACTCGAAAGGCCAATTAGCTAAATGAGGTCATGAAACAGAGCTCTACCCATCTCATAATAATCAGATTGATGTACGAAACTCAGTTATGTTCATTGTGAAAGACATTTCCACATCACATAGTTTCTCATCTAAAATCGTGTATAGTACACAGATGAACTTGTGCATGGATGCGTGATAGTCGTCTGGTGGTTGAACGCATCAGTGGTACATAATAGCTAGTTGGTATATAATATGTTGATGACAGATTCATGCATCAATCTCCCTTCAATTTGACCTCTACGACAGTGTGCGTGTAGTGGGAAAGATTGAAACTTACTGTAATCCTTAAATTAGCAGAATCTGATTTCCATATAATCGTATATTTTGGAACACAACATTTTTCAGAGTTCTCAATATGGACATTGATTGCATATATCTGCTTTTATATCATACATGTACAAAAGGCTGAAAAATCAAGCCAAGATCTGTACAACACCAGTAACTGAATGCTGCATCTTTGAATTATAAGCTACTTCTATTCTCTTAGTCTAGGAATCAAATTCGTACTCGATAAATAGATATATTTCATCTAAACTGAAGCTAGACATTGTTATCAGAAGCTGTGGAAGGTAGGGATAAAGGGTCCTGCTTACTCATAAAACGCCAGGTATCAATATATGTTATTTGATCAGGATTCAGATCTAAAACTGCTTGCTGACCTAGAGTTTTCAGAATCTTTTCAGTTTCACCGATGAGAAAGGCTGCTTTCAGAACACTCTTTTCCCTCTCTTCAATGGCACTGCATATGCACAGCATGGATATGAAATGTGGTAGGTTGGTAAGGCAAGCACCCAATATATCGGCGATGGTTACAGATAACTGTTCGAACAATTTTTCTACTGTCTGATTGCTGTTGTTGTAGTCCTGCAAAATAGTTCTACTGATTCTGTACATGGAATTTGCTGCTAACACCTTGATGGGCCACTCAAGAGGGTTCTCCCTCTTTCCACATTCACTTCTAGCACTTTTCTTGAACTCCATGACACAATTCTTTCCAGTTTCAGCAAGTTCTTCAAGTATCTGTTTGGGACTTTTCCCTTCAAGGGCTAATTTCTGAAGGTCCACATCTAACCACTGATTATAAAGATCAATCTCTAGCCATGCGCTACTTGCTGCCTTTCTGATGTTAATCAACCCATCTTTGGCGTCGAGGTTATTTTCTACAAGTCTGACATACCTGAGGCCTTCACTCACACCATGTAGCAACCATTTGATCGAATTATGGTCGATGTTGGGAAGTGCTATGGCAATGCTTGTGAGAGTCACCACAGGTAGAGCCCAACAGTTAGGAGGTTCTTCAGAACAAAGTGAGGGAACTTGGTCACTATCAAATTCTCTCACTCCCTTGAAACCTTGTGACATGGTAGACTTATCCAAAAGCTGTATAAGATAAGTTGGTTGCTTCTTTCTTCCTTTTAGAATAAAATGGTCTGTCGCTTCACAGCTGTTCTTTGCGATTACTTCGACCAATTTCTCCTCCCCCTTGAGGTGCAACACAAAATGGCTCAGTTCTAGCTTCATACTGTGAACTGATTCTAACCCCGAGTCATTATTTAAAACACTTCCATTGGATTTGCGCTTCCTCTGCGATCCCTTGCAACAGCAGTACAAGAATTTGTTAACATGGATCACAATCAATACAGAAGCAAGCTGAATAGATTTGCTCACTAACACTATGGCAGTCTGTATTCCTATACAGGAGTCCAGAATTAGATTCTTTGTGTCATGGAGATTCTTCCTACACAGTCGGCCATGGATGTGTAAAGCTATTGGGCACTCTTTCCACTCCACCAACCTCTGGAGCCAGAACTTTTCTACTTTAAACTCATTCTTCAAGCCCCCTTCCTCTCTCCCATGGCACCTGAAATTAATCACATTGAACCATCTACAAGCTGGGGCAATGGTACCTACCCCTACTGCAAAACTTTGAATAACAAGAATCAAAATCGTCGAACTCTTGTAATCAGACTCACCACTACAAAATTTCAAGGACTCCCCCATTATGTACGACCGAAGAATGGTTTCTGCTAAGACCAGAGTGCTGAGAAGACAGAATGCTCCCGAAGCAACGCAGGTCACCGAGCGTCCCATAACGTACTGTGGGCTACAAGTATGAGCCATCATCCAATATTTTCTTACAGCTTTAGTCAGTTTCTTAACCACACATGCTAAGTTGTTATCCAAACCTTCAACAACAGTTTGTCGGTGTTTGAAACGATAATATTTTTCTAGAAACTGTTTAGTAGTTGGAACAGTTAAAGCAGAGACACCCAAGATTACAAGCAACACAAGCATGAAAAACATGATTATAGCATGTTCTAGTTGGAAAACATAAATTACTCCGGTACCCATTTGGATGCAGACGTTGACGACGAGAGTGATCACAAGAATAGCCAAAGCGATCACGTTCATGCCGATTTCTTTGTTCTCCATGGTTCCTAGAGAGGGCATGAAATTAGCCATTACAACGCACATCAAGATGGTACTGCTGAGCTTGGCGAGCTGATCCTGGCGGCGAGGCATGGAGGTATTCAGATCCATTGGTAATTTTATCGCTATGGATACGAGCGTTAGAGAAACTGAATTGAGAGAGAAGAATCTGCAAGGAAACCAGAGCTTCCGTAGACGGAACCCGTGGAAGGCATCAGTAGCCATGGCTAATAAACACACCAGAGAAGCACATGCGACATAGATGCCAATCCAATGCACTGGCTCACTGAATTTCGAGTCGTCAAGGTTTCCTTGGAAGTTGCAGCCGAATCTCCCCATCTAGATGTCTGATTCTGTTTTCATTAAACATGTTCTTCATTCTGCTATGGAATTCTGTGATCAAGCAGTAGGTTGACTTTGGCGAGCAGTGTTATCCCTATATTAGACTTTTGTTCCACACTAATTACCATTTTTTTGACTTAACGGTCACTCCACTAGTAAGGTTGGAACATTAAGGCAAGTGTAAATTTGTATAATTGGGTGGGGGCCCACCATTTTTTATGGATGAGATCTAGATCTCCATTGTCAAAAATTGATCAGTGATAATCATATCAGTCGCCATTTACTGTTTACTGGATGGTTTGTCATGATCTTATGACTGTGTTGTGGGGTTTGGATCATTTGATCAGTGGTCTAGAGTTCTCTTAGTCTATATATCAATATGATGAGAAGTAATCTTTTTGTACATCCAAAACAATAATGATCAGATGGTTAGGATTATCTAATTTGGATGTTTTTGTTGTAGGAGATTCCTTACTGGGGCCAAATGATCCATGAGTGTTTGTCCAATAATTTGATGATCTTAGATGGTAAAAATCATCCTCATAGGTGATTTCTATACATTGGATTGAGATTTTCTCATCATGGTCTTATCAACTAGGCTATGGTGGGCCTCAAGCCCATGATGGAAATTCTTGAATCCAGTGGATAAAATTGTCACCATCTACTTTTTGGTGTGTAGGTTCTATTCATGGTCGGCAAACGTTCCAGAGTCCTGTTTTGGTCAAAGACGTCTGTATGAGCCACGTGGCACACTATTCGAGACCACAGATCGTATGGATGTTTGCCCCATCCCTAGGTGGACCTACAGGTAAAAAATCAGTCTGATTGGTGATTTATAGCCGTTACCTATGAGCACTCCGACAGCTAAAAAACGCCATGAAAAAAATACTCAAATCCAACGGCTCAAAATCACCAATCGGGTTGATTTTTGGTCTACAGGGCAACCTAAGGAATAAGGATAGACGAATCGAGTAAAACTTTGATGACGGACCACAATATAAGCCACATGGCACACTCTTAGAGACCACTGACCGCAAGGATGTTCGGCCCATCTCTAGGTGGACATACATACCAAACATCAACCTGATTAGTGATTTCAAACCTTTGGATCTTTGTACCCTAAATAACCCCAAATAATGCTGAAATTGCACGGTTAAAAATCAAGCCATGAAAACGACTCCCATGGAACGCTTAGAAATCACGAATCAGTGGTCTAGAAGGGTGTGCCACGTGGCTCAGAAACCGTCTTTGAGCAAAAATGGACTGAAACTTTGGTGTTCCTCATTTTTCGTGTGCGCATGTTTTCAATTCTCTCGCCATGGGCGCAAATTAGAATTTCTGTCACAGAGGAAAGAGAGCGAAAATGGGGACGACGAGGACCAATTTCTACAAGAATCCTTCCTTCGTATACAACAAAGATTTCAATCTCTCCTCTGTTCTTCAAAACCTCAGAGGTATTCAAATTATCTAACAAGGAAAAACCTTTCTTTTCTCCTTTTCTTCACTTATTAGGGTTTGTTTGTTCCTCTGCTTCCTTTTCTCAGCATACAACGTTGCCACCGGGAACGCTCCTCTCATCGAAGAGCCACAATCCATCAATCAGAAAAAGGTTCGTAAACGCAGTCCAGATCGAAAACCAAATCCTGATCGCGATGAGAGAAGTGTAGACGAGAACGACGGACCCCTCACTCATCAGAGCTACATTGAAAAGAGAAGGCAAGGAGATTTAATTCAATCTCTGATTTTTCACAAAATTTGATTAATAAGTTTGCGTATGTTTGGTTACAAGTCTTGGCTTATTCCTAGTTAGCAATGTGCAGGAAAGAAGTCAGGTCAGCTCAGGTTTATCAGGAATTGACTCCAGATGTATTGGTAATTATGTTTGTATTTTTTTTTTCCCGGCATTGGTTTGTTTAAATTTTTGTTCACAGATTCATGTTTGGATTTGGAATTCATATAATTTGATATGTTCTTGGGTCTGTCTTACTCGCAGGGAAATTCCAATTCAAGTTTTCAACCTTTGGTACAATATGAAAGTAGGTTTTTTTTTTTTTTTTTTTCTGAAAACCATGTTTTCATTAATCTCCTCCTTTTTTCATTTTTTGCTGATTTTTGTATTTTATCACAACTCTGCCAAAATTACAGTTAATAGTTTGTTCTGATGAAATCTCAGGTGATGAAAGTACATCGTCGGGAGATCCTGAAGAAAAACAGGATGCACCAAGTTCTGGTTCGTTTCGGATCCCTTGTTATTGAGCTAATATAATGTTAGCTTAATTCAGACTTAGCTTAGTTCTGGTACGTTGATAAATAATCGTTTATCTATATAACAAAACAGGGAAGTTGTCTCCCTACTTATACCCCCTCTTATATGTTTCAACAAAGAAGGGCCAAGATCTTATCCCCAAAATAGATGGTGGATCTCAGCCACACACCCGATTTTAGCAAATGCTTTGTTGGATAGTGCCGTGGGCACAAGCCACCTACTATTTATATAACAAGTGACAGCGGTTGTCTTATACCCCATCTTATCTTATATGGCTTCAATAATGAGTGGCTAAGATCCATTATGCTTCATATCAATGGCTGAGATTAACTCCCATCCGATTTTGACAAACGCTTTTGTCGGAGAGTGCCGTGGGCATGGGCCATTTACCATTCTATATAACAAAACACATTGGTTGTCTCCCTACTTATACCTCCTCTTATAAGCATCAACAAAGAAGGACCGTGATCTAATCCTCCCCCAAATGGACGGTGGATCTCCCCCACTCACCTGATTTTGGTAAATTCTTTGTCGAGGAGTGCCGATGGCACAGGGCACCCACTAGTTTATAAAAAATAAGAGTTAAAAATCATTTTATGTTATATATACTCATATCTTTGTTTACGGAATCGTATTCTTTTTTCCCAGTGCCTCGTTTTGTCAGCTTACCGATACACAGAATGAGAGCGAGACATTAAACCTTAAATATGGTTCTACAACGTAATAACTGGTATGTTTGGAAGGATTAAATGTGGATAATGGGTGATATAGATATCCCTGAACTCTTAGATCTAAATATGTAGTAAATAAAGTGGTGAAAAACGAAGGGGTTTGGCGTCTTAGTACTCTTGTTCAGATTCTGATCTGAACTTTTCTAATGGATACTTACTATTTTGGGATTGCACTTCCTTTCGTGGGTAAATATGGCTGCGTTTGGCATTGCGGAAATAAGCAGAAAAGCTGCTTATTGCAGTTTGGGACGGGTTTTAACGGTTTGAAATGGTACTTTTCCGCGGGTTGTTGGAAAAGCAGAAGCAGCTGAAAAACCGCTTCTGTTATAGCTTATGCGGACTGGACCGCAGTTTCTAAACTTTATAAATCTAAATGACAAAACAATCCCTTCTAAGCTTAAAGTAACTTTTCTAAATGACAAATGCTTCCTAAAATAACTTTTTTAAATTACAAAACTACCCTCGCTAGTCTTTAATACCTTTTTCTAAATGACAAAATTGTCCTAAAATATCCAAACCCATTGCTTACAGCAATAAGCTATAAGCCTGGGTTACCACAATCCCAAATGCAGCCTAAGTTGGGATTGAGCCAGTGACCTCAAGGCTGTGGAAAATGTCTATATTATCAGGTTTAAAAGTTAAATATGCTCATTAACTTTTGAGTGTCGACCTTAACAACACCAGCTATTGTTATCAATAAAGAAAACCTACGGCACCAGCGTGATGGTGCCATTTCCTAAGCCAGCCATACCAGGTTTTTTTGAGTGTCAAACATGATAACTGCCACAACAACTTTGGGAACTTAGACACTCTGGTACAAATATGCCAAGTTACTAAAAAAATTCAAAATACAAACCACTTTAGATTTAGTGGTATAGCATAATGATCTACAACTGAGTGCAAACTGGGCAACTATGCTATGTCCCATTTTTCCATAGACAAATGAGTATTGAAAGGGAAAAGATATGCTATAGATACTTGTAGAAACAAGACACTCACATACCTATATGTATAATTTAGTAATTTTATCCCTTGTGTTCTGAGGCAGGCAAACCAGTGCCATTAATGGGTTGCTTCACACTTTTGAGTTCTATCATCTCTCTGGCTTGTTTGGAAAAGCTAGCAGTATTAGATCATTATGATTGTGCCTGAACATAATTGATTCATTCAGATCATGTGGATGAAACTGATCATGTTAAGGAAAGAGCTGAGCAACGATTTCCAGTTCCTGGGGAACCTGTTTGTGTGGTATGTGGCAAATATGGAGAATATATATGCAATGAGGTGGGGATATGTTGACATTGGATTTGTCCTTTTGTCATGTTCTGCCTTGGCACCTTGTGGATGATATGTTATTGTTTTCATACAGACTGGTGATGATATCTGCAGTATTGATTGCAAAGCTGAGCTGCTGAAACCTCAAAATCTTGACTTGTCTGAGGTTTTACCTGCTTGTCATTGGCTTCAATATTTGATAACTTCCCAGTTCATATTGTCTCTATTGATTGATTTTGAGCTATTTATACACTATTTTGCAGAGAGCGATTAGTTGCCAAGACTCTCTTACAGGATTTTCTGGACCTAAAGGCTCGTTACAGACGCCCAAGTTTAAGGAGGATACTTGGGATTTTGGCCGGCACCAATGGACCAAAAAGAGATCCAGTCTATGTTCATATGAATGGTACATTTCGTCATTGAACACCTTTGCCTGTAGTTTATTTGCCTTAGGAGATTATTCTAAGCACAATAATCTTGTATTGTGGCTGAGTTCCGGCAATTTAATTCATTTTAGTTGAAGCCACAATAATCTTGTATTGTGAATGAGTTCCTGCAATTTTATTCCATTTAGTTGAAAGACCAAGCAATGATACTCTCGTTGGAGATAGTTTGAGGAGATTATTTCACCTATTTTCTAGCATACTTTGCTTGTATGTGTATACACCTGATTCCTTAACATTTCAGATACAGTATTTTCTTTACTTTGTTTTAAACTTGTAATTATAGTTGGAAATGTCAGAGGCCTGGCCACCTTGCAGAAGATTGTCTGGTGACTCCTTCCACTTCAACATGCAGCCAGGTTCTGCTTCTCATTTTATTTTAATTAAAAGTCATTATATGTTGGCACCGTAACTCACCTATTCAATTGGTCATTTTTTTTTGTAGAATTTACTTTGTTTTTCTTGTTTCACATAGAAGCCAGTGGGAGCTCACAACTCTAGTTCCATATCCAGAGATCTTCTTGCTCTCTACAGAAGGTTTACTGAATCCTTATTCATGTCTAGCAGTCTTTTATTTTGAATATTAGTTGGTCTCACATTGATAATATATTACTAACATTTGCCTGGATAGGAGAAATTTTCCTAATCGGAAACATCACTGGAAACGTTAGGATGCCCTTTTGATAAGTTTAAAGTAAATGTTTACAAGGCTGGTAAACGTTTTTCATCCCCATAATTGTTTATTGGCCCTATAAAGGCATTTGGTAAGGAGGATAAATGACACGTTTATCTTGAAACAGATTTTTGTTTGGAAACAGAACCAAAAAACATATTTATGCAAGCCAATAAACATTTCATCAAGCTCATTCCCCTTCTCTCCCTCTCTTTCTCTTCCCTTTCCCTCCACGAGTTCATCCTTCCTCTTCACCATCACGAAGACCACCAACATTGCTGCCACAACCATTGTTGTGAGACTCGCGACAAACACTTCCACCGGCACCATCACCACCACAACCACCACTGTCACCATCAGCACCACTACCACCGCCACCGCCACCGCCATCATCAACACCATCACCATCACCAGCACTACCACCACCGCCACTACTGCCACAGTGCCTCCACAGCAACAATGGGAATGATCCCTATATTGCTGCTCTGCTATTTAGTGAAATCACTGTTCATAAATAATTTCAAAAGCTCTGAAACGCATCGAACATGACAGGATCAAATTCTGGTTTTTGAACTGTTTGGTTTTCTCTAAGAAACATTTTTGCAAAAATGTTTCTGTTTATGGTCTATAAACCTTTATTAGAGAAATGTTACCAAACGTCCCCTTGGATTATGTGGTCCATGTCCCATACGCATGTTGAGTGCTTTTTCAAATGAAAGCAATGCTAAGTAAACTTGCCCTGAGAACACTGGGAGTTATCTCTCACCAGTTATACCAGATTATGCTTTGCATTGGGCATCTTCTGAGTTTTTACCAAACACGCCCTAAAGCAAGGTTGTTGACCACAATTGGAATTGTAGATTGATACTTTATGTGATCATTTAATATGCCAATAATTTATTCTGTTTCCAAGACTGATCCACATCACCATTTTATGCCTCTCGTTTGTGCAGATGCCACCAGATAGGCAAAAACATATCAACTGCAAAATGCAATATATGCCGAGGTTCATCAAGCTTGGCAATGTGCCTTGATTGTAGTACAATAATTTGTGACAGGTTTAAGCACTATTAGTGATTGATCATTTTAAATCCTTTGTGATTATTGTCAATTTGAACTCATCATTTCTAAAATTTGAATTGTACAATAAGGCTGTGAATTGAATAACTCTACTCTTCAGTGCAGGTCATCTGAATGAGCATATTGTTGCACATTCCTCTCATCGACAATTTTACTCCTATAAGCTCCAGCGTTTGGTAAGAGTCTCTACTGCTTACTGCGGATCCATCAAAGAAAAGCACTTCAAATGAAATGATTTTCTAAAACATTATTCTATCTTTTGTAGTGAAAACTAACAATGTATGGAGTAAAGCAGTTGTACAAAACATAAAATAAAGATCGTAGCCAGGAAACTCGTTTTGCCAGGGATCTGACTCCTCTGATTGTAAACTTGGAATTTAGGAGATTTGAATCATGAAACATGAGATAAGGGAATGGTTGACTCGACTAGATAAAATAAAAGTACATGTATATTATAATTTTGATGTGACCAAAATATAGAAACAAGAAACATAGCCCAAATACACAGTTTATAGTCGGGAAAATGAGAAATCTCAACAAGGAGAGAGAAAAAAATAGGGAAAGAAAAGAACCTACTTTTTTCAGTGTGTTCTGTCTTTCTAGTTTGCCATTGTCATTTCAATATTTTTAGTTTGCTTTGTTTTTCTTTGCTTTCTTCCTACGTAACAAGGGCATCACACTTTTTAGGTTTTTGCTGTCTTGAAATGTATCAACACGGATATGCATGTCGACCTATCCAAACACATCTTGACGCATACTGCAATGTTACTCTTTATTTTAATTTTTTTTATTAAAAAAAATGATTCACAAAGTAGTTTTGGGTGTTTCATCCTCCATACAATACTTTTTAAAGTTGTTAGGTACAACTAATGTTGTTTGATAGTCTTCCCTCTTATAAACCTACTTATATTCATTATATGTGAATTGATAGTGCCATGGCATATTGAATTTTTTTTTTTTGTACTTTTCATATATTCTTTATATTTATTTAAAAAGCTTTTGGTTTAAATATAACTAATAATACATGTGTACGGGCATGTCTTTATTTTGGGCTTCTTAAAGGTGCCATGTCAAACACCTCTATCTTGTTGTGGAAATTGAGGATCGATCACAACCAATGGAAAATAATAAATAAATAAAGAAAAATATTGGAAACTTTGCAATTTCTCTTAAAGAATCTTACCAAAAATTTGGACTAGGGGCATTGCCCTTGAACCCCTTAAGACACCCAAGCTGCATACAATAATCTCAACCTTGGCTTGAATTATATCAAGCCTCGCCAAAGAAAACATTCACCAAATCACCATCTCCAATGCACCTTGCAAAGGTGTTTAATCAACCATAGAGAACATTAATCGAGTCCAAGCGATGCTCAAACTTGATTATTGGAATCGACTTTGTCAACATATTATGTAGGTTTATCTTTTGTGTTGATCTTCAAAGAAATCTCACTACCTGAAATAATCCAATGTATGGAATGATACCGAACATCAATGTGCTTGGTTCTTGCTTGATGGACTTGATTCTTTGCCAAATAGATTGCATTTTGACTATCATAGTGCACCTCAACATTGTCCTACAAAACCTTAAGCCACCAACCAATTCCCGAAGTCGTATGGTTTTCTTCACGGCCTCAGTCACTACCGTATACTCCTCCTCTTTCATAGACAATGCAATTGTCGGTTGTAACATCGACCTCCAACTCACAAAACCACGTGCTGGTGTAAATACATAGCCCATTCTAGGCCTTCTGTCATTTGTATAATCGGCATCCACATGCCCTAATAATGTTGTCATGAGAATCACCGTCCCTCTGAAAAATAGGTCCTACATCCAAAGTACCTCATAGGTACTAAGTATTCACTTCATTGTTTCCCAATGCTCTTTCCCTAGATTTGACATGTCCTTACTAATCCCATTTGACGGCATGTGCAATGTTTGGACGAGTGCAAACCATAGCATACATCATGCTCCCAACTACATTCTGACATGGAGCTCGATACATATAATCTCGCTCATCCTCTGTATTAGGAGATATTAACTAATGGAACCAATGGAATATTAACTACCTTGGCATTCTTAGTCTCGAAACGTGAAAGGACCTTTTCAATGTACCTCTTTTGCCCATCTTCCCTTTCCTTTGGATGTCTCTATCCCCAAAATCTTATTTGCAACTCCGAAATCTTTCATTTCAAACTCCTTGCCTAATCGAGACTTCAACTCGTTGATTTTAAACATATTTTTAATAGCAACATGCATGTCATCAACATATAGTAACAGATAGCTATGTTGCATGAATTCCTCTAAATGGGCAACGTACCCGTGCTGGATACGTGCCAGAGTCTGACACGATACGGATTCTTGTGCAATACTTCCAAATTCTATTTTTCTTTTTTTCTTTTTTCCTTGCAAAATACTAATTAACATTTGCTTTACGTAGGAGTTCTACCCTTAACAATTGAAGTTTTCTATGCAATAAATATCACATTACATATATGTATTCTCTTTTCTCTAAGTATATGATACAAATCTAAAGATATTCTATCACATTATCACTATTATCCTCAATCAAAAAAATGATTATTTATTTCACTTTAGTTACAATATACTGTAGTCCAAGAATCTTATTTTTCAGATTTCGTCAAATAGAACACTCTGCACCCGTGTCGGACTCTGATACCTATACTTGTTTTTATGCAATATAAACTGATAGACAAGAGACGCATCAATAAACCTTCTGAAATAAACACAATTATCATACTCACTTTGGATGTAGTCTTGTGTATTATAAACGTGTCAGTATCATTCCTGGAAGATTTTTTAAGCTATACAATGATTTCTCTAGCCTGCAAACAGTCTTCTTTCCCAACAACCTTAAACCTCTTAGGTTGATGCATATAGATCTACTCCTCTAACTCACCATGCATGAAAGTTGTCTCGACATCAAGTTGCTTTAACTATAAGTCAAACAACGCCACAATAGCCAACAAAACACGGATTGAAGTGTGCTTTACAACCGAAAAAAAATATTTCATTATAATACACAATTCTTTTGAGCGTAGCCTTTAGTTACCAACCGTGACTTGTACATGTCACCACCAAACTCTAGAGCTCCTTCCTTTTTCTTGTAAATTGACTTGCAATCAATTGCCCTTTTTCCATTAAGAACTCAACAAATCTCAAATCTGATTTTTCTAAAGAGACCCCATCTCCTCACTCGTGCTAACCTTACACTCTCTACCAAGATTTAAAAGGGATCATTATAATGGTATAACGGACTAGGGGCGTTACCATTTTTTCCGTTATAACAGATTGTAATGCACAACAAATAAGGGGAAAATGGGAAAATAACGGAAAAAATGGCGCTAAAATTCAAATTTTCAATAAAATTTATAACGAGGTTTTCAATAAAATTTATGAACGCTTTTTTAACAATTTTTTTTTCTAGAAAATAATGGTCGTCATTTTCATTATAACGGAAAAATAACAGCCGTTATTTTCTGAGCGTTAAAACGGTACATAACGCAACGGGGGAGGTCCAAATCCGTTATAACGACCGATATTTTCGTTATAAGGGTTGTTTTTTAAACCATGCTCTCTACTATTGGAATCATTCACTGCTTATTGGAACATGGATGGTTCTTCATTTTCAATGATTAAAGCATAAGTAACCATTTCTTCAAAGCCATCTCTTTTTTTTATCGGTAAGAAGGATATATATTAAAGAGGGCTAAGGGGGCCCCAAAAACTATACATCAAAGCCATCTCTCACTAGCACCTTGATCATTCTTTTGGGTCAACCACCCACTTGGGATTGCTATTGTTGCAATTGTACATCAGTTGTCTCTTCGATTGTGACATCTTCACCTCAAGAAGATTTAGACACCTCTTCTTCTCATGCTAATAAACTAGGAGTATTTAACTCCACATGCACAGAATCACTCATACCATCTTCATAAACCTTGTTTAACTTATTAGGAGTTAACATGGCATACTCTTTAAATGTCTTGTTACTGATTATAAATTTACGTGAATTAGGACACCATAAAGTCGTGGACCCATTTTTTTTTCACTCGTTTCTTTTTTTTTTTCCAAAATACCCTCCCCACTATTCTTATATGCTAAAAATGACCTAAAAGGTCTTCATTCGATTATCTTAAACTCTTTTTTTTTGGAGAAATACTAAATCTAACCTTTCATTCCTAGTTTTTCCCATTTGAGAGAAATTATTATAGAGAGCTCAAAACTTATTAGACTGTGATTCCGTCACTTTTGATGTTTTTCTTGTGAGGAACCTTACCAAACTCAAGTAATAAATCAAATCCTATTATTTGATAACAGCATAAGAATAGGATTTGAATTTGTATTCTTATTATTGGATAATTTGGACTTCGTGTTTGTCTGTTAACTTGTTAGATTTTAACTTTTACTACATTATAGACTTGCTCTACTTTCCAAATCTATCTTATTAGTTACTTACTTTGTTAGTAGCTTATTAACTACTTAGATTTGGTAATTTAGTTATGTGCTTTATATTTTTTAAGATTTAATATTATAGTTCAGGCATTCCTTACAATGCCACTCCTAAGGTAGAAGTTATAGCCTCAATTACTTTTATGCTTATTTAAGTTATTTTTTTCACATGGTATGTTGTTTCTGATTTTTGTAGAATAAATTATATTTTTTAAGAATTTTTTAAGCATTTGATTTTTTTTTGAAAATGTGGCATCAATGAGACTTACGCTTTAGTACCGCCTCGAGGCTACGCCTCGCCTTTTTGAGGCAAAATGCCTCAATTCCTAAACTGGCCTTTTTAAACTTTGTTCGTATACTCCCTACATTTTTGGACGTCAGACGCTTCATTATCTCCCCTGTCTGCCTCTTGACCATGACTTTCCATTGTTTGAATATTTCAAACACTTCATAATTATGCTTCGCCATATAAACCCTAAAACTTATAAAAAAGAAAACATATAAACTCAAATCTTCCAAGAAAAGTCTTCTATAAACAAAAAAATCCGGATATATGTAATCCAGAATGTGTTTTGTGCAATGAACTATCATATTGAACTTCATCCTGCATTACTTCCCAAAGACACAATGCTCACAAAGCAACTCCACTGTCTTTACCTCACAAATTAAACCTTGTTTACTCAACTCTATCAAGCCTCGTTCACTCATATGATCCATATGCATATGCTACAATCGCGTCGAGTCTAAATTAAGATCATCTGATGTAGACACAGTTGCTCCACCTATAACTTTGATGCCAGAGATGTACAACCTTATTACCCTTCATAAAAACTAGAGCACCCTTCACCACCGTGAAAATGCCATCTTCTACAATACCTACACCTGTTGATTCTAAGTTACTCAGAGCGATCACATTTTTCTTTAACTCCATAACATGCCTCACATTTGTCAGCGTCCTCATAATCCCATCGTGCATCTTAATTTTAATTGTCCATTTCCCAACAGTCTTACAGGGCATGTTATTCTCCATTAATATAGTAACACTATTAATTGAGTTGTAAGTGGTGAACCAGTCCCTATTGGGACACATGATAAGAACACCCCGAATTAAGAATCTAGAATCCAGAATCCACTCATCCTGTGAGTGATCATTACATGTAATCATTGAAAGAACTATTTTTGTACTGTCCAAATTTTTCTTTGCCACACTCGCTATGTCAGAGTATTTAGCTTTTTTCTCCTCGTTTGCTTTGAGTTTAAGACAATCACTCTTCTTGTGCCCCTTCATATGATATTAGAAACACTCCACATTGTTTCTTGATTTTGATTTAGATCTAGTTCTATTTTTCTCAAAACCCGAATCATTTTCGTTTGTCCATTCTCTAGCAACCAAGCCTTTTGCCTAAGAATTGGTACTAGGAGCCCTTTTTCATAACTTTTTAGAGAAGATGATTGTTGTAACGTCATACAACTCAATGGAATCCTTCCCATAGAGAAACATAGTAACGAGACGTGTATAGGACGAAAGAAGAGAGGACAACAAGATTAGGGTTTTGTCTTCATCCTCCATCTTAACTTCAATGTTCATTAGTTAAAAGGTAATATGATTAAAATCATTGAGATGATCAGAGATACTTGTAGCTTCCTCCATCTGCAGTTTATACAAGTGTTACTTAAGATACAGCCAAGTCATAAGAGATTTCGTTATATAAGCTTTTGAACTTAGCCTATAGCTTCACCGCCGAATTCTCATGCCAGACATTATATAGCACCTCCTTTGTAAAACACAGACAAATCGCACTTATGGCCTTCAATTTGTATTCATCCCAATCGTCCTCAAACATAATTGCAACCTTTCCCTTGATACCTTTCAACGTCTTGTGCAAACCCTGCTGAATTAGGATTTTCCAGACCTGGACCTGCCAAAGACCGATGTTGTTCTTTCCATCAAACTACTTCACCTTGAACCTTGTGTTTGAAACCTTTGCGGCCATCCCTAAATCAAACCATCTGCTCTAATACCAGTTTGTTGCAGAAATTGAGGATCAACCACACAACGACAGCAAACACAAAGATGAGGAAAAACAGCCGCACAGACAAGAACACAGATTTATGTGCAGATCCACTGGCGACGACGATCAAGAGCTTCTAGTATATGTGAATTGAAAAGATACAAAATAAGCCTAAATCAATGACTTATATATGAGTCCCAAAATCTAGTCCCAAATCAATAAAGAAACCCGCTCAAAACAGGAAACTATGCAATTTCCCCAAAGGAAACCCCCTTTGATCCCTGCCAGGAACTAAGCTCTCAATCCACCCCAGTCGTGTCAGAATCTTACTCAGGCCCACCTACTATAATGATAGAATTTGAGACAGTGAAGCTGCATACAACATATCTATGTTGAACACTGACTCACGTGTCCATGTCATTTTTACATAACTTTCTTCTCTAGTGAAGTTTCAAAGCCATGTGGTTCTTCAATACCAAGACACCTGCCGGAAACAAGTGTCTATGAAGAGATCTTTGTCGGAATACTGAAAATAGGAAAATGGTATATCTCCGGCCGAACAAGGATGAGAGGTGTGGTGCATCGATATGAAATAATGGATAGAATTCCACCGGGATTTTCAATTATAGGTTATATGGTCTCCTCCTGTCCTACCTTCATGATCTCAATATTCCTCGACAAATGAAAGGGCAGTAGGTTTAGCCAGCTTGAAATATTGAGATTATGGCTTGATATAAAACTTATTTTGTCTTGTAAGCTCACATGGTTTTGTCTTATATGCTTAATAATGTAATCCATCTTGACATAGGTGAAATGCTGTAAATCAACATGCAATGTGACAGACATCAAGGATCTTTTAGCTTGCCACTACTGCCTTGATAAAGCCTTTGACAAGTTCTATGATATGTACACTGCCACATGGTATGTAATCTCAATCGTTAACACCACCTTTTTGCTAAGTCTTCTCCATTGTAGAAATCCTTAATAGAGTTTGCAATGCCTTTCATTTGTATTAGATCGGAAGAAAGAACAAATGGTCTTTGTGTTTTGGGAGAAAGTATTCAAATTTTCGGAAAATATCTGAATATTCTGTTTTGATGTTGACTTGATATTTAATACTCCGCTGAAGCTTTCTCAAAACTCCCTTAAAAAAACTGCCACACATCCCAGGTATTGGATTCACATTCCTCTGAAATAATCCATTTTTCATGACTTGTGGGATTTTAGGCCCACCCTGGTAAGGATCTTTACACTAGGGATTGAAGTTCATTCTTTGATTTTACATATTTTCTCTGCACCATAAACATCAACATACATGGTCCATTTAAGGGAACCAAATACGGTTATTTTTCCACAACTTCCTAAAATATCATGCACCTATATCCTCCTCTTATCTTATTAGGCCAGCCGGAAGTTCCTTCGACATCAAGTCGGAAGAGTGTTTCAGAAATATCTGCACTTCCTGGTCGTCCTTCCTAAAAAGCCTTTCCGATTGCCTCTGTCTGACTATGGCATCCCACCGATCCTTGCATTGGCTCTGCTAGGTGGCTTTGCTTATCCATTCATTTTATGTCAATAAAAGCAAAATAAATGACACTGCTGTAGCATTATACTTAAAATACTACAGGGCTTGTACTGTTCAGGTGGGGCTTATTTGGGTTTGGACCATCCATTGAGCTCACTTATGAGGTCTACTAGCCCAAAACATTACCCAATCTAATGACCTATCCATATTACTGCATACATCCTTTTCAACCGCCTATATGCAATTTTGTGTGTGGTGGGTTTTACATAGTTATTGGTTGCCTAAAGCAGGAAAAGAGCTGGACTTTCAATCATCTGGGGTTCCATTTGCTGTGATGAACACTTCACTTGGTAAGTGTAGCAACTTTGTCATCACCTCTGTTTTACTCTCCGAGATACTAAAGAATTAACAGCTTTGGCCGCTGGTGACATCTGAGTACAGGCACAGGATGAATTGCTTGAGTGCAGATGTAGAAGGCAGTGGATATATTATCAGCAATCGTGCACAGAGAGACAAGATTGGTCAGATCAGTGATTTCATTTTCTGACGGGTTCGTTCATGGAAGTTCACCACCTCCGTCCAGATTCCTTGCTATCAGTAAATTGACAAAACCAGTAACCTCTTCCATAAATCAAAGCCAGATGGGAGACTTGCAAGTAGTTGAAGTTTGGAGAGTGATGTGGCCCCATTAAATCAGATCCTCCATTTGGCTCAGCTGTGTTGCATTGCGTGCCTGATACCATCGAGAGAAGCTCCTGTGATAAATCCTGACAATTTCCTCACAAGAAATGGCAAAAGTAATATTTTCCTTACCTAACAGGCATTGAAGTTTTTACAAGCTCCAAAAAGCCACTCAGATGTGGGATATCAAATGGGTGGGACAGGAATCGGATCTGTAAGCCCCCATGAACTTCTTTAAATTAGGGCCAGATTCTAGACCAATAACATTAACATCCAAACATAACGACCGTATCAAACCTTGTATAGTTTGATAGCTTTCCTATAGAAAATCTAACTTTGAAGTGATTGAGACCAGAAACTAGGGTTGTCGATAGATATTATTCTAAACATAACCGAATTCGGATCCGAAAAAAAAATTCCCACATTCGAAATCCGACAGATATTTTTAATCAGTATTCGAATTTGAATTTGATTAACTTATAATATATTTGATTTGTACGGTAAATAAATTATTATATATATGGGATTGGATATTAACAAAGTGGATGTATCAATATCCCAATCAGTATTCGAAAAGTATTTGGATATCAAATATGGGTTGGGATGGGCGGACAACCAGTTTTGACAGCTATTTTTGACAACCATTTGGCGTACCCACATAGAAGATGAATCAATGGCTGATTTTTGGTGATGATCTCTATGGTGAGGAGATCATCCTTCAAAAATTCAAATCATTCTGATATTCGTAGACTGGTTTAGTTGGAGAATTAAGCACCGTCTATTTTTCCATGTAACTTGAAAACCAACCACATTTGATGGGGTTAGAAATTTCAGAATGGGCTAATTTTTTGTTGGGGTGATCTCTATGGTGAGGAGATCATCCTCACCAAAAATCAGCCATTGATTCGTCTTCTATGTGGGTACACCAAAATGGGTGTCAAAAATGGTTGTCCCCCGACCCATCAAATATTATTTGAATCTGATAAACCCCCAAACTATTGAAAATCAGAAAGTACAAAAGAATGGCAATGGTCTCAAATGAGAAGATCAAGAAGTCTGAAATTCCTTAAATATCGATTTTCCCAGCCAACAACTTTGACAGGTTGAAATGCTAGCCACGTTTGGCTGGTAGTTAATAACGTTGACTAATGTTTAAGGCGGTGATTCTTATTTATAGAAGCATAAGGGGGTCTTACTAATTCAACTAATTTTACAAGGAGCAGTGCTAAATTATTTTTACAAAAACTAACGGAGGGAACAATTCACAATTCCCATCGTTTTAGTAGTGATTTTAATAGAATGTGAACGGTGATAGAAGATGGTGTCGGAGTTGTTATGTAATTAAAAGGGTATTTTAGTAACAACCCCTGAAATTTCAAAGTAACTAGTAATAGGGATGTTTTATTTGCACCCGAAAAAGTGTGAAAACACCCCCACATACCCTCGTTTTCTCTTTTTATTTTATTTTTAACGATAGAGCAATGAATAAATGTCAGGAATTGATGAGAAGAAAGCGTATCCCGTGCCATTTTCTTTTTGTGAGACCCTCTTCGGCAGTTTGGTTGACCATAGTTCCACCAAATATCAATGCTCTGAATCTGGGCATCCGAACCCGCTCCGAATGTTCGTTGATTGGCTTGTTTACCCGAAATCCAAAAGTTTGATAAAAATTAAATTTTTTATACTCTGAAATAAATTTTAATTAAAGAATACCATAATTCCATATAAATCAAAATAAGAAACTTTTGTAAATGCGCTTTGGTTAATTTAATCGTTTGATATTTTTTTAAATTAAATTTTCACGATTTAACGGTACGGTACCCAAAATAAAAGTTAAATATGGTTTCCACCAAAATTATTGGTTAGGATTTCTATAATTACTTAGAAATTATTTTAAATAATTTTGTAAAGACACTAAATCATTGATTTAATAGGTATTTGAAATTTATTTTTCACGATTAACAATAAACGATCAACTTTTGGTCAAAATTATAAAATTGTTAAAAAATTAATTCTTTAAATAATTTTTTCTCAAATATCATCAGAAACAACTACTATAAAGATATTTTTAAAGAAAATTTTGTTTACTATTTTAATTAAGAATTTTATTCTTACCAAATCAGCCCTAATGGTTATCGTTAAAATTATGAAAGTAGAGAAAATTCTCTTGCGAAATTATTTAAAATATTAAGCGAAAATTAAGTCTAACCCACTTTATTACAATCAATAACCTTTTAAAAAATAAATAGGAAGTAAATCTAATCCTTTAATCCAGTTTCGTTCAATGTTCTTTTTGATTGAAAGTTTCCTCTTCTCCAAGTTCAATTAAATCGAAAATTTTTGTAAGTAAGAGTGAGCCAACCACCCACAAAATTTTTTACTCCAACATGTCAATCAAGACAGTACAAGAGATATATATTGCATGATTTAAAAGTTAAGCAGTAAACGCCATGATTGTAAAAAATATGTAACAATGATAGTTAAACAAAATGCTTAACCTATGTAGAGGGTTTCTTTCTTCAACCATACAGAGGGTCTTTCCAAAGTTTTTGAGATTTTTACCATATGGAACTTACTCCCAACTTATTTAACGCTTCTCGACATTAATTCATGAATGCATGCCTTAATAATGACAAAAATAACAATATTCACATAGGGGATTTCCAATACGAGACATGTTATAACATCTCAAACGTGCACAAAGATAATACAATAATAAGATTTACAAGTAACAAATAATCATACGCATAGGTTTATAATCTAATATTGAAGTGATCACAAGAAAATGGTACCTACCTTCAATTTTAGTAAAGCTCTTAATTTTTCTTCAAGTTCTTTAATGGAGTCTTAGAGAGAAAGAGAAACAGATATGGAGGTGATGGCTTGAACAAAAGGGAAAAGAATGTGTAGGTTATCCTATGGAGGTTTAAGGCCTTTTTATATTCCTAAAATTAGAGTTTTTGGGAGGTCTGGTCGTAACTGTTGGATTTGATGTTAATGGAGGGTTGAGATCAATTAGAGTTTAGCTAATAATAGGAATTTTGTTTTTGAGAGATATTATGAGAGAATCTCTCCAAAAGTTTTTATGTAGCTAGATTTCTTATTTAATCTCAGATAAAAAGTGATTTTCGTCACTTTAAAAATGATGAATTTTATAACTTACTAAAAAACTTATTTTAGATTAAATATGAGCAATAACTGGACTCAAAACCCATATATATCAACTAGACTTTAATTAAGGTTATTTTTAGGTTCAAAATGTCTCTAAATTGGCCATAAAGGTTCATTTTACTAATTTTTTACTCAAATAACATGCAACCAAGTATTAATATTTAATATTTATAAATAAAATATTATTAAAAAATTAAAAATAATAATTTAAAATTTTCAGAATACCCTGAAAAAGTTCAAGTATTACAAAACACGATACTCTTTCTCTCTCTCTCTCTCTCTCTCTCTCTCTCTCTCTTTACTACCAATCAAATTTGTTTGGTAACCAACCAGTGACCCATTTAAGACAGATAGAGTTATTAGACCAATGATCATCAACATGAAGAAAAGAAAGCTAAACATTGCCACTCATCGACTACATGTTAGCCTTTTTGAAAATTGTTACTCATTTTCTTTAAAAAATTTTGAAAATTTTGCCCTGTTCAACATGCTAAAGTAGAACAAACCCACACAGTTTGGTGTTAGTAGATCGAACAATCAGTGGCGGAGCCAGGATTTTGTTCTAGGGGGCAAGCAATTGTTAAAGTAGGGTAGGGGCGAGAAAAATTTTGATCGCATTTTTTTATCCAAGCGTACACCACCTAAAAATACCACGTGGCACTCTTAGAGACTAATGATCGTATGGATTGAAATTTCACCGGTCCATTCTCTTTAATCCAATATACCTAGAATGGGGGGTTGATTAGGTATTTAAAATTAATTATACCTACACAGTTTTACTGGTCAATGGTAGGGGAACAAAATCGCATGCCTTGATTGTTTGATAAAAGATTATTACAACCGACTCAAGTCGAATATACTTCCGTGGTATATTTTCTTTTATTCGTTTAATCTAATCATGATAGATTGTAGAATACAAACAAATAATCGCACAAGACAAGAGATTTTTACGTGGAAACCTTAGCCAAGGAAAAACTACAGGACCACATCAAGACGGAAAGTATTACTAACTAAAAAGTTAAACGAAATAAAAGTTACCTACGCAGCATCGTTGCAAATACAGCTTCCAACCTTAGCCAAGGCCTACTGCCGATGCGTCCAAGTCCTTTGAATCAACACTACGAATCCACGCGCGCCCTTCCGGCCAAGAAACCTTGTCCGCTTGTTCAGTTTGGTACACCCCAAACTTACCGTCGATCGGCTCTTCCGATCTTAATTCTCAATACTCCCGCCTTTGCAGAAGGTGAAGGATTCAGTACACCCCGAACCCTAGGTTGCTCAAAAGGTGTTGTCACACTGGTACACTCAGGCTACTAGGTCGAATATATGAGTGATGGACCTAAGCTGAGAGAATGATCAAGCACTTGGTTTTGATTAAGAAGAGAACAAGCTCACAAGATGTAAATGAAAAATAAGCTTACTACTCTTCAAATGGACACTCTAATAAATAAAATATTTTCTTCTCTCTCTTGAAGATTGAGTCACTTTGTGTCTTTGTGTGTGTTTAGAGAAGGTATAGAAGGGTTGTATTTATAGAATTTCGTGACCCTGAGTCATGTAGAACGTAGGATAATGGAACAAAGAATTTCGGATCTAAGAAAGACTGAGTTCATGCAAGGCCCAATCGATTGTACTCTGGGTTCAATCGATTAGGTATAAGTGTCCAATCGATTGGGCTAAATAAGTTTCCTGTTCCGAAGGCTCCAATCGATTTGACTTAAATAAGTTTCTGTCTCGAAGGCTCCAATCGATTTCACAATCTCTAATCGATTTGACTCAAATAAGTTTCTGTCCCGAAGACTCCAATCGATTTCACAAAGTCTCTAATTAATTGGGCTGAAATAAGTTTCTGCCTCGTAGCTTGCAATCGACTACACAGAGTCCTCCAATCGATTGAGCTATGTCCAATCGATTGAGTATAAGTGTCAAATCGATTAGACTATCCCAATAGTCAATATCTTTGACTCAGACTCGGGTGTATCCAATGACTAGGTTTGACCATTATATTTTATTCATTTTAATCAATTCCTATGGCCACTAAGTCACTTACCTTCCTAATCAAACGTACACAATTTTTAACTAACAAATGGGCAGTTACTCAGATGACTCCTGTCATCAACCGTCTGATTCTTGCTGTCTCTGTCTTCTAGTCTTCAAGTCTTCAAGTAATCGGTGCAGTATACGTACCACGACATCTCCACGCTACACTAGTGCTCGTAGGAATGGTTACAAGAATGTTTTTATGTCAAACGGAATCTTTATCAAATTGAATATGAAAATATTTCATACATGGATATTTGGCTCATCCTAGGTGAACTTATAGACCAAAATTCTGCCTGATTGGTAATTTATAACCGTTGGATTCGAGTACCTCAAAATAATGCTCGAATCCCATGGTTGAAAATCAACTAATGAAAATGAGTAAAATCTAATGGTAATATACCACCGATCTGGCTGATTTTTGGTCTGTAGTTCCACATAAAGATGGGCCAAACATCCATGCGGTCATTGGTCTCTAAAAAAAAAAAATGTCACGTAGCATTTTTAGGTGCTACCTAGGCGCTTGGATAAAAAAATTTCTCTACAAGGGACCTTAAGAAGGAAGATTACAGACAAGATTTGAGATAGGATGGTCATTCTCCCTTTTACTATAGGTGAATGGTCGTAATGTTGGTAGACTTTGTGGGTGCCATATTTTCCAGCCAACCAGATTGTTACACATGTCACTGGCACAACACGAGTGTAGTACGAAAGGTCAACATCTTGCATCTTGTAACATGCGTGAATAAATGCGCCAAAGGAATCCTCAGAGACAGTTATTAACCTTTTTCAACCGCACGTCATTCACAAGCAAAGAGAGCCACGTGTCGGATAGGGATGTCCGAGGAGATGGCACCTCGAGGCAGGTTAGTGACAAAATGCATTGAAGAGCTTCAATAAATTTGTCAGCAAGACATTTAATCATTTTCGACAAATTGTATGAGCATTACACTTGACGGGATTGACATTCAATTCATCCCGACAAGTTTAAAAATAGAACTCAATAGGATTGACATTCAACATCTCGACAAGTCTGGCATTATACTTGACAGGATTGACATTTAATTCGTCCCTACAAGTTTAGCATTACACTTGGCGGCTAAGGCAATCAACCATTCCCGGGCAAGTGCTATGATACTTGGTGGACATGGCATTCTATCATTTCCCGACAAGCAACAGAATCTACGAACAAATGAGTACTTCAACTAAATAAGGTCAATTGCTTACTTATCTACTATATAATCGCCACGTGGTGACAAAGCTGATTACTACGTTAACTCCCGCGACTTTCTATTCAAATATCTGCCACGTAGGTTGCCACCTCAGTCATTTAAGGTATAATTGAATGGAGGAAGTTCAGATCCAATAGGAAGATGTTGTATCATAACAGAATCTTCCTAGATCGGATCTGACTAACGAGAAGTGGACACTTGGAAGATGAGTCATGCCGATCCCGAGTCTATAAATATATGACACTCGGAACTGAGAAGGGGATCTGGCTTTCCAATCCAGATTGACTAACTCTGAATCATCTCTTTCATATTTTTGAAACTTATAAGAACATCCTAGACTGACTTGAGCGTCGGAGTGTTGTCAACAGGTACACCACCACCACCTTCGAAGATTATCCTATCCTTCGCAGTGGAGGAGAAGTTCTGTCCTGAAGTTCAAGATTTGCTGGATCACCCTCAAAATACGAATCGTTTGATCTCAAAGATTGTGTGGGATATGTCTGATATTTTTCCCTCACAGACTTAACGCTAAAGACGTCAGGTATGGCGATCTTTGTTACTCACCACTGCCATATGGGCCACCGATCACATGGATGTTTAGCCCATCCTTTGGTATACACTTATACCAAAAATCGGCTTGTTTGATGATTTGTAGCCGTTGGATATTTAGTATCCAATTTTTTTTTGAATCCAACGGGGGGGGGGGGGGGGGGCAACTAGCAAGGAGTGGGTTTAATTTTTGTGAACAATATGGTTTTGTTTAGCCCGAGTATGCTGGACATAACACATTGCAATTTATTTTAAAAAATGGGCCCTAGTAGGTTAGTAGACCATCCTTTTTTGAAAAAATAATTACCCATAAAATGACTCACCTGGTGCATTGTTTATTATTGACCATTTATAATTAAATTTCTTTTGAAAAAACAACATATGTAATATTGGTTTATGATCTTTATTAATGGTTTATTAGAATATAATATGTATATAAAATTATAAGAAAATGACTTTTTGACTTAATTCATGCCAAACTAACTTTTTCACTTTTTGACTTATAAGTCGGTGTTTCACAAACAAACCTTTGCTTTCAGATGGCAACTTTTAAATTCAGCAACTTAATTTAGAAGTTACTTTTTGCTTTCATTGGTTTGCCAAATGGGCCCTAAGCCTCTATAGATTTTTTTTGATTGATACTTTTACCTACACTGTTATTGATAAGTTTTATCTCTACACTGTTATTGATAAGTTTAACAACTTTAACTTGCACGTGTTGGAAAAAAGTGACAAAATATGCAAACAAACAAAAATGGTTTTAAGGGTCGTGATCGAACAAGCTATACCTGAGATCTTTTCAATTGCGGAAGCGGCATTTTTCGTACTCACCGCTGTCATCTGGACCCACTGACCGGATGGATGTTTAGCCCACCCCTTAATAGACAGTCGTACCAAAAATCAGCTTGTTTGATGATTTTTAGCCGTTGGTTTTAGTATAAAAATAATGGTTGCATTCAACGGCTACAGGAATGCCTTAAAAAGTGCTAAAATCTAATGGTTATAGAATACCAATCAGGGTGATTTTTGGTTTGTATATCCACCAAGGGTGGGATAAACATCAATGCGGTCAGCGGGTCCAGATGACAGCGGTAAGTAACCAAAATGGTACTTCCGCATTTGAAACAGTTTTAGGCATATCTTGTTACATCTTTTTCCAAAAGGAAAACCTAAATAAAAACCCAAGTACGCGTATAATACGTGAATCATACGATTTTTGGAGAAATTGTTTTGGACGGCCATACATATTGAACTGTACGGATTATTCGACCTTTTGTTTCCTTATACGATTAAAACATGTATTTCGATTTTTTATTTTTTTTTACAATTAAACTTCTAAGAACATGGTGGGTAATAAATCACCTGTCTTCCTCTCTCTCTAATCACCCCCATCGTCCGTCTCTCTCTCTCTCTCTCTCCCTCTCTCTCTCTCTCTCTCTCTCTCTCTTAAAGCTCTTCCTTAGAGATCAACAATTAGGCTGCATTTAGTAGCGTGTCTTCAGCGCACGTCTTGGCTGAAGGTGCGTGTCTTGATTGATAACAAGAGTTTGGGTCACACTAAGGTGTGCACCTTTGAAGACACAGTGAACTTTGAAGATGCGCGAAAGTGAACCTATATATGAAGGTTCACTTCCCCCTTTTGAGGTTTTCGAAGACGCACCAATGTGTACCTTGAAGGTTCACCCTCCATCCCCAATGGGCATAGCCCACGTAATGTATGACCCACTTGACATATAGCATATGTATGATCTATCAAAACACCTCTATAATGTGGGACCCAATCCTCAGATGGGTATAATTCTTCATCATACCTCGGATGGTGTTAGGTTGGTCAATCCTCTATTTCCTATTAGATTCAATTTCCTATTCCGAAAACTCTCTTTTAGGAAAATTACATTTTCTTTGTAACTGTATATTTTCTTTCTGTTTCTTTTTTTCTTTTGGAACAATCTTCCATGGGACGAAATCTCTCATTGTAAAGTTATATATAGCCTTCATACCAATGGAATTTTTCTCCCAAAAAAATCTACAATCTGCACAGGAATCCCATGGTTATACACATGGTTTTAAAAACGGCCGTTTAAACGGTAACGCCCCAAGCCCGTTTCCGTTAAAACCATTTAAACACGTTTTATTGGTTTTGAAAAAAACAGCCATTTTTTTGTTTTAACGGCCGTTAAAATCGTTTAAACGGCCATTAAAATCGTTTAAACAGCCATTTGATTCTGAAAAATTTTGTGAAAAAAATGGCCGTTAAATCCATTTAATTCCGTTAAAATTTGTTAAATTCTATTTTTTTTTTTAATTTTCAAATTTCAAAATTTGAATTTCAGCGCCATTTTTTTTCTGTTAAAATCGTTAAAACCCTTTTAATTCCGTTAAATTCCATTTTTCTCATTTTTTCCATTTTTGCCCCTGGCCATTTTAATCCATTTTAACGGCCGTTTAAACGGTAACACCCCCAGTCCGTTTAACCATTAAAACGGCCTCCTTTAAACCTTGGTTATACACAAACAAATCTATTCAATGGAGAAATTCCAAAAAAAAAAAAAAACTTTCTTTTTCCCTCCCTCACTTGGCGTAAGCACTGTGAGATATACTTGTGAAAAAGGTCGTGATGTAACGAGGTAAACCAAGAAATCACCGCTGCCATCTGGGCCCACAAATCTGATGGATGTTTAACCCGCCCCATAGTAGACATTCATACAAAAAATCAGGGTGTTTAATGATTTTTAGGCGTTGGTTTTAGTACATGGTTGAATCCAACGACTAAAATTACGCATTAAAAAGTACTAAAATCTAATGGTCAGAAATTACCAATAAGGGTGATCTTTGGTTTGCATGTCCACCAACAGATGGGCTAAACATCCATGCGGTCAGTAGGGCCAGATAGCAGCGGTGAGTAAAACATATCGTGCTTCCGCACGCCAAAAAGCCGGAGGTATACCTTGTTACATGACGACCCAAAACCAAATACCTGTAAGCTGTAACACTCACAGTGCCAAGTGTTCTATTCAAATGGTACACGTGGCTTCACCAAGAGAATCTACGGCCTGGATTTTGTACGGTTGGACCACCTCGGCCTCACCGCACACGTACCCTGGTGAGTACTTAAGTGCTTTTTGCCAAAAACACTCTCCTCTGTGCGTGTGCGGTGAGGCCGAGGTGATCCAACCGTACAAAATCCAGGTGCCGTGTTCTGCTGCTTGTCATCTCCTTCGATGACAGGGCCCATTCTGAGTAAAACTTGTGTCACAAGATGTTGTGACGGAAACCGGTCACAGCATTCAATGCGAGCCACGTGGCATACTATTAGAGGACAATGACCGTATGGATGTTTGGCCAGTCCCTCGATGGACAGGTACACAAAAAAGCAGATTGATTAGTGATCTCTAACCGATTCGATTGAAGTTATTTTAATGGGTTGATTTTAACGGTAGGAAGTTGCATATTATTGAGCGTTATTTGGGTGCATAAATCCAAAGGTTGTAAATCACTAATCAGGCTGATTTTTGGTTTGTAGGTCCATCGAGGGACTGGCCAAACATCTATACGGTCAGCACCCTCTGATCGTGTGCCACGTGCTCGAATTGAGTGCTGTGACTGGCTTCCGTCACAACATCTTGTGACACAAGTTTTACTCATTCTCTAGTAGTTTCGAGGGCCTACAAGGCTACAACAACCGCCAGCACAACTGCTTTCCCTCTCTTCCGAGTAAAACTTGTGTCACAAGATGTTGTGACTGAACACGGTCACAGCACTCAATATGAGCCACGTGGTATACTATTATAGGACGATGACTGTATGGATGTTTGGGCATTCCCTCGGTGGGCCGGTACACAAAAAATCAGCTTGATTAGTGATTTCAAACTGATTCTATTGAAGTTATTTTCACGGGTTGATTTTAACGGTAGGAATTTGAGCGTTTTTTGGGTGCAAAAATCCAAAGGTTTTAAATCACTAATCAAGCTGATTTTTGGTTTGTAGATCCACCGAGGGACTGGTCAAACATCCATACGGTCAAAGACCTCTGATCGTATGCCACGTGTCTCTTATTGAGTGCTGTGACCGTGTTCCGTCACAACATCTTGTGACACAAGTTTTACTCCTCTCTTCCCAACCCAAAGCAGCACTCTCTTTAGTCTTCTTCTCAGTTTCAGTTGTTGTTCGCGTCAAGCAGAACGAAAGCAAAGGCAAAAACAGAGCGGAAAGATCGATAGTTCGTCGTTTTGGTTCTTTTAGTCTTATATCGCAAATCCAACAAGGTAAAATCTTCAAAAACCCATTTAGGCTCTGTATGGTTGCCCTGATTAAGTTTTCTAGAAATGATTTTTGCACATAAATGTCATAAAACGTTTTCTGTATCAACACTTCCTTACGTCCAAATCTTTTTTCTGTAGAGGTTTTTGTTGATCACTATACAGAGTCTAAATGGATGATCAACACTTCTTCACGTGCAGAGCCTAAATGGGTTTTCAACAGTTCCTTACATGCAAATCCTTTTTCATGTTTAATCTTCAAAAACAAAATCTCTGGATTTCTTTCAATATTGATGAAAACCCATTTAGCTTTGCTGTTTTTTTAATCTTTTCTCTGGGTTAGTTTTGGTTCTTTGGGTTTCTTTCTTTCAATCTTTAAAGTTTGGTAGAACCCATTTGGTTTTGAATCATTGTCAGATCCCTTTAAGTTCAGTTTCGTTTTTCTGTTTTTTTTTTTTTTCAGTATTGGTGAAATTTGTTTTATCTTTCCATTTTCAGAGTAGTTTGGTTTCTTCCTCTGTTTTTCAGTTTGTTTTCCTGCATTTCTTTCATTATTGATGAAAACCTGTTTAGCTTTGCTGTTTTTTTTTTTCATTTTTCTCGGTTAGTTTTGAAAGGAAGACTGTTTCTTTCTTCCATTCTGTAAATTTTGGAAGAACCCATTTGGTTTTGAAACAATGTCAGAACTCTTTGAGCTCAGTTTTTTTTCCCAGTATTGATGAAGTTTGTTTATCTTTCCATATTCAGAGACCCCATTTGGCTTTGGAGTTTAGATTTTATTTTTGTGGGATTCTTTTTAGTCTTGAGAATTGCCATTTCCATGCCAAATTTCTGATTTCTTTCAATAACAGAACTGATTTGAGACTGGCTTTGATTTTTGATTTTTGATTTTTATTTATTTATTTGTTGTCTCCAAATAACCCATGTGACTTTGAGAACTCATTTGGTTGGTTTTTTTAGTCTCTGCTTCTCAATTTTATTTTCTGGGGCTATTTCATGCATTCTTTGTTGCAGGCACAATAAGCAGCAACCATGAATCCTGACAAATTCACCCACAAAACCAATGAGGCTATTGCTGGAGGTCACGAATTGGCCTTGAACTCTGGTCATGCACAGTTCACTCCAATTCACCTTGCTCTTGCATTGATCTCTGATCCCAATGGCCTTCTCCGCCAAGCAATTTCCAATGCTGCTGGTGGAGATGAAGCAGCAAACTCATTTGAGCGTGTACTCAAGCAAGCGATGAAGAAAATACCCTCCCAAAGTCCTCCCCCGGATGAAGTCCCTCCTAGTAGTACTCTTATCAAAGTGATCAGACGAGCCCAATCTGCACAGAAATCCCGTGGTGATACCCATCTTGCAGTTGACCAACTGATCCTTGGTCTCCTTGAGGATTCACAAATAGGAGACATCCTCAAAGAGGCCGGGGTCAGCGTGGCAAGAGTAAAATCAGAGGTTGAGAAGCTTCGGGGGAAGGAAGGAAGGAAGGTCCAGAGTGCTTCCGGCGATACCAATTTTCAGGCTTTGAAGACCTATGGCCGTGACCTCGTCGAGCAGGCGGGGAAGCTTGATCCAGTCATCGGTCGGGATGAAGAGATACGAAGAGTTATTAGGATTCTATCAAGAAGAACCAAAAACAATCCAGTTCTGATTGGTGAGCCTGGTGTGGGTAAAACTGCTGTGGTCGAAGGCCTTGCTCAGAGGATAGTAAGGGGAGATGTCCCAAGCAATCTTGCCGATGTGAGTCTTGTAGCCTTGGACATGGGTGCGCTGATTGCTGGTGCAAAATACAGAGGAGAATTTGAGGAGAGGTTGAAAGCTGTACTAAAAGAAGTTGAAGAGGCTGAAGGGAAGGTGGTTCTTTTCATTGATGAGATCCATCTTGTCCTTGGAACTGGTCGGACTGAGGGTTCAATGGATGCAGCCAACCTCTTCAAGCCAATGCTTGCCCGAGGCCAACTCCGGTGCATTGGTGCAACCACCCTTGAGGAGTACAGGAAGTATGTGGAGAAAGATGCAGCATTTGAGCGACGACTCCAGCAGGTTTATGTTGCCGAGCCTAATGTTGCAGACACAATAAGCATCCTTCGAGGACTGAAAGAGAGATACGAAGGTCATCATGGTGTTCGAATTCTAGATCGGGCTCTTGTAGTTGCTGCCCAGCTATCCAGTCGTTACATAACTGGTATGTTGAACAATTTACTTGGGTCTTCTTTGATTTTGTTTTATTCAATTGGTTTAGTAATTGGGTACACAATCTGAGATATTGATCAGTGGGCGCTCCTTAGAAATTACTTCCAGCTTTTTTTTTTTTTTTTTTTGTAGATTAACTGGATCTTGTAGATTGGATTTGAAGTTGGAGATATTGATTGACAGGTGTTTTTCATTTGTTCAGGTCGTCATCTCCCGGACAAGGCAATTGATCTGGTTGATGAAGCGTGTGCAAATGTGAGAGTTCAGCTTGATAGCCAGCCGGAAGAGATAGATAAACTTGAAAGGAAGAGAATTCAGTTAGAAGTTGAACTCCATGCTCTTGAAAGAGAGAAGGACAAAGCAAGCAAAGCTCGGCTCATTGAAGTGAGTATATATATAAGACTTCCTGGCCATCAAATTACCTATATTCTATTGATGTTCTTGAAGGTCATCCACTCGTGCCTTTTAACAGTACCTTGTTTCCATTGTTTTAGGTCCGAAAGGAGCTGGATGATTTGAGGGATAAGCTGCAGCCATTGATGATGAAGTACAGGAAGGAGAAAGAGAGGATTGATGAAATCCGTAGGTTGAAACGAAGGCGGGAGGAGCTCTTGATTAGCTTACAAGAGGCTGAAAGAAGAATGGATTTAGCGAGAGTTGCTGACCTGCGATATGGGGCAATCCAGGAGATAGAGTCAGCCATAGCAAAACTTGAAGGGGACACTAACGAGGAGAACTTAATGCTTACTGAAACTGTTGGACCTGATCAGATTGCAGAAGTGGTGAGTCGTTGGACTGGCATTCCAATCACAAGGCTTGGTCAGAATGAAAAGGAGAGGTTAATTGGCCTTGCTGAGAGGCTGCACAAGAGAGTGGTGGGACAAGATCAAGCTGTAGAATCAGTTGCAGAGGCTGTGTTGAGGTCCAGGGCAGGGTTAGGCCGTCCACAACAGCCAACTGGGTCATTCCTCTTCTTGGGTCCGACTGGTGTCGGTAAGACTGAGCTTGCTAAGGCCCTTGCTGAGCAACTCTTCGATGATGAAAAGCTCCTAGTACGAATCGATATGTCAGAGTACATGGAACAACACTCTGTCTCACGGTTAATTGGTGCTCCTCCTGGGTAAGTATTCAGTTTATCCTCAATTCCTTTGGTAAAGGTTCTTTTAAGTCTTTGAGGATGATTGTTCACTTGAGTTATTGGGATTCTTAGATATGTTGGCCACGACGAAGGTGGGCAGCTCACAGAGGCTGTGAGGCGGAGGCCTTACAATGTTGTACTATTTGATGAAGTTGAGAAGGCACATGTGTCTGTGTTCAATGCCCTCCTCCAAGTTCTTGACGATGGAAGATTAACTGATGGCCAAGGACGCACTGTAGACTTCACCAATACGGTGCTTATCATGACTTCGAACCTAGGAGCAGAGCACCTTTTAGCTGGACTGAAGGGCAAGTGTTTAATGGAGAGTGCCAGGGAACGAGTAATGCAAGAGGTGAGGATAAAGCAGCAGCATGCTTGCTGAACATTGTTACACATGTTCTATTAAGATGTTTAGCATAACCATTTTTTTTATGTTGTATGATAGGTGAGGAGGCATTTCAGGCCAGAACTACTCAATCGGCTTGATGAGATTGTTGTGTTTGATCCTCTCTCACATGAGCAGCTGAGGAAGGTTGCTAGGCTGCAGATGAGGGATGTAGCAAGCCGCCTGGCTGAGAGAGGTATTGCTTTAGCAGTATCAGATGCTGCCTTGGAGATTGTACTATTACAGAGTTATGATCCGGTATGAATTATATCCTTGAAGCTGAGATTAGTTTACTTTGAATGACGTGTGTTTTGGATGGAGACTGAAATGTATTGTCATTTCATGTTTAGGTTTATGGCGCAAGGCCAATGAGGAGGTGGATAGAGAAGAAGGTGGTGACAGAGCTGTCAAAGATGCTTGTAAGGGAGGAGATTGATGAGAACTCTACAGTTTATATTGATGCAGGGCCAGGGGGCAATGAACTCATTTTTCAGGTGGAGAAGAATGGTGGGCTTGTTAATGCAAGCACGGGGAAGAAGGCGGATATACTAATTGAGATCCCAGATGGGCGGAGGAACAATGCTGCCCAGGCAGTAAAGAAGACGAAGATAGAGGAGATTGACGAGGATGAGGAGATGGATGCGTGAAGAGTGCCTGGTAGAATTTTGGGAGTGGAGGTTTTGGTAATCAAGATGTGAGTCCGAATGTGGATGCTTTAACAGCACCCTCTAGTTGGGTGGAGAGGTGGTGGTTCTTGTTGGTAATACTTTTTTGTGAGTAATGTATGAATGGTATGTTTCAGACTTAGACACCTGATTTAATGAGCTTTTAATGAAGTTGGATAGAAGTTAGGTTTGGTTTTCATGAAGCAATTGCATGGAGTACCTGTACTGACCTGTGTGAGATTCTGTGACTCCATGAGACTGGTTCTATATTTCACTTCCCTTTTTTTTTTTTCCTTATTTGCATGAGATAAATTAGCATCTACCACGAAAATATAATCTTTGCCTGTAGTTTATTTGCCTTGGGAGATATTTCTAAGCACAATAATCTTGTAATGGGGATGAGTTCCTGCAAATTGATTCCTTTTAGTTGAATGATCAAGCAGTGATGTTCTTGTTGGAGATAGTTTGAGGAGATTATTTGACTTATATTCTAGCATGTTTTGCTTGAATGTGTATACACCTGATTCCTTTACAGGTCAGATACAGTATTTTCTTAACTTTATTCTAAACTTGTAATTACAGTTGGAAAGTCAAGAGGCCTGGCCACCTTGCAGAGAAGATTGTCTGGTGTCTCCTTCAACTTCAACATGCAGCCAGGTTCTGCTTCTCATTTTATTTATACAAACCAATATACATTTTTTTTCTTCATCGAGCTCATTCCCCATTCCCCATTCCCCATTCCCCTTCCCCTTCCCTCCCTCTTTTTTTCTTCCTTCTACCTCTGACATTAGAGTTCATCTATCCTCTTCATCACGATGACCACCAACACCGGAATGATCTTTATCTTGTTCTGCTATTTAGTGAAATCACAGTTCGAATGATCTTTATCTTGTTCTGCTATTTAGTGAATCGCGGTTCATATGGACTGTTATTCTAGACAAGATTTTGACACTAGAACCTTTGAGATTCAGGCGGATTATCATTGTGGATTATTGTTCGATGCGCAAGACGACCACCAACACCATAATGATCTTTATCTTGCTCTGCTATTTAGTGAAATCGCGGTTCATATGGACGGTTATTCTAGACAAAATTTTGACAGTAGAACATTTGAGATTTAGGCGAATTATCATTGTGGATTATTGTTCAATGTGCAAGCATGGCGGGGAATCGGTGAACATCTTTTACTTCACTGTAATGTAGCAAGGGCTTGTAGTTAACTCTTTTGGCAGAGTTCAGGATGGCTTGTGTTGTGCCGAGGACATGATAGAGCATGAAATGGTTCAGACATCCAAATCCAAATTTTAACAAGCTGATCCAAATCCGGATATGACTCGGATACATATCCTTTGATCTACATCCCAACCTTTTATTTATTTATTTTTTTTTTTGTGTAAGCAGATAATATTTTACCAAACCATAGAAAACAAAAGACTACCCCTCGTCCCTATAGGAAATTCGATCCTTTTCCTCGGCCTCTCAAAGCCAAGGAGGAGGGTCAAAATCCCATAGGAGGGAGAGAAAAAAGTTCAGTCCGATGGGCAATAGTATGAACCATGGTTTTAAAAACGGCCGTTTAAATGGTAACGCCCCAAGCCCGTTTCCGTTAAAACCGTTTAAACATGTTTTAATGGTTTTAAAAAATACGGTCGTTTTTTTGTTTTAATGACCGTTAAAATCATTTAAACAGCCGTTCAATTCTGAAAAATTTTGTGAAAAAAATGGCCTTTAAATCCGTTTAATTCTGTTAAATTTCGTTTTTTTTTTTTTTTTTTAATTTTCAAATATCAAAATTTGAATTTCAGCACCATTTTTCCCGTTTTTTTCTGTTAAAATCAGTTTAATTCCATTTTTTTCCCTGGCCGTTTCAATCTGTTTTACGGCCGTTTAAACGGTTTAAAAGGTAACGCCCCCAGTCCCTTTAACAGTTAAAACGGCCTCCTTTATACCTTGGTACGAACGACAGAATTAGAAACAAGTCCAGCAAATATAAAAGTTAAATGAGCAAAAGACTTGGAAACTTCCAAAATGCTGGCGCAAAGTCCTGAGGAGAACCATCCAAGGTTGATCTACATCCCAACCTAGATCCATATAGGATTAGATATGGGTCGGAACCCCCTCCAAACCACATATTTTCAGTAAAGATCCAAGGCCAAAGATCATATCTGACCCGATTCAAATTTGTAACATGATTTGAATCCGACATGAATTCGAATTGGATTCATTACCTTAGATCCGTATTGGACCTGTTTTCTATCTGGATCTCATTTTAAGTATCCAAATAAAAAAAATATGGGTTAAAAGATTCCCCCCATTTCATATCCTAATTAGGGGATTTGAGAGCAACTCGTGGCACGAATTTTTATGCAAACCATGGTTTAAAAAACGGCCATTATAACGAAAATAACGGTCGTTATAACGGATTCGGACATCCCCCGTTACGTTATGTACCATTAAAACGCTCTAAAAATAATGGCCGTTATTTTCCGTTATAAGGAAAATAACGACCGTTAATTTGTGAAAAAGGTCATTATTTCCATTATTTTCCAATTTTTTGCCGTTATTGAAAATTCGAATTTCAGCCCCATTTTAAACCTTGATAGACATACAGACCAAAAATTAACCTGATTGGTGATTTGTAAGCGTTCGATTGGAGTAGTTTTCCTGGGTTGATTTTTTAACTGTGGAATTTGAGCATTATTGACCATTATTTGGGTTACAAAGATTCAAAGGTTTGAAATCACTAGTCGGGCAACTTTTTGGTTTGTAGGTCCACCTAGGGATTGGCCAAACTTCCATACAGTCAGCGTCCTCTAAGATTGTGCCACATGGCTCATAATCTGGGAGGTCAGCAGTAGCAAAGTTCTACTTCTTCAGGTGTGTCGTTTGAAAGGGTTTCTACTACACCCCTATGAATAAATCTTTTACGACGGATGCTCACGGACATCTATACGGGCCACATGGCACAATCTTAAGAGACGTTGACCCTATGGATGTTTGGAACAGACCAAAAATCAGCCTGATTGGTGATTTCTAATCATTTGATTTGAATCTTTTTCAGGGGTTCATTTTCAAACTGTGGGATTCAAGCGCTATTTGAGGTACTCAGATCAAACGGTTAGAAATCATTAATCAGTCAGGATGATTTTTGATCAGTGATGACCGAAACATCCAAACTGTCACTGGCCTTTAAGAGTGTGGCATGTGCCTCGTATGGACATCTATCGACATCAAAGATTTATGCACGACTCTAATCCCTAAAACCAAGGTTTAAAAGAGGCCGTTTTAACGGTATAACAGAATGGGTGTCTTAACCTTAAAACGGATTGAAATGGACGGGCAAAAAATGGAAAAAAAAAAAAAAAAGGATCTTAACGGAAAAATTGGCGCTGAAATTCAAAATTCAAAATTTTAAAAACGAAAAAAAAAAAAAAATAACAGAATTTAATAGAAAATAACGAATTTTAACAGAAATAACAGCTTTTTTTCCACAAAAATTCTCAGATTTTAATGGCCGTTAAAACGAAAAAAAATGCCATTATTTTCTAAGCGTTAAAACGGTTTTTAAAGTAATGGGCTTGGGGCGTTACCGTTTTAACGGCCGTTTAAATGGCGTTATTTTAAACCATGACTAAACCTGTCCTAACCCCCTTTAAACTCAACCTTGGTTACATTTTAACATGGGTTGGGGCAAGCTTAGGGGTATCTGTCGTACAAAAGGGACATTGAAATCTGACAAGTTTTGAAGAGTGTGACAAAATGGGTGTAAGTTGCTATGTATCCATTAAACTAGTGGGCGTCAGTCTGGCCATTTGGCCCGATGGGCTGGCCAGGTCAGGCCACAACAACAATGCCGGGCCGGCTTGGCTCCATGGCTTAGGCCTAGCCCAAGGCCCTGTGCCAATTTTCATAAAAGAAAAAAAAATTGAAAAAATGTAGAAATGTCGGGCCATTTTCAAAGTTTGTTTGGGGTTGTAGAGCGTGCCTGGATCTTGGGCTAGGCAGGGCATCAAAGGGGCAGGCCCAATCCTGACACATGGACATATCAGGCTGGGCTGCGGGCAAAAATTACAGGCCTAAGTGGGCAGTACTGAGAATGTCTTGTGTCAATCCATTATAAGTTGTCAAGTATGCAATGAAGTAGTTGCCATGGCCCTGTTTGGTTCGCTACACTTAGCTGCATTTTGCATTGTAGTGCAAATGTAGCGACTTGCGCTCTAATCACTTACAATGCAAGTCACTTACAACTATTTGGTTCACGCCCTGTAAATAGATGCAAAATAATGCAATGTATTATTTTATTTCTTGATTTTATAAAAAAAAATGCACAATAAAAATTAGAAAACTAAAAAGAAAAAAAAAATCACACTTATTATTATTATTAATATTTTTTGGAAGAAAAAATGTTGAGCCAATACACTGCACCCACTTGCATCAGTTTTTGGGCTGCACTTGCTTGCATCTATTTTGTCATGGAGTTTGCAAGTGTTTGGAACCCACTTGCATAGCAGATCATTGCACACCTCCAACCAATCACTTGCAATCCCAAAATTGTGGCAAGTGAGTGCATTGCACTCAATTTGCTGTGAACCAAGCAGTGCCTATGTATACATAAACTAGTGGGTAGCATGGTTTTAAAAACGGCCGTTTAAACGTTAACACCCCAAGCCCGTTTCCGTTAAAACACTTTTTGACGCTATGAATTTAATGGCCGTTAAATTCGTTTTAACAGCCGTTAAATTCTGGAAATTTTGTAAAAAAAAAAAAGTCCGTTAAATTCTATTTTTTTTTAAATTTTCAAAATTTGAATTTCAGGACCATTTTTTCCGTCTGTTTCCGTTACAATCGTTAAAATCTGTTAAAATCTATTTTTTCATTTTTGCCCCTGGCCGTTTCAATCTGTTTTAACGGTAACGCCCCCAGTCCGTTAAAACGGCCTCCTTGAAACCTTGGTGGGTAGCACGTGCAACGGACGTAAATTTTGGCTTTAAAATAGTAATACATAATTCATTATTTACTTTTAATTTTTTTTTAAATTGTTTATTTGACTCCGTTTCTCATGACCAAAATTATATTAAAATCGCATTTTTCAGTGGATGAAGTTTATGTCGTTCAATGCATCCATACCCATACTCCATGGTACATGCATGTGTAGGATTGTACACTACTTTTATAATACACACGTTCAAAGAAAACCACGGCTGGATTCACCGGACCAAACCTTAATTATATAATAAATTTGTATTCTAATGGGCTAGGAGGATAATGGAAAATAATGAAGGATAATGGTTGGACATAAAAAGTTGTACAATACCAATAAAGTCGTGACACGTGTACTTAAGGGAAACGGGAAACCATGCCAACCCGTTTTCCGTTTTCCGTTTTCTTTTGCATGTTTTATTTTTGAAAAAAAAAAGTTAGATTCCCTAGATATCCTCATTTGGACGTGTTCCCAACGACAGGTGACCCTATAACACCATTGTTAGTAAATTCTCGAATTATTCGTGAATTATTTGTGAACCTTACGAATTATTCAAAAAAATGAACCGACCAACCTCCTATTCATTATTTTAGAAAGATTCGCGCATTTTTTTTTTGACATGATCGAATTATTCTTGACTAATTCGCGAACTTTTACAAATTATTTTGAACGTAAAAATCATTGTATAAGACAAAAACTTGTTTAAATTTTACTTATTTTTTTGTTTTATTTTATTTTATAAATTATTTTTGTTGAATTTTTGTTCGAACATATTTAGTACCATATTTTTGCCCGCATCCCGAATGTATGATGTCATTGTTAGATGAGAGGATGACTAGTGAGTGCCAAAAGCAAATACTTAAATGGGTTCAGAAATTTTCAAAATGGGTGTCTACTTTGGGTTTATCCATTGTTGGATGACTGGTGAGTCATGGCAAAATACTTTATATTTGTCCAATTTTTTTTCAAAATGGGTGTTCTACTCTGGGTTTGCTCCATTGTTGGTTGACTCTTGAGTCCAAACCAAATACTTAAATGGATTCAGTGAATCCAATAAAGAATACTTTAAATGGGTTAAAAAAAATTTCAAAGTGCGTGTTCTAGTGTGGGTTTATCCCTTGCCGAGGATAGGATGACTTGTGAGTCCAAAAGCTAATACTTAATGGGCTGGGATAGAATGACTCATGGAATTCTTACTAATAGATTACTAATGGATGTGGGGCCCACATGATTATGAGTTAGGAGTTGATTTTTGGTAAAATCAGCAATTTTTGAAACTTCTAACCCTATCAAAGATGGACCTAAATTTAACGGTGAAAATCGACGGTCCAAAATTTTTCAATTTGCAATCCACTTTTCACAAAGCTGCAAATGTTGGAATGGGCTGATTTTTTGTGTGCTTGATATCCATGTTGAGAAGAATATCATCACCAAAAATCAGCTCTTATCTCATCTGCACGTAGGCCCCACGTCCATTAGTCATTCTATTAGTAAGAATGCAATGAGTCATTTTATCCCAGCCCATACTTAATAGGGTTAAGAAAATTTTTAAAATTAGGTGCTCAATTTTGTTTGCAAGACACTTAAATGGGTTCATCCCACTGTTGGATGACTCAGTCAAAAAGCAAATACTTAAATGGGTTCCGAATTAAATTTAGAACGAATCAAATCTCCCTAAGCAGGATTCAAACCGACAACCAATCAATTAACAGCCGACCACTCTACCACAGAAATGAGTGCTCTACAAAGCAAATACATAAATGGGTTTCGAATTAAATTCAGAACGAATCAAATCTCCCTAAGTAGGATTCAAACCGACAACCAATCAGTTAACACCCGACCGCTCTACCACTTAAATGAGTGCTCTACAAGCAAATACTTAAATGGGTTCTGAAATTTTCACAATTGGTGTTCTCTGGTTCGCTTGATTGTTGGATGACTATGAGTCGAAAAGCAAATGCTTAAATGGATTCTGAAATTTTCAAAATGGGTGTTCTATTTTGGGTTCACTCGCTTGTTGGATGACTATGAGTCCAACTCTAGATCGCTTGGGGCGTGCTTGGGACAAACTAAACATTGTTCGTCAAAATTGTAGTATACAGACAAGGGAAAACCATAACTTTTCTCAAGTTCATTGGGGAGATGGATATGTATGTAATCCACATGCCCTAATATAATGCCACGCAATGTTAGTCGTAAGCCTTTTCCCAACGGTATGGGGTTGGCTGCACGAATCCTATTCCTTCATTCAATCATTTCTAAAGCCATCTCATCCGTTAAGGCATGTTTCTTAAAATCTCCTCCCCGAACCTCACTCCACGTCTGTCACAAGGTGAAAAATCAACTCTAAACTGATGATTCCAATCAGACATTCTTCCTTCAACTCTTTTGTAACTTCTTACCCATTAAAGACATGTTGGATCACTTGGTTATGATCCGGCCTTACAGTGTTGTACTATTTGATGAAGTTGAGACAGCACACGTGTCCGTGTTTAACGCCCTCCTCCAAGTTCTTGATGATGGAAGATTAACTGATGGCCAAGGACGCGCTGTAGACTTCACCAACATAGTGATTATCATGACTTCGAATCGAGGAGCAGAGTACCTTCTAGCTGGACTGAAGGGCAAGTGTTCAATGGAGAGTGCTAGGGAGCGAGTAATGCAAGAGGTGAGGATAAAGCAACAACATACTTGTTGAACATTGTTACATATGTTCTATTAAGATGTTAAGCATAACTGATATTCGCTTAAAAGTACTTATTTTAAGTCATTATCCTTTAGCGTTATTGCACTCTCCTACGTAAAACTTCCCTATTTATCAACTTTTTTACTTAAGAGTCTCTTTTATTGTGTAGAACACACTTTTTTAGACGAAATGGTATATTTGCATGCATTAAACACATTTTTGGAAGTCTAGATATAAAGTCGTTTTGATTGAGTCTCATTACGCGCTTTTCGTTATTACAAGAAACTTGATCGGGCAATTCTCGAAACTTGCGGGCCCACGATCAACCATAGAAGTCTTATATCAAAGCTTAAAGAACCAATATGCTATGACTAGAAGATATAGGCCAAGTACTGGTCAAGTCAGAGGATCGTAGAGCTAAATAAAGAACCAAGAGAGAGGAAAAGCTGAAGACCAAGAGACGGGCCAAAGTGATTAAAAGTCGCACCAACTGACATAAAATGATGGCTTACGTAATTGGTGAAGTCGACGGAAGATTACATTGAAGATCAGGGTTCAAGACCCTCCGCTAGCTCTTTTGCTTTATTTTGTATTATTTTCTCTATCCTCTCTCTCCATCTCTCTAGACTCTAATATTTAACCCGTAGATCATCTCATCCTACCATTAGATTCTCAGATCTACCTTCCGATCCCCCTCTCCATGATCGAATTGCCTATATCTCACCATCTGATCTTCAGATCGATCATCCTAACCGTCCGATCTCTATCATTTAACCTCTAATCTCTTCTTTTCTAGCTCTATCCCATCTCCCATAGCTTTTTCATTATTAGATCATCCATCGGACCGTTGGATCTCTTCAGATCTGACAGTGCGCCAATCTCGGGTTCGACTCCCTCATCACGCATTATCCTAGTGGCCCACTGGTTCACCTATCCTGAGGTCCATTGTCTTGTTGACCTACTGGCCGACATGTGGCATGCTTAGTATTGCCCCAAAATCCACTATCCTCTAGCATCCAACTGATGAGCTGGATGACTGATGATTCACTCAGTCTACTTGTGCTTCAACTTGGTTGGGGGTGCTTATCACTCCCGTTGTGTCTGGCTGAAGACATAAAACTTAGTGCTTTCGGAAAGGCAATTCCGATATTCGTAGTCACATGAGTTGCATGCATATTTTATTATTATTTTTCATGCAGGTACCATCATTACAGAAAATCATCTGGTACTAGACAGTATTCATTTCATCCCACATTGGTAACATGCTCCTTAAACTCCTTGCATCATTATCGATATTTCAACATTTTTTGGTCCCGGTCATGAGCACCGAGGACGGTGCTATATTTTGGTTGGAGGTGGGTATTTACCAAAACTAATGTTTTCATTTTGATAAAATTCTAAAAAAAAAAAAATTGTGTTTTTGGGTGTTTTTCGATGATTTTCAATATTTTCTAGAACTTTCAAAATGTGTCAAATACCCTGACTTTTATTAGCTGGAAATATCCGTGAAATCATTTTATAAAGGATGACATTTTCAATGATACATGTTAGATTTGAGTCAAGTCAAGTCAAGTATGACTACAGCAGATTTGAAAACTTAGAAAAACTCAGATTTGGCACAAAATGTACATATTCATCATCAGAGTCATCCTAAGTTTAAAATTTCTAAAGATCTTAGAAGAATATTTGTGGAGACCTAACCCAGTGCTCTTTCGAGCCTTTCATCATTTCAGAGGGTATACTACAATTCTGAGTCACAAGTTGACTCACTATTTCTTCATGTCCGTAATATTTCGTTGAGAGATCTCATTATCATTTGTATTGATCATGGAACTCGGAACGACATCAAAATTGGATTATTACGACAGAACCTTTTTCTATATTCATTCAAAATATGTTACATGAAAGTGTAAACCTTAGAAAATGATTTAGGCCATCTTTTTAAACCTTTTAGCCTTTTTAGTTTACCTTAAATCTCTATCGTTTGAAACCCTTCAGAGCCTCTATGAAAAGTCTTTCCTTGTTAAGCCCATTAACCAATAACCCAATCTAGTTACGAAGTATGACTCGCGACCTAACTTTTGAGAAGGATAGAGAAATGATTGATATGGGTATACCATGAAAAGAAAAGTCAAGAAAAATCGAAGAAAAAGACAAATGGTTCAAATTGAAAAGAGTATATGAAAAGAAAGTATAGAAAAGAGCTAAAAATAAAATTGAGCAGTCTCAGAAATATCGAGAAAAAGAGAAAAATACGAAAGAAGGAAAAGAAACAGATAATTATGCTACATCTGCAGAAAAAATACAAGAAAATCGAGATATCCTCTCAGAAGCTTTGAAATCCTGTATCCCCTTATTTTTCTACACCTAACATAAGCCTCATTACAACCTATGAAAGTCCTACTTTATTCTAGGATAGCATGATCATCAAATGTCGAGAGTGGAAAAAGAGAAGCTATAGAGTTTGATCTAACGTTCCCGAGTGAAATGATATTCCTATCATGAGATCTTCTATTAAAAATGTCATTCCTTCAAACAAAACATATGTGAGATATTTGTTTTTATCAATATGTCTCCTCACATATAAGTTGAGAGAACAAAAATAAAACCACTGATGAGTGATCATTTCTGAGTGTTTTACAAGTGAGATTTGAGGTCAAGGCATACAATCTCTTAGGTGATTTGGAACTCTTCACTGTCGGATGATGATAATGTTCCATACCCATGTCTTATCATTTTGCCCTTTTAGCTCATGCGAGTAGTTAAAGGCGTAGTAATCATAGGTTGTAGGCATAGGTCAATGCTAACTTTAGTTTTTGGATTTATTTGTCAAGAAAAATGAAAAAACCAGTGAAGAAGATCATCAACTTTAGAGCGAAAGAAATTATTGAAGGAGATCATCGTTTGTTAAAGTGAAAAGAAACCATTGGAGGAGATCATTGTTCTTGATCTCAAACGAACTAATTACCCCATCAAGTTCATCTTGATCTTGCTCTCAAACGAATTAATTAATAATCTCTCGTAAATATGGCTAGATATCTATTTTTAAAAATTGGCACCTTTTTTACTAAATTTGTAAACTGGTACTTTTTTTACCTGATTCATAATATAGTAGAAAAAGTACTAAAAATTGTAGATCGTAAAATCTTTGAAAATAGATTTAACAAGGTACATTGGACGCCAAAGGCTTTAGGTATAGCCGTTTATTTATTCATTGATGATTTCTGGGACCACTAGAAAGGACCCTAAGCGTTGGAGAAGGAGACGGAAGAGATTGGAGAGGGAGAAGAAACTAGAAAGAATGAGAGATCTCTGTCCATTTTTTCATTTTTTTTTCTTTAACCTCAATTGTAACAGAGATCGTCTTGGTGGTCGCTTAGTCTTCATCTTCAACGATGGGGCCACTGGAAGGGACCCCAAACGCTAGAGAAGGAGATGGAGAGATTGGAGAGGGAGAGGAAACTAGAGAGAATGAGAAATCTTCTCTTTTTGCTTTATTTTTTTTCCTTAAACTTCATTGCAACAGAGATCATCTTGGTGGTGGCTTCGTCTTCCTCCTCAACGAATCCAGAATAGAAAACAAAGTTTTTTTTTTCTCCTTTTTATTACTCCATTAGAGCCATAGTCTGGAGCAACTGAAGCTACTCCTACCATAGTAGAAGCTGAAATGATGGGTTCATAAACTAAAGCTACTCCTGTCATCATAGAGGCTATGAGGGTAAAGATGGAACAAATGGGCTCAGAACAGTGTATGTGGGGGTGTTGGGCCAATGTTCGAAAAAGTCACCCCCTTTCAGCTGAATAGAGCAACATCTGTGGGTGAAGGGCCATAATTGCAAAGTTACGACCCCTCAAGTAATTTTCCTTTTTTTTACTATTCCGTATAATACGTGTGTAGTATGCAGAATTACTAATTAGGATCTGGATCATTCAACCTCTAGGCCACCTTTTAGAAGTGGTGCAATACTCTAGAATGACCTATTCGACATTATGAACCATTGATATGGTGAATTGTTTGCCTCCATTTGGGGCTCACTGATTAAATTAGCTAGATAGATCAACTAATCATAAGGTCATTTGAAGATGACCTTAGGGGTATCTGTCATACAAAGGAGACACTGAAATCATACATTTGAAGAGTGTGACACAATGGGCATCTCTTTTCTTCGTCACCTCCCGATTCTCCTACTATTGCTCTAGCTCCTTGAGAAGCAAGAAACTATGGTTCGAAAGAAGGAGAGAGAAGAGGCATCTATTGGATGTCGCTTAGTTTATATGTCCATCTTTTCCCTTAAACCTGAGGTTTTTTTCCTTTGTATAAGTGGAAATACATGGTCGCTGGTTCACTTATAGAGCCTAAACTGAACTACAAACTGAGGATTTCACGGAAGATTGGTGCACAAGAGCGCATTGGAGTTTTCTACGCTTGTAAGTTGCTATATATCCATTAAACTAGTGGGCGTCAGCCTGCCAATTTGGCCCGATTGGCTGGGCCAGGTCGGGCCGTAGCTACAATTGCCGAGCTGGTCTGGCTCCATGGCCTAGTCCAGTAGGATGCTGGGCCTCGGGCTGGGCCAAAGCTTGGCCTGGCCAATTTTCAGAAAAAATAATAAATATTTGAAAAAAAGTAGAAATCTCGGGCCATTTTTGGACTTCTACGGAATAGGTGTAAGATCAATTACTCTATTGAATCGTCGGGGGAACCTAAAGTGAAGGACTCAACATGACTGACTGACAAGAGTAGAATAGGTAGACTTCGGATACAACTGGGGGCTAAACGGTGGATGCTTACTTTTGTAATATGCAAATTTGATGATGGTGAGACGTTGGATGGAATCCCAATCTTCAAATAAACATCACAGTTGTAAAAACAGAGGCCAAGGTCGAGAGGAGGAGAGCGACGACGGACGCCTGAATATTGACCAAACAAAAAACAAACAGGTAGATCCTTTACAGGTAGAACTAAATAAAAGAAGAGGAGAACAAAGTCTATCAAGAGTTTGTTTAAGTCTGTAGAGCACACCCGAGTAGGCCCAATCCCGACCCATGGACCATATCGGGTCAGGCTGCGAGCCACAATTACTGGCCAAAGCTGGCGGTGCTGAGAATGTCTTGTGTCAACCCAAGTTTTGGTTTTAAAATAGTAATAGATAATTTACACCATTGGTATAAGTTGTCATGTATACATTAAACTAGTGGAGGCGGCACGTTTAACGCATCTAAGTGTCGTGTGACAGCCCAAGTTTTGGCTTTAAAATTGTAATAGATAATTTAAATTGTTATGGATGCATTAAACTAATTGCTATGTATGCATTAAACCAAAAATAAAATGGCCGTTAAGTCACTTAAAATCGGTTAAATTTCATTTTTTTATTTTTTTTGGAATTTTCAATTTTCAAATTTTGAATTTCAGCGCCATTTTTTCCGTTTGTTTTCAAAAAAAAAATCCTTAAATTCTGTTAAAATCCAGTTTTTTCCCCTGGCTGTTTCAATCCTTTTTAATGGTAACGTCCTAGTCCATTAAACCGTTAAAACGGCCTCCTTAAAACCTTGGTAGGTTACGTGGGTAGCACGTGCAACGGACGTAAGTGTCGTGTGGCAACCCAAGTTTTGGCTTTAAAATAGTAATAAATAATTTAAATTGTTATGTATGGATTAAACTGGTGGGCGACTCCTCTGCCAAACTCAGTTTCGGCTTTAAAATAGTTATACATAATTCATTTATTATTATTTTTTTTAAATTGTTTATTTGACTCCATTTCTCATAACCAAAATTATATTAAAATCGCATTTTTAAATCCTACACATGCATCCATACCTATACTCCATGGTACATGCATCATGCATGTGTAGGGTTGGAAACTACTCAGAAACTACTTCTATAATACACACGTGCAAATAAAACCACGGCTGCATTGACCGGACCAAACCTTAATTATATAATAAATTTGTATTTTAATGGGCTAGGAGGATAATGGAAAATAATGAAGGATAATCGTTGGACGTAAAAGTGTCCAACACCAATAAAGTCGTGACACGTGTACCTAAGGGAAACGGGGGAGACCATGCCAACCCATTTTCCCTTTTCTTTTGCCCCTATAACACCATTGTTAGTAAATTCTCGAATTATTTGTGAACCATACGAATTATTCAAAAAATGAACCGACCAACCTCCAATTCATAATTTGGAAAAATTCGGGCATTTTTTTTTTTGACATGATTGAATTATTCGTGAACTTTTACAAATTATTTAGTTTTGAACATAAAAATCATTTTATAAGACAAGAATTGTTTATATTTTACTTATTTTTTTGTTTTATTTTATTTTCTAAATTATTTTTGTTCGAACATTTTCCGTACCATATTTTTGCCGCACCCCGAATTGCTAACTATGGTCTAGACTTCGTGTACAGATGTGGAGCCAAAAAAACGTAAGGAGTTATGGCAATGGGTTGGTGACTTTAGGAAGTAAATGGGTTCCCAAATTTTCAAAATGGGTGTTCTACTTTGGATGCAGCCGCTGTTGGATGAAAGAATGACTGGTGAGTCCCAAAAGCAAATACTTAAATGGGTTCAGAAATTTTCAAAATGGGTGTCTACTTTGGGTTTATCCATTGTTGGATCACTGGTGAGTTGGTAAGTCCAAAAGCAAATGCTTAAATTTGTCCCAAAACTTTTCAAAAGTGGTGTTCTACTCTGGGTTTGCTCCATTGTTGGTTGACTCTGAGTCCAAACCAGATACTTAAATGGATTCACTGAATCCAAAAAAGAATAGTTAAAATGGGTTAAAAAAATATTTCAAAGTGGGTGTTCTAGTGTGGGTTTATCCATTGATGATGACAGGATGACTGGTGAGTCCAAAAGCAAAGACTTAATGGGGTTAAGAAATTTTTAAAATTGGTGCACTACTTTGGGTCCATTGCAAGTACTTAAATGGCCGGGTTCATCCCATTGTTGGATGACTCAGCCAAAAAGCAAATACTTAAATATATAAATGGGTTTCGAATTAAATTCAGAACGAATCAAATCTCTCCAAGTAGGATTCAAACCGACAACCAATCAGTTAACAGCCGACCGCTCTACCACTGAAATGAGTGCTCTACAAAGCAAATACATAAATGGGTTTCGAATTAAATTCAGAACGAATCAAATCTCCCTAAGTAGTATTCAAACCGACAACCAATCAGTTAACAGTCGACCGCTCTACCACTGAAATGAGTGCTCTACGAAGCAAATACGTAAATGGGTTCTGAAATTTTCACAATTCATGTTCTTTGGGTTCGCTTGATTGTTGGACAACTATGAGTCAAAAAGCAAATGCTTAAATGGATTCTGAAATTTTAAAATGGGTCTTCAATTTTGGGTTCGCTCCCTTGTTGGATGACTGTGAGTCCAAATCTAGATCGCTTCGGGCGTGCTTGGGACAAAGTTAACATTGTTCATCAGGGGAAACCCGAACTTTTCTTAAGTTCATTGGGGAGATGGATATATATGTAATCTGCATGACCTGATACAATGCCATGCAATGTTAGATTTGCAAACAAATATATACATCATCATCAACATTCGTGAGCCTTTTTCCCAACGGTATGGGGTTGGCTGCACGAATCCTATTCCTTCATTCAATCATTTCAATCATTTCTAAAGCCATCTCTTCCGATAAGGCAAGTTTCTTAAAATCTCCTCTCAGAACCTCACTCCACGTCCGTCACAAGGCGAAAAATCAACTCTAAACTGATGATTCCAATCAGACAATCTTCCTTCAGCTCTTTGTAACTTCTTACACATTAAAGAACATGTTGGATCACTTGGTTATGATCCGGGTATCATGTAGTGCCGATTATAGACTGTATTTATAGTTTATATAGTTTAAATTTCATTTTTCCTTGCCAATAGGATGATACAGAGAACAGAGAAAAAATGGACCCTCTCTCAGGCTCAATAACCACTGCTTTTGGATACAAAACTCAAATGATAAATTTTACAAAACTGTACATATGGTAGAAAAAAGCCACAGAACCCAACTTTCCTTCCACACAACCTTTTTTCATGAAGAAGGAAAAACACCCCTCTCAGGGAGAGAAATAGCTCCCAATTAATTGCACCTGTTCATCTCACCATCAGAGACAGAACCAGAGCCCACCATTCTGGATGATTATACAACAAGCAATACCAAATTCCTTCATTACCACCTACGAATTTACACTTCAAGTTCTGCCGCTGGTGACCTTGACGGGGCACTAGCTTGTGACCTCGACGTGTCAATCTTCGCAGCCACTTCTGCCACTACCAATCGAGTAAGAAGCAGCCCTGCCACCAGAGCTGCGATCATCAGCATTGTAAACACTGCACTCCAGCTCGATTCGGATATGTAACCTGTCAGCAACGGCCCAAGTGCAGCCCCCAGTGAACCTGTACCATCAATGATAGCCGTCACTGTTGCCAATGCCCTTGAGTTTCCATTCAACGAGCTGTGTGTGCCCAAGTCGGCCGATACTGCAGTTGTTATAAGGGCATAGGGTCCATTGACAAACATGCCCGTGATAAGCATAAGGACAACGTTCACCGACAAAGAGATGTGGCCGTAGCTCCTGTAGAAAAACAGAGCCGGGATTGCACAGTACATGAAGCTTGCAGCTGTTATGGCTCTGGCGTTGAGACGATCAGAAATGTGACCTGCTAGGATTCCCCCTACTACACCTCCAACATCAAACATTGTTGATAGGTTCCCAGATGTCTCATCAGACAAATATTTTCCATCGATTTCTGCAAGATGACAATATAACACAATTAAGTAGAGAAATCTTCATGTTCTTATCTTTGTAAAGAGATTCAGAACACATTCCATAAACCATAGACTTCAGTAACATGAATGCCAGACTGGGGGAAAGAAACAGCAAACACCTTGGTCATTTTTCATAAGATACTTGGAATAAAAACCTGAAGAATTTCCTAGTCCTGATTAAATTTTTTTGTGAATTAATATAATCTTTCGCTCAAGAATGATCATCCATTGCCTGATGGGAATAGCATTTGAAAGTTAAAAGGAATGGTACCTGTGCGGCTAATGTAGAAAGGAAGCCAATAGAGGAATGTATAAGCCACCAATTTGGAGAAGAAGAGGCAGAGAGCAAAGGGGGCAACCCCAGGAATCTTCCATGCCTCTATGAATCCCACAGCTTTCTCCTTCACAACCACCCTTCTTGCTTCAAGTAGAGGCTCCGTGACCCCCTCTTGGCTTTTCTTGGGAGGCTTCAACTCATCTTCTTCCCTGTCAGCTCCCATGGACTCGGGACTTACAGGCAACAACAGAAACACCACCAACCCAATGAAGGCAATAATGAGACCAGGAACAGCAAAGGACCAACCCCAACCATACTTCAATAAAGCTGAAGCAATCAAAGAACCTGAGATATTCCCAACAGAAGTATGAGCATTCCAAATCCCCATGATCAGACCACGCTTGCTCTTCCCAAACCAGTTCCCAACTACTGCAACCACTGAAGGCCATCCAGTCGACTGGAACATACCCGCGAACATCTGAATTATCAAAAAGTAGTAGAAATTGTGGATATTTAACCAGTACCCAAACCCGAAAAGTGAGGTGAACAGACCAGTCCCTATCATTCCCACTGTTAAAAAGATCCTTAAATCCAACCGATCGCCTAAGTGTCCAGCAAAGTACATTCCAAAAGCGTAAACCGATAGGAAAGCCAGGTCAATTTCTCCTAGCAGAGCAGTGCCATCTGATCCATCAAACGGGGCCCAACCATTTCTAAGGTTCCCTGTCGCATTTCTGTTATCAGTCGATCTAAGGAAGTGCTTTCTTGGCCATGGGGAGAAGCTCAAGCTCAGTTGTGATGCCTCAGGATCGAGGGCGCTCTTGACGATACTCGTGGTCTTCCGAGTGGCATGGTAACTTGCGTATGCGAAAAATGTTACAATTAGAACAATAGCTTGGTAGGTTCTGTAGGAGATGGAAGAGTTCTTTGTGTACTCTAAGAATCGAATTCCGGGGGGCCTAGAATAACTTGTTTCGGGTGTTGGTTCCTCTAATGAACCCATGGCTGGAATTTTACTCTAAGAAAGATGAAGAGGGAGAAAGGAATTATCTTCTTCCTGTAGTCTTATAGAACAAATTGTGCCGTCTGAAACCACGAAACAAAAAACAATGAATATTCGAGATTATGATGGAGTGCTTTTTACAAATAAACAAGTAAATTAAGCATCTTCAGCGAATAAAGAACTAATTTCATGTGAAAATGTTTTAGTATTCAACAAAAAGATTCGATACAGATATGATCGACAACGCCTATGAAAGATCGATCATTAAGTACCTCAAATTCTTCAAATTCGACGGCGAGTGTTGATAATCTTGAAGCTGGCTAATTGAATAAATGATCTCGCAATATAACAAAGCGTCGACGCTTACAAACTTGAATCGAGAGTAATAATTTCCAACTGCAAATCAATTTAGTTGATTCGATTAGCTCTTCAGTTTTTCTTTTGATTTTTCAAAAGCAGGCAAGATAAACGATAACAGAAAATTTATTAAATTAAGATAATTTCCCGGGAACTAAAACAGTAAAACCCAAGAAATTTTCTTCTAGAATTAAAAATAGATACAGAATTTCGAGATTATTGTACTCATCGAAACAATCAAAAGCCAGCAATTCACAAAATATAATAATCTAGACTTGCAATTCCAGAAACCATGGAAAATGTAATAATCTATACAAAAAAAATTCTTACTCCAAATTCAAACATATGAAACAGAAACGCCAAAGAAACTGAAAAAACAAGAGAAAAAATCGAATTTTTCTAATACAAATCACAACCATTCAAAAATCTGAGATGAACCCATGATTCTAAACCTGTAATTCGATTGTTTGAGAAAGGACCCATTAATCAAATTATCTTACAGAGATCCTTATAGTTCGATACCCATCAACTCTTTCATCCAAAAAAACTCACAAACACAGAAAGCTAGATTTAACAGAAACCAGTCGAAGGAATAAAAAAAAAGGAATTCAAAGTATAAGAATGATCATTAAATACTCTGAGAAGAACACACCTTGCTTTTACTGAGCTCACAACGATCGCTTCAATCTCTCTCTCTCTCTCTAAATTTTCTCTCTTCTTCTTGTGCTTGTATTGTCAACGAATGAGTTGTCTCTCGTTCAAGCAACGGGAGGATTCTTAAAAAGAGGGAGGCTCACTAATTTGGAAAAGGTAGATTACCAAATTACCCCTCTTCAAATTTATTAAAAGAAAAGTAAATCTTCTTTCATGATATTACAATATTGCCACGGATTCTATGAAATTGACGAAAGTGCCCCTTTAAAAGTTAGTTAAATGCGGTTATTAACTAAAGGCTGAATATTTGCTTATTTAAAGGGGAAAAAAAAACGAAATTGATTTTTTCACTGAGCATTTTACCTCTTCTTGTCTACATTTTTTTTCTGTGACGGAAATGCCCCCTATCAATTTAATTTTAAAAAAAAATAGGAGAACATTTTTATTAGAAGGGTATTTTCGTCAAATAAAAAATCTTGACTGCAAGAGGTAAAAGTCTCCGGAAAAAATCAGTTCCCAACAAAAAAAAAATGGTCGGGCTCAAGGGACCCCCATTTCTGACCCCCTTATTTGACCGCATCTTGGCGTACCCACGTAGAAGATGAATCAATGGCTGATTTTTGGTGGGGATGATAACCTCACCGTATAGATCACCCCATCAAAAAATCAGCCCATTCTGAAATTTCTAGCCCCATTAAATGTGGTTTTAAAGGTATACAGTAAAAATCGACGGTCCATAATGCTTCAGCTTCTAAACCAGTCTATGAATATCAGAATGATTTGGATTTTTGTGAGGATGATCTCCTCACCATAGAGATCATCCCCACCAAAAATCAGCCATTGATTCATCTTCTACGTGGGTACGCCAAGGTGGAGGTCAAAAATAGGGGTTAGAAATGGGGGTCCCTTGAGCCCGACCCCAAAAAAAAAGCTGAGTGGTATAAAAACGATTCGTGGGGGTTGAAGTTGAAAACAGTGAAAGAGAAATCCAACTAACAAGAACAGAGGACCGTGTATTGTGGGTCAAATCACACACGTGTACCCCGTGGGTAGCACACGTGACCTTGAAGTCATTGAAAGTTGAAACAAGAAAGGAAAAAGATGTAACAAGGTATGCCTGAAACTGTTCATTTGCGGAAGCAGCATATTTGGTAGTCACCGCTGCCATCTGGGCCCACTGACCGCTTGGATGTTTATCCCACCCCTTGGTGGATATACATGCCAAAAATCACCTTCATTAGTAATCTATAACCATTAGATTTTAACACTTTTTAGCACCATTTAAGGCGTTCTTATAGCCGTTGAATACAACCATTTTTGAGTACTAAAACCAACGGCTAAAAAGCACTAAACAAGCTGATTTTTTGTATGAATATCTATTAAAGGGTGGGCTAAACATCCATGCAGTCAGTGGGCCCAGATGGCAGTGGTGACTACCAAAAATGCCGCTTCCGCAAATGAAACGATCTCAGGTATACCTTGTTACATCACGACCCAACAAGAAAATCGAAAACAAAAAAAAAGGGTCTGGCTCCAGTTACCGCCCTAAAATGACAGGCTCCTTTTACATGACACAATAGGAGCCATGTGGCACACTATTAGAGGACTCTGACCGTATGGATGTTTGGATAATCCATAGTTGGACCTACAAACCAAAAATAAGCCTTATTAGTGATTTCGAGGCGTTAGATCTTTGTACCTCAAATATGCTCAAATTACACAGTTGAGATTAACCCATGAAAATAAGTCCAATCCAACGCTTATAAAATCATTAATCAGGCTGATTTTAGGTTTGTAGGTCCACTAAGGGATTGGCCAAACATCCATACCGTCCTAGTCCTCTAAAAGTGTGACACGTGGCTCATATTATGGCCTGTAAATGGAGCCTGTCATTTTAGGGCGGTAACTAGAGCCTGAGTCAAAAACAAAATACAGAAATACGACTGATTATCATGAACAACACAATCAAAAGCTTGAAATTGAGAAAGTTTTTGAAGCAGCATCATACGCCAATAATAGCGGGCCACATTACCAAAGCCTAAACCAAGGGTATATGTGGCATGCAATCATTGGCGCATGATGGCTTCAAAAATCTCACGCATCAAAAAAAAGAATTGTCGAAATTTCGTAAAAATTGACTTTCCCTAACAACAAGATTGGCAGGTTAGTCAAGAAAGATGATCAACCCCCCCCAACTGAGAAAATCCTAGTTAAAAGAAGTACAATGTGATCTTACTAAATTTAAACCAATTGTCTAGGATAATGTTAAAATGCATTTAGGTTTTAAAAAGAAAGAGTCGTGGAACGGTTATTGACCCTTGGATTCAAGAGATCGACGTCCACAAGGCAACAACTATTTTATCCTTTGCAGTTGTTAATGCGCGGACCATATCTCTTACGAATCCAATGGTCAAAAGCCTCAATTGTCTACTTTTTTGTCCAATTATATATGGGGGTAGCATACTCCAAGAAGAAAAACGTCCAAAAGGGTAGGTCGTTTCAATTTGACTAAGATGCTGTTGAGACTCATAAGAAGTGCGCAAGCAACCTAGGGGTATCAACGGTTTGGTTCCTAAGGTATCCAGAACCGGAATCAATATTGCCGGTTTCAGAACCAATTATTTGGTTCTGATCGGTTACAGTTCCAGTTCCAGTTCCAGTTCCGGGTATATTGGTTGGTTCCAATATTAAAGAAATAAGTGGCAAAAACGTCTCTCAAAAGGCTAAAGGGGATGGCTCGAATACTAAATGGAGGTGAGCCACATTAATAGAGATAGGGTAGGCCGGTAGGGGGGGGGGGGGGGGGATAGGGGGCGGGGGGCACCATTTTCTTTTGGAGTGAACAAAGTTGTACTAAAATTTCGTAATCACTACAGGAAAATTTGCAACAACCATTTCTCTTGTCAAAAGCTAAGGTAACCCGTCCCTCTGCTTCGAAAAAACAAAGAAAGAAAAACCTTCCCTAACCAAGGATTTATTCTGTAAGGTCATTGTCTTAAAGTAACGTAAGGAACACATTACATACGTGGATGTATGTAACATCAGATGCGTCCATATCCAATGGGTCCCATCTTGGAAATTTTAATATGTTCTGGCCATGCAATTTCTAGAGTCTAGGTTAAAGCCTGAAAATCATATGGTTATCATTATCTGATTAGGTCAATTTTTGGTGCAAGCAATCGCCAAGATGGACACGTTTCCACTTAGCTGATAGTGGGTCCCACTCCATCCTCTCTCTCTCTCTCAGAGAGAAGGTGCCAGCTTGCTCAGTTGGTAAAGTTTGTGGATGATGATACCATAGACCCGCGTTCAAAACCCACCTTCACCGAGTTACTGATATCTTAAAAAAACAGGCTTACCTATGAGAGAGAGAGAGAGAGACTAATATTTTAAAACTTACAAAGAATTTATTTTTATTTTTCAGGGTTTTTTGGTCATCACACAACTTTTACTTTTCAACTTGCTTTGGACACATTGCTTTTACTTCAACTCTTTCTACAGAAAAATGAGCTTAGCATTGTAACGGCGGTTATAACAGTGTATAATGGAAATAACAACTGTTATTTGAGGGGGAAAATGTTTTTTTAACATTATCGAGGTTTTTTTTAAAAAAATAAAATAATATTATTTTAATCCATCTAGAGCTACACCCATTTCTTACATCCAGTTCTTACACCAGGGGGTGGGGTTCACTTGGAGATCATGTTGAACAATCAAACGGTGTAGTGAATTTTCCATATGATGGTTACCCTCACAAAAAATCAAGAAATTTTGACATTCCTAACCTCATGAAAAATTGGCTTTAATTTGAAAAATTCGATCCATCTAATTAAACCATTATTTTGGAAATTTTTTTATATGGTTGGCGATGTTGAAATGAACTGATTTTTGGTGATGATTATCATCATGGCAAGGACAGCTCTATGTATGGTTGGATTGTCCAACGTGATCTCCATTTGAGCCCCACCCCCAGGTGTAAGAATGGATGTAAGAAATGGGTATAGCTCTAGACGGACTCATTATTCTAACCCTTTTTTTTTACTTAGGCATTACTCATGTGACCATTTATAGCGGTCATAACAGTCATCTTTTTTTACATTAATTGCAGAGTGACTTGAGTGATATAATATCCAAGTTTTGTAGAGAGTTTGGCTTTAGTTGGACTGCTCCATCTTTTAGAGATCTGCTCGAGATGCAAGGCATTTGAGTCTGGGGATTTTGGGAAAAAGTTGTGGGCTCTTGTTCTGATAACCATAGTTTAGGATATTTGGAGAGAATGGAACAGGGTCTTTGAGGGGAGATGTTCTTCCCTTGAAGCTCTTAGGTTGGAGATTATGGATCATATTTTTTCTTGGATCAAATTGTATGATGTGGGGAAGGGGTCTCAAATTTGAGGATGTGGTCTTCAGTTGGACGTCTTCTCTGCTAGGGAGGGATTGAGGCAGTGTGGTAGTTCGGGTATCCTTTGGGGTGTTCTTGTGGTTGCCTATAGCTTTTTTCTTCCATTTGTTTTTCTTTTTTTTTGATAAGTCAAAATATATTAAACAAATCTCAAACGGATTACAAAGCAAAGTCCATCAAGAAAACATCAATATTTGACTTCCTTACTCATGACTTCAATAAAATATCAAACGTAACGACCATGTCTTCAAAAAAAAACACTCCCCTCATCTCCTGAAATATGATGCCCATCTGAATAAGAAGGCTTTGATGCTGATGATGACCTCCTGAAGGGAGCTCTCCTTCCTCTTATTAATTTCTAGGTCCCAAAGGACTGCATACGGTAACATCTTCAAAGCTTCTTTCCCCTAGGGAAACCTACAAGATGGGCCATGTGCCCAATAGTGTATTGATAGTCTCTGGTATTGCTCAACTTGTACCCCGTCTATGCTAAGAAGAGGTATACCACACCTGCAAGGCAAAATCACAATGCAATAGCAAATGATTTGTATTCTCCCCATTTGCTTTACACATTACACAGAAATTCACCAATATCCATTTCCTAGCTATCAAATTCTAAGTAGTGAATAATTTATTTAAGGAAGTTGTCCAAGCAACGAAACGAATTTTTAGAGGCAATTTCGATTTCCAAATGTGAGAGCAAGGGAATTGATTTGTGTTTGAAGGGAGGCTAACTGATTCATAGAACGAGCGAACCATAGAAGTCCTAGATTTTGAGTAGACCCAAGAAAATGAATCCTCCACGACATTCAAAACTAAATATGATCTCAACCACTCTTTAGTGTCTCGAGCTGCTCACTCTCCCAGGTGAACAAACTCCATCTAAACCTCAGGTTCCATCGATTCTCTAATGAATGTCCATCCCAACAAGAGCTTATAAAGAATCATTTCCGTTGAGAGATCGAATACAATCTAGAAAAGGCCTCCGTGAGGCAAATATCTCCAGCCCAAATGTCTTCCTTTGTTCTCTCCCATTTCACCTTGGCAGGCTTCCTCAGGCATCAATCAAGGTGTTGGTATAGAAATACAATTTCAACCAGGATGGTTCACTTATGTCGGACAATACATCGAATCATTATCGGACTTATGGCTGAGATAGCATGTGCACTGAGATTCATCCGTGTAGATTATGCATGGATGCATGCCACGTGGATGGCCCTGATCTACTGTGCTATTTTATGATATGCTACAAAGCTATATAATAGCATATAGGAGAAGCCTCACATAATGCTAGGTAAAATGGTTTTGGTTACAAGGGCAATAATGGTTAATTTCCTAGATATAAAATTCTGGCAAGATCGTAATTGTTGCAAAAGTTTCGGGTATTTTTGATGGGTGGCAATAATTTTATAATCTCGAAGTTGCGGGAGTATGAAAGTATATTCGCACCCAAATTGATTCTCTTCGAATATCCGAACGAATAATTCCTTCAGTGAGCTGCATATTCTTCCAACTTACTTTGCCCCAGCATCTTCCACGTGTCACAAGCGACGGCTGTCAAAACAGTGACATGGCAAAACCTATGGATGAACTTTGCCAAAGAAATGGAAAAATATGTAACATGGTATACCTGAAACTTTTGGTATGATGAAGCATATTTTTGTTACTTAACGCTGTAATCTGGGCCCACTGACCGTATGGATGTTCAGCTCACCCAATTGTGGATATATATACCAAAAATTACCCCGATTGATAATTTCTAGCCATTAGATTTTAGTACTTTTTAAGGTATTATTATAGCAGTTGAATAGAATCATTATTTTTTAGTACTAAAATCAATGGCTAAGACTCAACAAACAAGCTGATTTTTGGTACGAAGGTCAATCAAGGGGGTGGGATAAAGTACTAAACATCCATGCGGTCAGTGGGCCCATATGGCAGTGATGAGTAACAAAAATCGTGCTTCGCCCTGCCAAAAAAGTTTCAGGCATCACGACCGAAAAAAGAACCATCGTGCGTTGTACACGTGGCAATCCTTTTTCCTCTTGGCTCTGTGCTGATTGCTTGTCCGTATCAGAAGATGTGAGGCCTCGAAGAAGGTTCGTCTCGCTTTCGTGTATTGTCTTACACGTATTATGGCTCTTACAAGTTTCATGCTTTTGAAATAAAAAATATATGCCACGTGGCAAAATCTTGGCAAATCTCTTGTCACGAAATTTTTTTGTTTGCTGCTGCTCGTTCTCGTTGAGCGTTTTGGGACACTTCAAAACGTGCCACGTGACACGTTTTGAAGCACCTCGCAAAACTTCAACGGGATGAACTACAGCCGAAAAGAATTTGGTAGGTATCGTCCGTGCGCCAGAAGAAAATTTGGTAGGAGCCCAGCCAAGGAGGAAGGCTCGTCCTGTTTTCGCAAGTTTGTAGTAGAGTGTGAGGTGTAGAACTTTGCTGATCATCAATGTTGATGACGCATTACAGTATCGGCCTCGATTACAGTATGTGCCACGTGTCAGACTTTTTAGAGACCACTGACCGTATGGATGTTTGGCCCACCACATACCAAAAATCGGCCTGATTAGTCATTTCAAACCTATGGGTCTTTGTACCCCAAATAATGTATGTTCGAATTTCACGGCTAAAAATCAACCCATGAAAACGACACCAATCCAACGCTTAGAAATCACTAATAAGATCACTTATTTTTGGTATGTAGGTCCACCTAGGGATGGGACAAACATCCATACGGTCAGTAGTATCTAAGAGTATGCCACGTGGCTCGTACTGTGGTCCGTCATCAAAGTTCAACTCTGATTTGAGGTCAATTTTAGTACGACTATTCATGCTCATTGATCTGGACCATACAAATGGAACATCACTAGCATGGACCGGGCTAGAACATGAATATTATATTGCCCAGGTGACCCTAATAGTCAGATCAAAATTTTATCTATTAGATTGTTAACGAAAGTACCTGCAATTGTCTACAAAAAGAGTAGATAATCCTATGGTTAGGATTTTTCATGTCGATACAAGTCCACCGGTTAGTAATTTGACAAAAATACAAAAATTTATTCAGAGTTTCGGCAGAAAAAAAAAGATCATCATCATCGTCGTCGTCGTCATCGACACCTTACCTAGTCGAGGTCGGCAACATGAATCATATTTCGCCATTTAATTCTATTAAAATACATATTTTTTTGTCCAAGCATAATTCTTCAAATCTTCTCAACTGCATCCCTCTTATTATTTTGGGTCGGGCTCCGGGGATCCCTTTTTTTTTTTACCCTTTTCAGGAGTCGTGTGCTCGGCCTTGGATCTCGAGAATCTAACGGTGGTTGATAGTGCAAAGCTGGCATTTACTTTTTGCCAGCACCGTTGGGATTCATGAAATCCATAGCCGAGCACACGACTCTCGAGAGGGGTCAGAAATAGGTGGGTTCTCGGAGCCTAAGCCTATTATTTTTAGTCTTCCTCTCTTCTTTAATACTAGTAAATGGCCCGTGCCCATGGCACTCTCCGACAAAAGGCGTTTGTAAAAATTAGGTTCCTTGGGCACTCAAATGGTATAACAGACTGGGGTGTTATCTTTTTTCCATTATAATGGTAGTTATAACGGATTGTAATGTACAGAGGGAAAATGTGAAAATAACGTATTTATTTTTGTAAATAATAAATAATAAAAATATGTTAAAATTCAAATTTTGAATTTTACATTTTTAATAAATTGAGGTCAAATGAGTGGGAGTGAATGAATAAATGAAGGAGGTTGAGTGGCTGAAATCTAACAGTCCACATTAGATGGATAGATTTGATCTCAACCACTCTTTATACCAAAAGCCACTCACACCCGTGTGGCACTTTCCGACAAAGTGTTTGTAAAAATCGGGTGGGAGTTAATCTCAGCCACTCATTATTGAAGCCACATAAGATAAGAGGGAGTATAAGAAAACCATGGTCCCTTGTTATATTGATAGTGGGTGGCCTGCGCACTCAGCACTCCCCGTCAAAGCATTTGCCAAAATCAGGTGTGAGTGGCTGAGATCTATCGTCTATTTGGGGGATAAGATCTTGGCCCTTCTTTGTTGAATTAGATAAGAGGGGGTATAAGTGGGGAGACAACTTCCCCGTTTTGTTATATAGGTAAGCTTCAACTTATACTAAAGTACTTATTCTCACCGACCTCGTTATTATTTTCAACATTTTGTTATGTTCGCTAATTGTTCATGTTAAAAATTGCATTCTGGATGGGATTCTCGGAACAGTGACATGGCAAAACCGTGGAAGAACTTTGCCAAATAAAGATGGGTCGTGATGTAACAATTTATAGAGAAAACATTTGCTGCCCTGGGGGACTTCAAACTTTGATGTCCCCCCACCCAAAATGTCAGACGTCAATCCCTTAACCCAACTAGCGTTAAGCCACTGGTTAGTGGTTAACAAGGCGTACTTGTCATACATTTTGGGAGGGGAGCTTTTGGGGGAAAAAATTCGCTTGTCCCTCAGATCTTCAAACTTTGAAAGACCCCCTGCCCAGATGTCTGACACGGACATCAAGGCCTACGCGTCTGACATTTTGAGAGGGGACACGAGCGAATTTGTCCTCTACTTTTTGGCCTGTGGAAGCACAATTTTTGTCACTCGCCCCTGCCATCTATCCCACTGACCATAGGAATGTTTTAGCCCACCCTTTAGTAGACTTTTATATCAAAAATCAATTTGTTTTATTGAGTTTTAGCCGTTAGTTTTGGTACTCAAAAACAATGGTTGAATCTAACGGCTATATTGCCGCCTTAAAAGTACTAAAATCTAATGGTTAGAGATTACCAATCATGGTGATTTTTGGTGTGTATATCCAGGACAAATCGTCTACAACTGTTTGCAGACTTAAAAGTACGCAACTATTATCAGTACTGTTGGATGTCCCTTGAAAAATGTGTTATTTCAATGTTTTCAAATAAAATATATTATAAATTAAAAATACGTTTTTCAAGGAGCATTCAATGGTGGATACAATGTTTGCATACTAGATTTGTCCGTATATCCACCCGGGTCCCTCTAGTATGCAACCATTTGAACACTTAAAAGTATGCAAACATCGTTTCCACCATTGAATGCTCGTTGAAAAACGTGTTTTTAATTTATAAAATAATTTTTTTTGAAAACATTAAATTAGCACATTTTTCAAGGGACATCCAACAGTACTGACAATGTTTGCATATTTTTAAGTATGGAAATGGTTGCATACTAGATTTGTCCTATACACCAAGGGGTGGGCTAAACGTCAATGTGGTCAGTGGGCCAGATGGCAGCAGTGAGTAACAAAAATCGTGCTTCCACACACCTAAAAGCGCGAGGCATGCCTTTGTTACATCTTTTTCTAATGAAGATATATCTTGCAGTGGACACGTGGCAATCTTTTTTTATTTTTTTTCTCATGGCTCTGTGCTCATTGCTTATCCGCATCAGAAGCTGTGTGGCCTCGAAGAAGGTTCGTCTCACTTTCCTGTATTGTCTTACACGTATTATGGCTCTTAAAATTTTGTTTTTTTTGCTACTCGTTCTCGTTCAGCATTATGGGACAGTTCAAAAGTCAAAAATGTGCCACGTGGAATACTCTTTCAGGGCCCACTGAAACATCAATGACTGGCCCACCCCATGATGGACTTACATACCAAAAAATCAGCCTTATTGGTGATCGCTAGCCATTTGATTCTATCATTTTTCATGGAATAATTTCTCGCCGTTTGATTCAAGCATTTTTCGAATACACAGATCTAATGGCTAGAGATTGAAAAGCAGGCTAATTTTTAGTGTGCAAGTCCATCAAAGAAAAGGAGTGCTAATCTATCATGGGTTTTGAAGCACCTCGCAACACTTCAACAGGATGCAGTACAGCCGAAAAAGACTTTCGGTAGTACTAGATAGCGGAGCCCATGAGGAAGGTTCGTCCTGTTTTCGCAAACAAACAAACGGACAATAATGGATGCTATTTGTGAATTGTTCATGTCACAAACTATTATCCGTTATCAATGGATAGTCGAAAATTTGAATCCAAATATGAAAAATCCTTTCTCTTGGATCTGTGTTGATGGCTTGTCGGTGTCAGAAAGAAGTGAGGCATGGAAGAAGGTTCGTCTCGCTTTCCTGTAGTGTCTTACACCAATTATGGCACTTAAAAAGTTTTGTTCTTTTTAAATAAATACAACCATACCATGTATGCCACGTGGTAGAATCTTGGCCAATGTCATGTCAAACGGACTTATTTTTTGTGTGTAAGTCCATCAACGTGAGGGGTGCCAGTCATTCATGGGTGAGACCAAAGAGTATGCCACGTGGCATGTATGCATACATTTGCAGACTTATTAAGTATTCAAACATTGTCACTACTGTTGGATGTCCATAGAAAAATGTGTTGTTTCAACGTTTTTTAAAAAATATTTTATAAATTAAAAACACATTTTTCAAAGAGCATTCGATGGTGGATACAAGGTTTGCATACTTTAAAGTCTACAAACGTATGCAGACAGACTAGATTTCTACCCTTGCAACGGGAGCGAACTGCACCGGAAAAAAATTTCTTAGGCACTGTCTGAGCAAGAAAGCGGAGCCCACGAGGAAGCTTCGTCCTGTTTCGCAAGTTTGTAGTATAATGCATGTGAGTCCAATTTTAGTAAAATTACAACAATGGGCCCCCAATTTGCCTGTTATAACGTCTGTTATAAAGTTATAACGGACATATGACAGATAATGTAACGGTCTTGGGGTATTACCAGCTTATTGTTATTTTGTGTGATGATATTATGGGCCTATGGGCCCCAAAACGCCTGCTGTGTGGGCTTTAATGGTTCATTTAATATCCTTCTAAGCAAAAAATATGAGATCAAGAAAACATGGAATGAGAGTCGCATGCTACCTAGACAACTTATTTATCCATTTTTTGAAAAAAAAATAAAATAAATGAAGAGTCCGGCTTGAAGTCTAATATAAACCCTCCCCAAAATCTCATGTGGGACCTACACACCAAAAATCAGCCTGATTGATGATTTCTATCTGTTGGATTTGAGCTTTTCTCTCTCATGGGCTTCATGCCTATTCATAAAGCCCGTGAAGAGAAAAAGTGGTCCAAACTTGATAGGGTCACTGGGCCCAAAAGAGTGCACCACATGGCATTTTGGGGAGGGGTCCAATTATACTTCGAATAGTAGGACCCAGTCCTATACAAGCCGGAGTAAAGAAAAAGAGGGAGAACCAATTGTAAAGGTCCCAAATTTATCATGTACACATCGCACAATCTTATTGGTAATGGATGCTTTTTATGTCCAACAATCTGACACTACAACCATGTCAAAAGGTTTTCCACCAGTGTTAGGCCTTCAAAAAAATCACCCACAAATTAGAAAGTGGTGGGCTTTTCTTTACACGTGGCATCCCTGGCCCTACATGGAAAGCTTCATCCCAATGGCATTGCCACCTGGAAAAAAAAAAAGAAAAACCACATGGCATATTCTTGGAGATCATTTATCATACAGATGTTTGAACCATCCCTAAGTGGACCTGCATACCAAAAATCAACCTGATTGAAGGTTTCTAGGTGTTGGATCGGAGTGTATCCCAAAATAATATTGCTCGAATCCCATGATTGAGGTTGAAAATGAACCCATAAATCATGGGCCCCACCCCTTGCATATATGTACTGACTGTCGCGTGGAGGTTGATGTGGCCAGTCCAGGTCATCCAACTGATAGATGATCCTCGATCTAGTTTGGCAACATGGATAAAGAAAACCCCATCATTCCTAAGAACTATTTAATGTAGCTCCAAAAACCATGTCCCAATTCTGTTTCTGATCCAGCTTGCCGCACTAAATATTCATCCTGGAAATTGATCAAACGATTCATCTTCCAATGGACTGACTTGGGGCATCTATCCATCACAGGTGATGCCTCTACCTTTATGGGCCTGTTTTGAAAGCTTATGTTCTTAGGCCCGGCCCAATACTAACGAGTTTGATGTCCCCACGGCTGAGGACTTCAAAGGGACTTCAAACTTTGAAGTCCCCCTCCCAAAATGCCAGGTGGAGTACGCTTTAGGGCACACTAACCTTTTGGATGTTTGGTTCACTTCCTGATGGATCTACACATCAAAAATCACTTTGATCGGTGATTTTAGCCGTTGGATTTGAACGATGTTTTTTAGATGCTAATATATAACAGTTAGAAATCATCGACAAAGTTGATGTTTGGTATGCAAGTCCACCAAGAGGTGGACCCAACATCCATAAGGTTCGTGGGCCAAAATTGAGCTCCACGTGGCATTTCTGGGAGGGGGGAAAGCAAATATTTTCTCGTGTTCAAACCATTGTTGTTCTTTGAAATACATGCGGTGGGAATCTCGATGACCACAATTCAAATTTCGAAGAACATCAATGCTGTGAGCAATAGCAATTCGGAGTGGGGGCAAAGATATGGTACGGAAAACGTTTGTGTACAATTCAAGTTTGTCATTAAAAAATGTGTTTAAAAATTCGGCAAAAATAATGAAAAAATAAAACAAAACAAAAAAATACAAAATTTGTCAATTTTTTTGTCTTATAAAATGATTTTTCATGTCCAAAGCTTAATAATCCAATAATAATTCTGAAAAGTTTGTGAATTATTCGAGAATAACTCGACCGCGTTAAAAAAAAATGAGCAAATTTTTCCAAACCCTAGAGTTTGATTACCAAAACTCAGTTCTTTGAAAGAGCAATTTAGATTCTATCCTTAACCATCTTCATTCTTAGTACATCCCTCTACCATCTTACAGACCCTAATTTTATTTTCCCTTCTCACTTAAATATTTTTGTGACCTTCTAAGAAATCTATGATGATGATTACTTAGTTTCTTCATTATACATACATACACACACATATACACATATACATATGTGTTTGGTAGCGCGTCTTCAACCGAAGACGTGTGCCTTAAAGGTCCACATCTTCAAGGTGCATACCTTTAAAAGTTAAGACCAAGGTTTAAAGGAGGCCGTATCAACGGTTAAACGGACTGGGGGCGTTACCGTTTAAACAGCCGTTAAAACGGATTGAAACGGTCAGGGGCAAAAATGGAAAAAAAATGGAATTAAACGGATTTTAACTGTTTTAACGATTTTAACAGAAAAAAACGGAAAAAGTGGAGATGAAATTCAAATTTTAAATTTTGAAAATTAAAAAAAAAATGGATTTAAATGGATTTTAACGGAAATTAAACGAATTTTAGCGGAATTAAACGGTTTTAACGGCTATTTTTTTCACAAATTTTTTTAAAATTAAACGGCTGTTTAAACAATTTTAAAGGCCGTTAAAACAAAAAAACAACCGTTTTTTTCAAAACCGATAAAACGTGTTTAAACGGTTTTAACGGAAACGGGTTTGGGGCGTTACCGTTTAAACGGCCGTTTTTAAAACCATGGTTAAGACCGATTGATATTTGGTTCCACACGACCATATAAGACCCAAATAAGAACAAATGTTGATAGATCGCGTGGGCCCAACATAAGAACAAGATCGATAGTTCGTGTGGGCCACACATAATAACTAGAGTTGATAAATCATGTGGGCCCCACATAAGAACGAAAGTTGCCGGATCATATGTGGGTTCCAATAGACCATATATGTGCTATATGTCAAGTGGGCCCATAAATCATAAGTGGGCCACACATTAGGTGGGTAAACCCATTGGGGGTGGAGGGTGAACCTTCAAAGTACATGCATCTTTGAAGACGGGGGGTAGGTGAACCTTCGAAAGTTCACTTCCGCACGACTGCAACGTCTGCAAGGTCTACTACTTATTTCTATGTTCTTAGGGTCATTTCGACTCAAAAAATGAAAAACGCATAGTTCAAACATTATTTTCAAAGAGGGTCGAGTTGATCATATAAGAAACTTGGCCGAATTTTTTAGTTAATATCTCATTAAATTATGATTTAGCTGAAAATATTAAAAAATATATCATCTATTTATGGTACAATTGCCCAACTGTTAGGTGCACACCCTTGATTAGGGCTGCAATTTGGGTGGGCTCAACCCACTTTGGGCTTGGGTTGGGTTGGTCCCTTTAGTACTTAGGCTCAAGCCTAGCCTAGTTTTCAAAACCCAATAAAAAATCAGGTTGGGTTGGTCTTGGGTTGACTTCCAACCCAGCCCGCCTAACCCTACCCTTGACATTAACGAATATATAAAATGTGTCTTATGTAAGTCTTCAAGCCTCACAAGCTTTTAAACTTTTTAATAAGCCTCAGACATCCTTTCTCTTTCCCAAGACTCATTGCAAAAAAAAAATGAACTCCCTTGAAAATCAATTTCTAGTGGGGAGGTAGCTCTGATAAATAATTTCTCTACCTTACAAAATGAGAATTATGTCGTGTGTCCTAGTTGTGGGGGCATGACATTGAACAACATTCATGCCCTTTTCCACTGTCTTGATAGTGCCAGGGTATGGTTTGCCTCCTCCCTCTCCCTTAAAAGTCAAAATCTATCCAGAGAAGAAGTTTTACAATGGTTACTCTTTTTGTTTCAACAAAACCAAAAAAAGGGGATGACTCGAACTCGTTCTTGATTGCTTATGTTTGTGCTATCATGTGGAGACCATGGTATCTTAGGAGTGATGCTATTCATATATAAGAACAACAATATGAATCTCTAGATATCTTAATCTCAGTGGGTGCTTTTATCTTGTTGGATAAGGAGTATTCGACCCATAGCGTGTTATAGACTCTTTGTCGGTAACCTTCCACGGAAGACTGCTTAAAGCTAAACTCAGATGTTGCTTGGGACCCAACTACTAAAGTAACCGGCTTGGGCTATATTATCATAAATGTTACTAATACCATTGTAGTTAGTGGTGGATCCAGTAAGGGGCCAGGGGGCCAACTGCCCTCCCTCAACTTTTGAGAGTTCTTTAATTTTTTGTTTTACTTCTTAAACAACCCTTTTTCCTCCTCTCTTATTTCTCCTCTAGAGGGACTAATAATGTTGCTGACCTTATTGCTACCAAGGCTAAAACTTAGTCCCTTCCTCGAAAGGGACTAAAAAAAATAAGAAGAATAAACCTCGGGGCATTTTGAGAAATCCTTGCCAAAATAATTTGAACGGCCAGAAGTTTATTGCTTATCAGAAAAATAAAAAATAAAAAAAAAATAAATAAATAAACGGCCATAATTTTATTTTGACTGTCCATGATCTTCATATAGGAGGCCACGTGTACGATATTATCATGTGTCATTCATTGTGACCAAAGGATCTTGTTAATACGAGTAAACGTTCGATGCCAATATGAGCCACGTGGTACATTATTAAGATGGCAGTGACCGTATGGATGTTTGGCCAGAGTAAAACTTGCCTGACCACCGATGGTTTGGTAGCTACCTGAAGATAGGCGCAGTTCTCGGCATGTGGATTTTGTACGTGCGAAACAACGTGGAGTGCTCGGCACGTACGCCGAGGTCTCTCTGCTTTTGTATTAAAAAAAATAAATTAAATCGTAAAAAACTCACCTGGGTATGTGTTTGGTGAGGCTGTGTTTGTCAGTCCGTACAAAATCCACGTGCCAAGCACTACACCCTATCGTTAGGTAGCTACCAAACCAACGGTGGTCATGTAAGTTATACTCGTTTGGTCAATCACTAGGTGGACCTACAAACAAAATATATTGATTAGTGATTTGAGCATTATTGCGTATTATTTGGGTACAAAGAGCCAAAGGTTTTAAATCACTAATCAGGCTGATTTTTGGTTTGGAGGTCCACCTAGTGGTTGGACAAACCATGGTTTAGAAAGGGTGGCGTTATTTGCACACACCTTTTTTTGAGTGACACCCACCTCTTGGTGTGGAATGGTGTGCGCAAAAAAACTACAAAAAATAAAACCATTGTGAGAGAAGAAGAAGAGAGGAGGACCGCTACCAGGTACATATCCTTCTCTCTCTCTCCTCTCTCTCTCTCTCTCGTACTTGGTAGTGGGCAGCAGGCCTCCTCCTCCTCCTCTTCTTCTTCTCCAGGCAGTAGACCTCCTCATCCTCCTCTTCTTCTTCTTCTTCTGGTGGCGGCGGCGGTAGAAAAAGAAGAAAACGAAGGTGTGGCAATGGTGGAAGAAGAAGAAGGCGATGGTGGAGGTGCGGTTGTGGTGGTGGTGATGGTGATGGTGATGGTGATGGTGAAGAAGAAGAGGACAATGGTGGTGGGTTCATCTTCTTCGTTCGGCTTTTTTTTCTCCTTCAACTTTGGGTATGTGTAGATAAGTTGTGGGTGTCACTCAAAAAAAGGTGTGTGCAAATAATGCCACCCTTTAAAAAAATGACGTTTAAACGATTTTAACAGCCGTTAAAATGGTAATGGCCCAAGCCCGTTACGTTAAAAACTATTTTTACCATTTTGTTTTAACGGCCGTTAAATTCTGAAAAATTTTGTGAAAAAAGAAATGGCCGTTAAAATCTGTTATTTTTCCATTAAATTCCATTTTTTTTTTTTGAAATTTCAAAAATTGAATTTCAGCACCATTTTTTCTGTTAAATCGTTAAATTCCGTTAAAATCCATTTTTGCCCATGGCCGTTTCAATCTATTTTAATGGCTGTTTTAACTGTTTTAACCGTAACGCCTCCAGTCCGTTACATTAAAACGGCCTCCTTTAAACCTTGGGTGAAACATCGAGTAAAACTTCTATGACAGCATTTTGACAGATGCTTCTTTCACAATGAAAAAACAAGCCACGTGACACCCTCTTAGTGGATGCTGACTGAATGGATGTTTGGCCAATCCCTTGATATACCTATAAACCAAAATCAGCCTGATTAGTGATTTGCAACCTTTGGATCTTTCTACCCAAATAGCGCTCAATAATGCTCGAATTCTTACATTTACAATCAACCCATGAAATAACTTCAATCGAATCGCTTAGAAATGACTAATTAGGCTTATTTTTGGTTTAGAGGTTCACTAAGGGACTAGCCAAACATCCATACGGTCAGCATCTAGTAAAAGTGAGCCACGTGGCCTGTGTTTTTCATTGTGACAGAAGCATCTTTGAGAAAGCTGTGATAGAAGTTTTACTCCTAAACATCCATACGGTCAGTGTCGAGTAAACCTTCAATGACACCTGCAGTCAGTGACGCTGTGGACTGCAGGCAATATGGACACGTGGCACATTCTTAGGAGGACATTGACGAGTAAACTTTGCTCACACCCCGGTGTGAGCGAAGCCAATCACAGCCCGGAGTACGAGCCACGTGGCACACTCTTTGTGAGTAAAACTTGTGTCACAAGATGTTGTGACGGAAGCCGGTCACAGCACTCAATACAAGCCACGTGGCACACGATCATAGGGCGATGACCGTATGGATGTTTTGGCCAGTCCCTCAGTGGACCTACAAACCAAAAATCAACCTTATTAGTGATTTACAACCTTTGGAGTTTTGCACCCAAATAATGCTCAATAATGCTCAGATTCCTACCGTTAAAATCAACATATGAAAATAACTTCAATTGAATCGGTTAGAAATCACTACGGGCCCGTTTGGCAAACCAATGGAAGCAAAAAGTAACTTCTAAATTAAGTTGCTGAATTTAAAAGTTGCCATTTCGAAGCAAAAGTCTGTTTAGTGAAACACCGACTTATAAGTCAAAAAGTATAAAAGTTAGTTTGGCATGAATTAAGTCAAAAAGTCATTTTCTTATAATTTTATATAGATATTATATTCTAATAAACCATTAATAAAGATTATAAACTAATATCACATATGTTATTTTTTTCAAAAAAAATTAATTATAAATGGTCGGTAATAAAGGACGCACCAGGTGAGTCATTTTATGGGTAATAATTTTTTCAAAAAAAAGATGGTCTACTGACAGCAAACCATCCCTACTTTTTCTCTTTCGTAAGATGTTTTCTATCTACACTTCATAATGTGAAGTTTATAAAGGGTAAAATTGGCATTTGAAAAGATTCACTTAAAATTAGAAGCGTTGGTTTCACAGTTCTTTTTTTGACTTTTTGCTTCCATTTGCTTCCACCGGAAGCAAGAAGCTTCCACAAAAAGTAAGTTTTAACTTTTGAGAAACAATTCCTAAATGGATACCCAAACAAACTTTTCAACTTTTTTACTTTTGAAAGCAAAAAAGCAACTTATTTCAGTGTTGCCAAACGGGCCCTAATCAATCTGATTTTTGTACTGCTCCACCGAGGGACTGGCCAAACATCTATACAGTTATCGTCCTCTAATAATATGCCACGTGGCTTGTATTGAATGCTGTGACCTTCACAACATCTTGTTACACAAGTTTTACTCTTTGTCCAGTCCCTCGCGGGATCTGAAAATAAAAAATAATCCTGATAGTCATTTACAACCTTTGGATATTTGCAGCCAAATAATGATCAATAATGGTCAAATTCCTGAGGTAAAGATCAACCCATGAAAATAACTTAAATCCAACGCTTAGAAATCACTTAGCAGGTTTATTTTTGGTTTGTAGGTCCAACTAGTGATTGGCTAAACATCCATACAGTCATCGTCCACTAATAGTGTGCCACGTGTCTCGTAATGTGGGCTGTGAGCGGCTTCGCTCACACCGGTAATAAAACTTTGATGACAGGGCACAATATGCGCCATGTGGAACACTCTTTGAGGACTCTGGCTGTATGGATGTTTGGCCCATCATTAGATGGACCTACAAACAAAAAAGCAGCACGATTAGTGATTCCTAGGCGTTGGATTGTAATTGTTTTCATGCGTTGATTTTTACCGTGGGAAATTTGAGCATTATTGACCATTATTTGAGGTACAAAGATCCAAAGGTTTGAAATCACAAATCAAGCTAAGTTTTTGTTTGTATGTCCATATAGGCATTGGAAAAACATCCATACGGCCAGAGTCCTCTAAGAATATGCCACGTGGCTCTTATTGCACCCTGTCATCGGCCTTGATGACAGGGCCTGTCATCAAAGTCTACTCTCACACCGGGGTGGGAGCGAAGGTTTACTCCAGAACTCCAAAATTCCCGCGTTGTAAACCCTGCTGTAATCCAAAGCCCAAACCCACCTTAATATCTTCTTTGATTCGACAAATTTATCAAAAATTTCATGAAACCAGTTGCAGAAATGGTAGAGGAAGCTCGCTCAGACTCGGAAACCGAAGAAAATCGCGAGGAGTCGAGCTCAGACGAGCTCGAAAACAGCAAAAATGGCGGAGACAAAGAAGGGGTATCCGAATACGAGAAACAGAGACTCTCGAGGATTAGAGAAAATAAAGCGAGATTGCAAGCTTTGGGGTTGCCCAGTCTTGCTTCTTCGTTGTTGGGTTCTGCCCAAAAGCAGCCCAAGCGAAAGAAGGGGAAAGGAAAGAAGGAAGAAGACGACGAATACAGGCCGTCGGATGGAGATGACAATAAGATGAGTTCTCCGAGCGAAGAGGACGACGAAGAGGAAGATTGGAAGGTTAGGAATGATGGGTCTTCTGGTTCTCGTAAGGTTAGTCTTTTTCTGTTCGAATTCTTCTTCTTCAATGAGAATAAATATGAGCTAAGGTTGTTTGGATCGCCATTTTTAAGCCAAAAGAAAAAAAAAAATGAATTTTTTAAGGGCTTAAATAAAATCTTCTTTTGCTGCAAAAATGACAACTGAAATAGACCCTTAACTTTAATTTCCTTTCTGATACAAACTGCACTTTTTATCGAAATGGGTAGGTGGGGGAACGTTGGATGTATTAGCTTGCTGTTGAAGGTGGTTGTTTGATTGGTACTGTTGAATTCTTTGGATGAATGAGGATTCACTTGGGTGCTTGCTATTGAATGGTTTTGATCTTCTAATTATTTTTTGATTTTTCACATTCGAATAAAGCTGCAAATGGAGTTGATCATTGATTTTATTTAAATTCAAAGAAGAAACAGCATCCAGCATCTTTCTCCCAAATTCAACATGTTAATGGTCTTCAGAAGAAACTACAATTTGCGGTTATCTGCTGTAGTGGGAGAGGGTAACAAAAGGAAATTTTCTGTTCAAAACTTATATGAACAATTGGACCGTCGGCAAGAGACATGAATGTTCCCTTTTGATTTTAGTTTACATATTAATATCTAAAAAGAAAAGGAATGGTAACTGCTGGTATCTGAAGCCTAGCGCCTAGCGGGTGGCCCAGAGAGGTAACAATATGGGTAAGCAATAATTATGTTGACATCTGGTGATAAAAAAAATGGTATGTGGTAGTTAAACCGATATATGCGGCATGAACACTTTACTTTAACAAATACAACACCAGACAGTTATGCTTCCATTTGATAAATGGTATGAATACAGCATACAAGAGAGACTTGACAACCGTCTTCCGATTTCTTCTTGCTTTACCCAACAGGCCTAGACCCCCGAATTTCACCATTGGACATGTATATATCGTGTGGATATTTCAGACACAATCTATGGATGTAGAGCTAGTTAATATTTTCCTCTTCCTTTTTATAACATCCACATGATGCCTGGTCATTTCACTATAAGACTATAAGTTCTTATTTAGTAGGACACAAAGGAAATATCTGACAAACCCACTTTAGAAACCCAACATCAACATTACAGTTACAGTAGGCACTTGTCTCTAATTTGAGGTGTTCAATAAACTAGCAATCTATTATAATAAATGAACTTTAGAAAACAATTGTGGTTTATATGGTTAATATTTTCAACCCGAAGGTACCTTTACCTCATATTCTTGGTCTTTTGACTTGGAAGATTAATGTGGAAAGCTGACTTGATCAAAATATCCCTAGTGAATCAACTAAGTTTTTTGGGTTTTCGGTTATTATCAAGAATATCCCTAGTGGACCTATATCAAGACTTTCGAGAATTTTAAACTGCCAGTTATGTTCTACTAATTTCAAGGTTTTTAATAAGCTATTTTTATTTTTTACATGCATTTATTTGCTAGGAGAAATCAAAACCGACCTGTGGAGAAAGGTCAATTCAATGCTTGGTCAAGTTGAGTTGATATGTTCACTTTTATTTTGATTTTCGGTTGAAATTGACGCAGCCAAATTTTCAAACCCCAACCTCTTATATTCCTAGTCATTCAAGCAGTTAGGAACAGTAATGTGTCAGGCTGACTTGATCAAGTATGAGTTTAATAAATTTAACTTCTGATTTTTTGGTTTTATCAAGAATGTCCATGTTTCGAGATTATCACTTCCAGTTATTGGCTCTTAATATTCACTGTTTTGTCCGCAAATGACTCCCAACTGGAGGCACAAAGGCACCAAGGAGAATGGGAAGCAAAGCTTCAAACCAAATATTTAATGGAGGAGGGGAAACTCTATCACAACTCAATGCAACTCAACTCTATGCAGGATTTCTCTTCAAAGACAACAAAAAAAACTCCATTCCTTTCTTTGAACAGAGGTATTTATAGACAACCCTAAACCCTAGGGTGAATCCAGTCCATTGGATCACCACATAAGATCCTAACCACCCGTTTTAAGAAAATGACAAAAGGTCAAAACATCCTTATCCAATTAAAACCTGAAATACCTCTTAAGCATAATGCAAAAATCTCGTTCACCCCCCCACCCACACACACACACACACACCAAAACACTCCATTTTCTAAGAGTATGCGGTATCCAACACGTTGTCATAACCATATTTTGGACACATGCTAGCACATTTTTCCAAACAATTTTCAATTTATTCAGATACTAGTGGAAGGGCACATGCAATGCACATGATGATAAGTAAAGATAGTGTTTTCAAGTTATCTTTTTCAAACATATACTAGTAATTATGATGTAGTTTTAAAAATTTTGGTAATCAAGGGGCTGTTTTATGTATTTTGGGAATTGGGGTGGAAAGAATTAAGTAGTTTAAAGGGTCTGTTTTGGAAATTTAATATAGAGATCTTTTTCATAACGAAGTGAAACGTGGAGCAGTGATGGGTGAAGCCTCAAGTTTTCTTCTCTATCTTTAGCTATTATTTATATGTTGTTTATATGATTTTTTCTTAGGTGAATTGTTTTTATGATTTTAAAACAGATAAACAACGTCCAGCTAGTATCATCAGTGTTGCTGCCATCAGGGTATTTTAATGGAAAAATTCTTTGCAGTTAAAGGTTTTAGTTGTTGCGAAAATCTATAATTTCAACCAATGTTTTTAAGCTTGGAGTTGTGGAGCAAGGTGTTTCAATTCTAAACTGTGAGGCATAAGACTCATGAGCACACCTTTTTAAGCGAATACTTAGAATAAGAAGAAAAATAAAATAAAATGTATGATATATTCAATAAAAAAGGGAAATTTATGAAACAAAAACTAATATATATGGAGAAAAATAGGTTTGCACATGAGGCACACACCTCTAACATGAGGTTTTAAGAAATTTGTAGAAGTGTTGTGGTGTAAGTCTTTTTTTAAAGCCTCATTGGATGATGCGTATGTCTCACAAGCTTTTACGCTTTTTTAATTAGCCTCAGGGCATTTCAATGAAGCTTCACCCAAGGGCGAGCCTCAAGATGTAATCCTCAAACACCTTTCAAAACACTAATTTCAATAGCATTTTAGGTTTTTTCACTATTAGTATCGTTGCCCCATATTTGCACCAATACCAAATATTCCCTTACAACCATTGTTTCTGAAGACAAAACCCCTTTTTCCCAACACAAACCCCTTTAATGGGTAGGTAACCATAAGAATGAGGTTTTCTATGTCATCTTCCCATAGAAGGTTAAGTAGAGCCAGATTCCAACTTTTTAGGAGTGAGGTTTAAAGAAGAATCAGACCCCAAACCAATGAATTGAGGTTCTGTAGCAGGAGCAGCACCCCTAATAGGAGGTCCTGGGCACCAAGTCTCTAATATCTATACTTGGTGCAGCCTTATTGTAACAGATGAAGTGTTTTTAAGAAGCTCAGCCTGAATGTTTCGTAAGTGTATTTCAACTGCTTTGTCCATGTTGTAGCAGGCCAAAATGTGTTCTGTAGGTAGTATATGAGGTGCAGATATGCCCAAACTTTGCTCTACCTGAGAGTCTGAGACTAACATGTTTCATCTTTTAAAATCCTAGTGGTTTTTCCTTTTTCAGGGTAAAAATAAACATTCTTCAAACACGGGTAAAGCTAAGAAGAAAGTTCCTGTTCAAAAGCACATGAGTGAAGCATCTTTCGTTGATGATGATGATGCTCTTCAACAGGTAAATCACAGTAAGATACTAGAAAAAATGGGTTTCCTTATCATTTTTCCCTTTTTATATTTAAGCTAGGATTGACCCACTGCTGCAACACGTGGGTCCTAATCAATAGGGAAAAAAGGCTTTACCGCATCAGTAACGCTCAAATACAGGCAATTGCTCTTTCACTTGGAGGCTCATCAGAGATCTCAGGTGCAACACTTAATGGGCCTCCTCAAAACTCCAGAACAGATGTGGCTGGTGCTGATCTCAATGAAAGAAAAGGTGGGGTCCATATTCAGGAAGATACTGGAAGGAGGAAAAGAAGAAAACCGGTTTGTCTCTGTCTTTGGTCTCTGTTTATTTTATATGGAGATGCACTCTATTCCTTACCATGTATTTTGGTGGTCTCTTTTGTGGTCAGAATACCAGCCGCGTGCAAATGACTGAGGATGAAGTGATCATGCACTTCTTTCAATTTGATGGTAAATCCCTTGTATTTGAGGAACTCAATTCAATTAACTTAATGGATGATCTATAATCTGAGGTTTGTAGATTGTCAGGATAGTCAAAGTGCTAATAGCCACCTTATGATGAGTCTCACTTCTTCAGCCAATACCCTTCTGTTATGTAGAGCTTGTTCTGTATTTTCAGTGTATTTTAACCATCTAAAAAATGCCATATATCAGGGCTTAGGATTTGATTTGTTCAATTCTTGGTGTAAATCTCCTTGTTGAGACCAACAGAGTAATGGGTTCTGCTCCCTGCATTTGTGCCATGTGTATCTATGCCATATACAGATCCCAGTAGTCTGTAAGACAACCTTTTTATTTTCCTGGCTTTAATACTTCACTTGTCCATAGAATTGTCTCTTGCTCAGGTTGAGGTACACTCGTACCTGTATTCTTCTAAATGGGTGAAATACCCATCTTGAATTCAGGTTTGTGAATTTTGGATTCTTTCTCATTTCCAGTTTCCATGCAATTTGAAGTATTGTGCTCCTTCTAAAGCGGGAGCAACACCTTAGATAGAAGATTTGTATATCTACGTGCAAAATGTAGGATCGTATTACCTCTTGGTATCTCTCTGTTCATAACAGAGCAAAAGAACAATGTAAGAGGTGCGCCCAAGTTTGATGATCTCTTAGTTCAATAGATAATTACTATTTATTCCATAGTATCTACAACCCCAGGAACATTAGAGAGCTCTGTTTGAATGAATAAAGAGAACATGCAGGTCGCATACTATTCCCCTCACTGCTTTCTCATAAAGTTACCAGACAATTTACAATTTAATCTCACTGTTTGGTTCCTTTTTTTTTCTGTTACTTTATTACATTGATGAGGTTATTTGTTTGTATACAGAAGCGGGAAAGGGGAATATAACTGTCAGGGATTTACAAAGAGTAGCACTTGCTCATGATTTTACTTGGACGGAGAAGGAGATGGCTGATATGATATGTTCCTTTGATAGTAACGGAAAGGGAAAGGTAAGTATTTTCTCCTTTTCTTTTACACTTCATTTCTTTATATATTATTTAAGGAAAAGAGAAGTGCAAAACCACGATTCCTATAGGACAAAAAACCATTCTAACTATCAAAAAAAAAAAAAACTTTTATGAAAATTTCTGCCACTTTTGCATTTTTTTCTTGTTTGTCTAGGTGACCCACTGACTCTTATTGGATCTCTAAAAAATGACCTATAAATTGGAGAGCACTTTACAAAAAATTGCATTGTCTTGATTGTCTTTTAACATCCAAGCAAGTAAGACAATGCTGTATATGTAGCTCGAACGCATGTTTTGGTATTAGATGGCCTTAACATGTCCATGACAACAAACCTAACTTGCCAAAACCTCTCTACAACTAGTCTGATTTGTGTTAAGAGTTCATTATTGTCAGTAAGGGTATTTTCTGTGTTTTCATTCATATACTTTGGGTTCTTATAAATAAGATTATGAGGAGGCCAAACTGTACATGTTCGTCTCTCTTTTTCTCTCTTTCCTACTTCTCTTCTCCTCCTTCCTCTATTCCTACATGGTATCAGAGCATGTGAACAATTTCACGTGAACAGTAGCCCTAATTATTGTTCTCTGATTTTCCGTATGTCTGATTCTTCCTATAACCCTGATTTCGTCTTCCTTTCTCTACGGCCAGGGTTTTGATCTAAGGGGAAGTCGTAGGGTAGAGTTTCCTTCTCTAAGGCTGCAGTAGTTTATGTAAAGGCCAATGCAAGCCTTAAAGTGCTATTTGGGACTGTTGGATGATATCGCAGCCTATATAAATATGTTGCAATGATTGTTGAGTGACCATGGTTTAAAAAGGCTATTTGAGGCTATGCCTTAAGGTCCAAGAAACAGCCTTGAGGCTAGAGCTTCAGTGGTCATTTTTAAGGTTTAAGCCTCAGTTCATTGAGGCATTAGACTCGAGGCTATAGCCTCAAGGTGCACATGAGACTATAGCCTCACTTTTACACATTAAAACCCGAAACCGTAACCCCTTATTTTTTATATTTTTTCCACTCATTTTTCCAAAATACCATCCCCAGAATCTTGTATCATAAAAAACGACCTAAAATGTCTTAACTTTGTTCTCTAAAACCTCTTATTTTTGTGAGAAACCCTGAATCATAGCTTTCATCTTTAGTTTGGATCACTTGAAAAGAAATTCTCATAGAGCTCAAATCTCATCGGATTTTGATTGTCACTTCCTACGGTTTCTTGTGAGTAACCTCACCAAACTCAAGCAAGAAATCAAAGAATTACATACTTGCTCTATTATTTTCTTCGCTCTATCTTGTTAGTTACTTTGTTAGTAGACTTAGCTTATTAACTATTTAGATTTGGTAATTTAGTTATGTGATTTATGTTTTTTAAGATTTAATATTTTTTTTATAAGATTTAATATCAACATCATGCTGTCAAGCCGAGTGTCCAATAGTGTCACCCCTAAAGTAAAAGCTATAGTCTCAGTAACTTTTATGCTTATTTAAGTTATTTTTTTACATAGTATGTTGTTTCTATTTTTTTTTAGAATTAATTATATATATATATATATATATATATATATATATATTTTGAAAATGAGGCTTACACCTTTTTGTGTTGACAATGGGATTATTCATCAGACCTCGTGTGTTTATACATGCCAACATAATGGTGTGGTTGAACACAAAAATTGACACTTGTTAGATGTTGCACGAACCTTAATGATCAATTTGAATATTCCAAAATTGTATTGGGCAGTTATTGTCCTCACTGCTTGCCACTTTATCCATCGCATGCCATCGTCTATTCTGGAAGGTCAATCCCCTTTATCTGTTCTTTTTCCTGATGTTGCTCATTTTGGTCTGCCTCCTTATGTGTTTGGCTGTGTGTCGCTTGTTCACGTGTTTGGCCCTGGACATGTTAAGTTATTGCCTCATGCTATAAAATGTGTTTTTTGGGTTACTAGTGAATTCAAAAAGGTTATTGATGTTATTGTCCTTCCTTTCAACATTATTATGTTAGTGTTGATGTTACGTTCTTTGAGGAAACAACATTTGTTTCTTGTGATGGTCAGTCTCTTGATGGTGATATGTTCTCTTGTACACATAAGGATGATGTCATGTCTTCTCCTTTTGTCTCTGTTGTGCCCCCACCTGTTATTGATGAGGTCTCTGTTGTTCCTCTACCGGTTGTTATTGATGAGGTACCACGGCTGTTGTAGGTTTATCATACGAGAGCCAAGTCTACACCATCTGTTACTGTTGTGGCAATCAATCATCTTCTTCAGTCGAGTATCCGTCGACTACATTACCTATTGCTTTGCGCAAAGGTGTTCATTCATGTACACTTCTTATTGCTAATTTTGTTTCTTTCCATTGTGTCTCTGTCCTTTCGTGCTTTTACGCAATAACTTGCTGATGTTTCTATTCCTAAGCCATATCAGCAAGTCGTCTCTTCTTTTGGTTGGAAAAATGCAATGGGTGAAGAAATGTGTGCTCTTCAACAGAATCAAACGTGAAACCTAACGACTCTTTCTCTAGAGAAATATGCCGTTGGATGCAGATGGGTGTATACCATCAAATATCACCCGAATGGTAGGATTAAGCAATTGAAAGCTCGTTTGGTTGCTAAAGGGTATATTCAGACCTTTGGTGTAGATTATTTTGAGGTATTTTTTCATGTGCTCATCTGAACTCTATTCGAGTTATATTATTTGTGGTTGTCTTGTTGCATTGGTCTCTATATTAGTGTGTATCAAAAATGCCTTCTTGCATGGGGATTTGCAAAATGATGTGTATATGAGACAACCTCCTAGATATGTGGTGCGTGGTTAGTTTGACAAGTTGTGCAAGTTGAAGAAAGCTATTTATGGGCTGAAGTAGTCTCTGCGGACTGAGTTTGATAAATTTAGTATAGTTGTATTCAGTATGGTTTCCACCGGTCATCTTCTGATCACTTTATATATTAGACGCACACCTTCTGGGGTTATCATTCTTATTGTGTATGTGAACGACATTATTATTACAAGGGGTGATGTTGGTATTGTTGATCTAAAATCCCATTTATGCCTGCATTTTCACACCAAGGACCATGGTGTTCTTCGTTACTTTCTTGGTATTGAGGTGGCCCACTCCAAAGAGTATGTTAGTCTCTCTCAGTGAAAGTATGTCGCAAATTTGTTTGAAGAGATTGGTATGTTGGGGTTTAAGCCGATTGATACCCCCATGGACTCTTCCGTCAAGCTGGGTGGTGAATAGGAGAGTTATACAATGATCCAAGATGTTACACGAGGCTTGTTGGGAAGTTGATTTATCTTACAGTGACTTGTTCAAATATTACATTTGCAGTTGGTGTGGTGAGTCAGTTTATGCATGCTTCATGCCAACCACATTGGGATGTTGTGCATTGTTTTTTGAGGTACTTGAAGGGTTCACCAGGTAAAGGATTGTTGTATCGACCGTCAACGACTTTGACTGTTACCGGGTTTTCTGATGCCAATTATCACCGGTCCACATCTGGCTATTGTATATTTGAGGGTAACAACTTGGTCACTTGACAAAGTAAAAATAGAATGTGGTGGCTCGATCTAATGCTGAGGCTGAGTAAAGGCCTATGGCCCATTCTGCATGAGAGATGATGTGGGAGTAGAGATATATTTGTGGGTAACGACTTGGTCACTTGGCAAAGTAAAAACGGAATGTGGTGGTTTGATCTAATGCTGAGGCTGAGTAAATGACTATGGCCCATTATTAATGTGAGATAATGTGGGAGTAGAGATATATTTGTTGGTACAACTTGGTCACTTGGTAGAGTAAAAATAGAATGTGGTGGCTCGATCTAATGCCGAGGTTGAGTAAAGGACTATGGCCCATTCTGCATGTGAGATGATGTGGGTGCAATCTCTACTCCGAGAAATGGGTTTTGTCGTTCCTACACCCATGCAGATGTATTCTGACAATGAAGTGGCTATCTTTATTGTTAATAATTTAGTGTTTCATGAGAGAACTAAGCACATTGAGGTAGATTGACACTTTATTCAAAGCATGGTTATGAGCAAATGGATTGTTACTCCATTCATCAAGTTAAAGGATCAACTTGGTGATGTTTTTACTAAAGCCTTTAAGTCAGACTCCATTTTCAGTTGTGTAACAAGCTCTAGCATGATTTATATGCTCCAGCTTGAGGGGAATGTTAGAAGTCACTATTGTTATTAAAGGTAATATTGTCTCTTCACCTTTTTATGTACTTTAGGTTCTTATAAATAAGATTATGAGGAGGTCGACCAATTCATGTTTCAGCTCTCTTTTTTTTTACTCTCCTTCTATTCTCCTCCTCCTTTCTATTTCCTACAATATAGAATTAATAGGTAATTTCATGTTCATTTCAGCTCACTAGAGATCAAGTCGTCGTGAATTGCTAGGTCATGTTTTGTGGACATCAAGGCTGATTTCAATAGAGACCACCATTGGCCGGATCTCTGTTGTACGGTGGATAAGTTTAAATCTGTAACCATTTCACTCTCCACGAGAAAAGATACAGGGTATGATAGTAGTTCATACTTTGAAAAGTTGAAAATGTAAATTTGGATAAAGAAACATGTTAATAGGCAGTCTTTGTACATTGGAAATGGTGGAAAATTTTCTATTTTATTAATATAGTTCTATCATTACTCATCAGTAGCAGTAATACAACAACAATCAAAACGACAACTACAACAACAACAACAATAATACTGTTATTATTTAATGTTCAAGCTTTTGTGAAATTTGTTCTGATCATTTGCATGGAAATGGACATATCTCCTTTGATTTATCTAAAATAGTTTTTGAATTTCCTTTCACAACTAAAACTTCCATCTATGGTTGCCAATTTTTCTATTGCAGCTGAGTCTTGAGGATTTTCGAAAGATCGCGTATCGATGCAATATGCTAAAAAGTTATGAACATGCTGCAACCAGTTCGAAGTCATGACAAACAGGTTAGGTGTGTTCTTCAGCTCGAGTGAGTGCCAACTCATGCTGAGGTGGTTTTTTTTGTAAATGTTCTATTATAAGGTCTTTTTGCAGTGTTGCATCTATGCAACGCCATTAAGGGGTTGCTTGCTAGCATTCATTTTTTTTTCTTGTGTTTTTATGGGGTTGCTTGTGTTGCTTGCATAGTATTAACATTAGTCAAGTTTTTTGGTGAAATTTTGTCGATTTATGACTTGGCAATGTGAAGTTTACTTATAATATTTGTGGTATTTTTTTCCGTTTTTGTCCGTGTGCAATCAGTTATAACGGAAAAATGGTAACGCCCCCAGTCCGTTATACCGTTATAACGGCCCCTTTGAACCTTGGTTTTGAGTAAAAAACAACTTGCGGACACTTGTCAGTTTGCGTATTTTCGGTAAAATCAATTTTCTCTGCAAGTCATATTTCTCTAATAATTTAAGTAACATTAATACTACAAATTTATAAATGCATCAGATCTTCAAACTTCTCAAAGTTGATTTCTTACAGAACTTCTCCATGTCAAATTTTCAGTAAGCAAAGTTTAGGGCAGAGTCAAAATTTAATACACTGGTTGCTTGTTATTAGTGTAGTTTGCATCACAATAGTTCAACCTTCATAGCAACGTTTGGGGGCAATGCTAACTTCTCAGCTAAACATGCCCTTGTGATAATGTTGCATTATAAGTTGATTAATAAAGATCAATCCACAAGGACACTATTTTAACATAAATTTATGTGAACCATCAATGTATCTAAATTTTTTAATGGTTAGAAGAAATATCATGGACAGTCAATAATTTGGGTGGCTTACCCTGCTCTGGGCCTAGTTTTGGGTTTTCTTGGGTTTTGGGCTAGTACCAAGAATACAACAGATGGGTAGTTCACAAAAAAGAGGATTAAATCAAGAGAAATGTTTCAGAAGTAAGGGTTTAATCGGAGGAAACCATGCATGTCACCATAAAGCAAAAATGGTAAGAAGTTAGGAAACACATTAGCATTAAAGGGAAGAAATGACTTCCAGTGTTAGAAAATAGGAGGGTAGAGAGGAATTAAAACAACTTTATATAATTTTGATAACAATTTAAAGAACCGATTACAAAAAAAGATAACAATTTCAAGAACATACTGTAATGTGAGGAACAAAATGGTGAAAAGCTAAGAATTTTACCAAAGATGGTAAAAACAAATAGAGGTGCAAATTGGATGTTTTTTCTCTGAGTTCATTACCTTGTTCAGATTCAAAAGCTCTGTAGAAGGGAAGCAGAGATGAGAGAAAGGGACAGGTGAGCCAATTCTGTGTAAAGTCTTTTTAAGAAAGAGAAGTTCCAAGTTGGACATTAGGACCAACCCCTAATGTCGGGCCCTAACTCAATGGTGCCCACATGGCTGGATGTTGGGTTGAAACAGACCTAGTATCACATAGGGTCTCACATGTATGATCAATGTACAACCTGGCCTGTTTTTGTGTGGACCTTACCTCGATCAAATGACTTCTTTTCTTTCTGCCATATTCTCTTTGTAGTGCCTACAATTAACCCAACTTATTGGCCAAAATGGATGCACATAGGGATACTTTATATGTTGGGAACTCACTTCCCTGACATCCCTCTCTCCATAGAAGAGGGAGAGAAAAAAGAGAAATTTGTTTGCTCTATAACTAATACTAGGTATCTATGCATTTGAGGATAAAGAATTGGTCTTGTTGATGACTTTACTTAAGACTTCCTACTGGGCAATGATTGTTCATTTTTTGTTTCTGATATGTCATGTGAAGGGAGCTTCTCTATCAATGTGAGGGAGCACTAATATCTTGAAGTTGAGCAGATATACAAGGTCTCATCCAAGTTAGAAGCGGCCTGCCATGGAAGTAATGAATCTGTGAACAACCTATAATTCTTAGGAAAATTTCTTCAATTAGCTGAAAACACAACTGATGACAACTTGATTGCTGCTTAAGAGCCTTTCCTCTTGTTCCATGACAAAGGACTATAACAAACTTGTGAGCCTAGTGCAGAGAGAACAATCTGACCGGTGTATTCATGGGAGATTGACTGCAAAACCTATAGGACCTAGCTTGGCTTTTGAGCTGCAAGTAAACATAAGGACACCCATGAACAAAGGTATTTGGGAATCCAGCAGGTGGAGGAGAGGCTGATTTTTTTGAAAAATCTTTGCTGAATATGAAGTGTTGATGTCTCCTTCCTCAACATGTTAATGGGTAATAATGATTGGATCTAAATATATTGTTCGTGTAAATGTAATTTGTAGATGTATTAAGTTAACTGATTAATCGTATGGAAGTGGCCCGTGACACTTTGACACTTGGCGTTGTCATCGAAATGTTATTGTTGTAGTCTAAATTAAAATGAGCCTCAATTTGACATCTTATGAAGGGAGAAAAAAATAGGAGGGATGGTCTGCTGAGGAGCAACTCAAACCATTGCTCTTTTTGTAATAATTCTAATCCATAAAACGATACATTAGGTGCGACATTCTGTTGTGATTTGGTTGATCACAAATATCTAATGGCTATAAATCACCAATCAGGTTGGTTTTGGGGATGCAAGTCCACCTAGGGATGGGCCAAACATCCATATGGTCATTGGTCTCTAAGAGTGTGTCACGTGGTCATTGTGTCTCTAAGAATTTGCCATGTGGCATTTTTAAGTGCAACCTGGACGTTAGGGAGAAAATGTTTTCTTTGTAGCACGTGGTCCTCTTCAGGTGACTCAACCTCTTGGTAGACCTACACTCAAAAATCAGCTTGATCAATGTTTTAGGGGTAAAATAGGTATTGTAACTAAAAGAGCACTTTTTTACCAAACACCATAAATGACTTTTTAAGAAAAAAAAGCCCTTTAATTATATGGCTACCAGATGACCAAAACAACTTAAGCACTTTCATATAAGTACTACTAAGTAAGCACTTGAGATAAGCTTTAAGCTTACCCAAAGGCACCCTTAGTGCCTAGTGGGGCTGCGCTGAAGCTTGAGGAAGCCTACTTGGGTTCTATCCAAAACCCAAAAAAAAGAGTTTTCGGGCATGGTTTTAGGCCCACTAAAACCCCTTTAAAAAAATATCAAAAAATAGGAAAAATAATGTAGAAAAATCTAAAGAATCGAGTACAATTTTTGGACTCATTAGAATTTTTTTTTTAGTAATGTGAGCTTAAAAGAGATATTGAATGAGGGTTTTGAAGAATAAAAAAGTAAAAAAGCCTAAAAAGGACTTTTTATACCCAAAGAGAGGGGTCAGAAAAGAGGGATCCCCTGAGTAGGGCTGGCATCCGATCTGAAAAAACCGAATCCGGAACCTTATGTTATCGGATCGGTACCGGATCGACCTTGTACAGATCCGATATAGACCCGATATCTAAATTATATATAATATATATTATATAGATATATATTTAATTGCATAAATATATTTAAATATATGCCTAATGGGACTATACATGAATATGTATTATATACATATGGGATCGGTTCTGGAACTGAATTTTATTGATCCAATCGGGTCCGGATCGATTGGATTTCTTATCGGATTGGTACCAAATCAGAACCAATCCTACTCAAACCCGATCCATTGCCAGCCCTACCCCTGAGCCTGTTCCAAAATTAAATTGGTCCGGGCAGGGTTTTTCCAGAATGGGCTTGGCCTTGAGTATAGGTCTTAAGTTAGGACCCCCCCCCCCTATGTGAGGTTATACACGGTAGTTATTTTTTTATAACGAATTTTATTTTCTGAAAAAAATTTGTGAAAAAGTAAAGCGTCCGTTATTTTTTGGTTTTGAAAATTTGTAAGGCCCACATATTTTGAGCTTTCCTTAATGAGCATGCGCGTGAACAAATGATGGTAAATATGAACAGTGCATAAATTTTGAAATTTGCATATGCAATGTTAGTGCGAACAAAAGTCAAGAAAATAGTATGGGTGCACAAACCATTACCCATGTAAACCATTGCATGCATACCAAACAGACCCTTACTTTTTTGCTCATTCCTATCTCAAGCTAAGCTATTAGAGTTCACAATATGACTTTACTTATCAACCATATGCAATGCTACACAGTTATATGCACGCAGAAACATTTACATGTCATATGAAGATCTTATGGGTTTTAGGTGGAAGTTGGAACCATTGCTTCCTTTCTATTGTAATTGTTGATAAACGAAAAGAAGGATTTGGCCACACGTCTTTGCCTTTGGTCCTGGAGGACCACCAGATTGAATGCTATGATCTGTAGGTTAAAATGGTAAGATTAAAGATTTGTAGGTTATAGCTCATGAAAGAAGATTATCAAATGGATGTTCCAGATTGATTTAGTAACGAGTGATTTGTGTCGTGTGGTGCTAGAAACTGTAATTGTTTCTATGGGTGTAAAAGGCCAAGTTCAGGTTGGATCCAAGTACAACGAGGCTGACCTGATTACTAAGAAGCAAGGAAATAAATTTCACGAAATTATCGAAATATTTCGCGAAAGATTTTCATTTTCTAGATTACCGACATGAAAGAATACTTACATAGAAATAATGTTCAAATTTTCGAAATATTTTCATTCATGTCAAAATATTTTGTGTGAACAATAAATTTCAATCAATTGATAGTGTAAATATGTATTATTTCGGTCGAAATGTTTCGACATGTATGAAAACATTTCAATCGTAGGTAGGAAACATATCGTTTGAGCTCAAAACCGCTATAAATCTCATATTTGATCCATTTAACTCCTTTCCATAAATTATATTCATACAAAAGATCAATCCATTGTAAATTTTTTGGTTCGTGAATTGATCGTGAGGAAGAATCAAATCCCGTTTTAGAATTTTTTCAAATTCAAAATATACATAAAGATAAAATTTCTTACTACAAATAAATAGGTTAGGTGTAAATTCATTAAATTTATGAATCTATGATGCATTTACACTAGATTTGTGCACGGACTGAAAATCGTTTAAGGTGAAAATTTGAAATTTGGGAAAAACTCAAATTTCATTGATTTTTACTCTAAACATCCATAATTTTGCATAAATTGATTATAACTTAGCCCAATCTACAAGTTGGTTGAGTTAAAAAAAATTCAAAACAAATAAATAAATATTATAAGTTAATAGTAAATAGGTTTTCTAAAATTACATATAATATTAATAAATTAGTTTAAGTGAATAAGGATTTGTTAATATATTACTTTATGACTTTTTTTATAATTAACAATTAAATAATAGTTATATAATTAAATTAAACATTGACTAATTAAAGATACTTGCTGCGACATATTATAGACCATTATGGTCATTCATTTCCACGCTACATATGGTTGTATATTATAGTTTGAAAGCTTATGAGTGTTTTTATACTTGTTTCATCATTTCGTAAATTTTTCACAATATTTCTATTATTTCCGCATTATTTCGATCATTTCCACAAAAAATGTATTATTTCCACACTGGTCGAAATATTTTCATTTTTAGACTGATCGAAATAAACCTCGAAACCGAAATTTATTTCCTTGCTAAAAAGTATATTGAACGAAAGGGAGAACCCTGCTAATTACAAACACATACCCTGCCAAAACAACTAACAAAAGTGTTTAAGCGTCTCAAATGGAGGGAGATCTTCCTAACAATTCCTCCCATCTAAACACGAGTTGCACCTATTCAGCATCAACATCCCCAACTAATCAAATGGTCCATGTCAGGATCTTATCTAAAATTGCAGTCCATCAGCAATTACTTACCGTACATCTAATCATGAAGAACTAAGGCTGGTGTGGGTAGCAAGGTTAGTTGAACCCCCCAACCAAAACCCCCATTCCAAAGTTGATTTGTCTTTCCAGGTTTGTTGGACGGTCAATAACTAGTTAGAAATATGAGGTGGGAGCCAAATGATTAAAGGTCAAGATCGATGATCACATGTGACACTTTTCTATAATGTAATGAACCCAAAAGATTAAGTGAAGGTTTGCTTGGTGATCCACATAATATATTTACTTGTTAATCTGAAGGCTGCTAGCATTAAAAAAAAATATGAAAAATGTGAGAAAGGAACTCAAATTATTAATATCTCCCATGCCCCCCATCAGTTTTCTTATCTTGAATCTTCCTTTATTACTGATTTTATAAGGAGGGGGTGATGGTAACGTGAAGCCAATAGTCTTACATGGCGTGCAAGAAATTAGGTCTATTTAGGTGGCTATAACATGGTAAACCTACCAAACATGACCTAAATTATATGTTATTAGTTCCAGGTTTACGAATGATCTCGTATGTGTTGGTACACATGCATCCATCTGGACTGTCTGATTGATGGGTCAATAGATGTTGATTGGATGATCTCAAGCATTCACCCATAGAGATTTCATCGTGTGGCTATTTGTCACGACTTATTTGATGGTTTTATAGTCGCCGATCAGGTTGCAATTCTTGGAAATTTCATATGGCATCATTTTTCTTAGGGGTCCGGCTCCGTTGACAGGTCTAAAATGACAGTACAGGGACACAACAGACACCACGTGGCACACTCTTACAGGACTCTGACCGTATGGATGTTTGTTCTATTCCATGGTGGACCTACAAACCAAAAATCATCCTGATTAGTGATTTATAGGCTTTGGATTGGACTTATTTTCATGGGCTGATCTAAACTGTGGGAATTTGAGCAGTATTTGAGGTACAAAGATCCAAGACGTATAAATCACTAATCAGGCTGATTTTTGGTTTGTAGGTCCACCATGGGATAGGACAAACATCCATACGGTCAGTCCTGTAAGAGTGTGCCACCTAGCGTATATTTTGCTCCTAAAGAGCATTGAGGTTGATGCTCCCTACACCCAATATCGGACACATGGCCACCGTTCATCAATCGGAATCTTATTTCCGTGCAATCGAAAATTTGATCAGTCAAGTTGGCCTTAATTTGTTGGGCTATGAGTCATTCAAGAGATGGCCCACACATTCTGTGGTTTGGATGGTGATTCGGTGGGGTCCATCGGTACGTAATGAAGTTTAGCATCATATAGTTTCTTCTAACGACTCTAAGACAACCTTTTTATTAGGATAAATTCATTATTTTAGAGAGAGAGAGAGAGAAAGCGCTTCATATTCTTGGAAAACAAAAGAAGGGATCTTGGAGATTCGTTAATGGAGGCGGTAAGCAAGCAAGCTCTCAGATTTGCAGAGAATCTGACGCTTCCCACTGTAAGTATCGTTTGTGTTCATATTGATATATCTTTTTAACCCATTAGATCCATGTTTTCTTACATGTTAGAGAACAAATTCACCTCTCTCTCTCTCTCTCTCTCTCTCTCTCTCTCTCTAGAAATTGAAACCGGCAGAGAGAAACAATACCCAGTTTAAGATTTTAAGCTGGACTGTGCTTGAACACGTTCTTCTTCGTCTTCGTTTACAAGTTCAACTGTTAAAGCCTGTTTGGATCGCCATCTTTGTGTCAGAAGCTCAATACCCAATTCAAGCTTTCAAAAACATCTCTTTCTGGCGCAAAAATGGTGTTCCAAACAGGACCTTATTTCAAGTTTTCAACCTGCGTACCAGTAGACTCGGTCCTAAAACTTAAATTGGTCAATGTTTTAAGAAGACCAAATTAATCCTAATATACTTTGATTTTTAAGATGAAATCAGGAATGTCTGATCAATGACCACGAATTGACCATACATACGAACCTTCGATTCAAAATCAACGGCTCAAATTGTTCCTAATATTGCGAATCATGGCCACTCTCTTGGCATTTGGAAGGAAAAAACACGTCAAAGTACGATATCTTACCCTCCTAAATGACAGGTGGCACGTTCTTGGAGCCCACTCACAACGGATGTTTGTCCAAGTGCTTGGTCAGCCTGATTCGTAACTTCTAGCCGTTAGATTCAAGAATATTCCATGGTGATTTCTAGCCGTTGGATTGAAGCATTTCTTTTGGTGCTCAGATTGAACGGGTAGAAATTACCAATCAGGATAATTTTTAATTTGGTGTGTATGTTGAGCGAGAGATAAGCCATAAATTCCTGGCCACTCTTAAGGGGTGGCTTTGCATTTGGACGGAAAAAAACACGTCAAAGCCAACCCTCCTAAATGACACGTGGCACGGTCTTCGAGCCCACTCACAACGGATATTTGTCCAAGTCCTTGGTCAGCCTGGTTCGTTATTTCTAGCCGTTAGATTCAACAATATTTCATGGTGATTTCTAGCCGTTAGTGGGCTTGGATGTGTGCCACGTGGATACTTTTATCATTAGGACCGTTCTTGGACAGGTGTATGGTACAGTTTTTATTTGGTATATTTTGTGGTCAATCTGAGATGCAATGCACCGTAGTTTCAGGTTATTGTAATGAGTGCTAACATGGGTTGCAATCATTGCCGGCAGAGAGTATACCAAGTTCTTTCCAAGATGAACGGTAAGGATTCCCTCCCAAAACCTCCGAATTGGGTGGGTCCTTTCGTCACTCTATTATGACCCCGAGATCAGCCCCTAGCCAATCACAGCTAATTTTGGGCCATTTGATGTAATTTTTTTAGCAGGATTGGTTGATTATGTGGTGGATATACGCAACAGACAAGTGATCGTGAGAGGGCTTATGGATTCCAACAACACACAAACAAAACTCAACGACTTCCCCAAGCAGACTTCTGTCAAGAAAAAGTTCGGCTTCACACGCAGCTTCGGACCAACTTGTTTTTGTGAATAACCATTTGTTTTCGTTACAACAAAGATCGATTCTTCCACTTGGTGGGACCACACCCCAAGTATCATACTTATAGTCTTATGCTAACCGTCTGATTATTGAACCCCACCACTTCATGGCTGATCATCTCGGTCTAACAAATGGGCGGTCCATATCGATTTGGTGGTCACATATCCTGTTTGTGCTTACAAAGTTTTTGATCTTTGATCTCGAATCAATCCGACAACATTAATGACATCGATGACGTTTAAAAGGCTCAACAATCGTTATGTATCCACGATGGTAACCCATCCACGCCGTTGGATCAGATCGTGACTGGTGGTCAACAGTGATGATTATTTGGTCAATGGACACATAAACCGCTATAAATAAAGATCCAGATCTCTGTTTTGGACATCGAAAATTGTGTTCTTGGTTGTGATTTTATCATATATAATCCAAATCCAACGATTTAATTGAGATTTTATTGTATCCTGAAGACGAATTTCTCACTCACCGCGTACTCGCAGTTCTTACTTTAGTCTGCATACGTTCATAGACTTGAAAGTATGCAAACAATACCCACCGTTAGATGCTCATTGAAAATTGTGTTTTTAATTTATAAAATAATTTAGTTTGAAAACATTAAAAAAAAATGGCCGTTATTTTCTAAGCGTCTAAACGGTTTTCAACGTAACAGGCTTGTGGCACTTTTGCATGTTTTGGGCGATCATATCATAGCCATCCAATCTACAGCTTTTGTTAGAAAAATGTCGGACATCAAAAGACGAAAAAGACTAAAAGGGTATTCATGGAAATCGATATAAAATCAATGGAAAATATAAAATTAAAAAAAATAACAAAATTAAAGATAACCAGCCGATGCCCTTTGAAAGGACGTTTGCCATGCAATATTTTCAAAAATTCTAAAAATGCCCTTGCTTGGTAGCCCTTTACGCTCCAGACGCCCTTTCGCTATTTTTTTAATAAATTTCATAAAACGACACATACCTAATCCAATGGAAAGAAATTAGTAATCAAGATGAATTTTGGTATGTAGGTGTACCAAAGGATGTCCTAATCTAATGGATAGAAATTACTAATCAAGATGAATTTTGGTACGTAGGTCCACCAAGGGATGAGCCACGTATCCATATGATCAATGTTCTCTAAGAATGTATCACGTGGTTCATTTTTAGACACCGACTGTATGGAAGTTGTAAAAAATCTTTAGATTGGCTTACAAATCAAAAATCAACATGATGAGTGATTTCTAAGCGATTGAAGTCATTTTACTTGGGATTTTGTGTATTATTGAACATTTGGGCAAGATCGTCACCGTCCATTCCTTACGTTTTTTGCACATTTGGACAAGTAGTAAGATTCAAAACACGAAGTTAGTTTCTTACCATACGATTAGCGTCTACGGATCAAACGGTTACAATCATTTTATGATCTAGACGATTCGTGACCATATGTTTTAGATCTAAAATAAAGAAGGATAATAGAAGCTTCAATGAGGTCGTTGTAGTATAGTGGTAAGTATTCCCGCCTGTCACGCGGGTGACCCGGGTTCGATCCCCGGCAACGGCGTCTGTTTTTTCTACTTATTTAGTCCTTCCGACAAAACAAGCTGCCTGTCATACAGGTGACAGGGATTCGATTTTGATCGTCCGAAGGAAAAATGTCCCGTTATCGATCTCAACTCTCAACCTTCGGATTGTTCACATCTTATGCTTCTTTTGTAGTTTCCAACACCAAGTGGCACACTATTATAGGGTGCTGATCGTATGGATGTTTGGCCAATCACTAGGTGGACCTACAGACCAAAAATAAACCTGATCAGTAAATTCTAAGCGTTGGATTGAAGTTATTTTAATGGGTTGATTTTAACCGTAGGAATTTGGGTGCAAAGATCCAAAGGTTGTAAATCTCTAATCAGGCTGATTTTTGGTTTGCAGGTCCACTGGGGGACTCGCCAAACATCCATACGGTCAGGTTAACACCCTCTTGATTGTTTGGACCACCCCTCCCTCCAAGGGGTGGTCCAAACATCTATGAAGTTAGTAGGCCCTAAACTAAGCTCCAAATGGCATTTTTGGGAGGGAGAGACTACAAATTTTGAAGTCCCGAGACCACCAAATATTTTGACGAGTAAAACATAGATGCAGAAGACCACCCCATGGACTACCCACAATACGAGCCACGTGGCACACTTTTAAGAGGACTCTGACCCATATTTAGCAATTTGCAGTGCAGCAAAAATGCGACGTGGGACATGTTCAAGTAGAATTCGGGTTGGTCATTTAAAAATGCGTTCAAAAAGTCGGCAATATTTTTTTTTTTAAATAAAATAAAACATAAGAAATGTAAAATATTGACAATGTAAAACATAAGAAATGTAAACTTGCGCAGTCTAAAGGCCATGGTGGAAAGGATCATGCGGACCCGAAGTAGCGAAGGTGCGGGCTCAAAGATGATTCAACCATGATGCGTTCTGCCAAGCCTTGAAGACAAAGATGATTCAACCCATTAACAGTAGAAGACCCCGCCCCGAAAGCTAGGGTTTGAAGCCAAGAGGGATTCAACCCATTAACAACGGAAGAAATAAAAAAGACACAGAGAGACAATAAGGGGGCGTTTGGGAACAAGAAGTAAAAGCACTTCTACTTGTAGAAGAAGTTACAAGTTGATTTTTTACCTCTAAAAAAGTCAGAGAAATTAAAATGTTGGGACGGGTTCTAATTTTTGAGAAGTTGTTTCTCTTAGAAGTTAAAAGCTAAAAATTTTAGCTTCAGTTTTAAGTTAATTTTTAACTTTTTACAAGTTAAAATATGAAACACATCCAAACTAACTTTTTGGCTTATAAAAGTTAATAAGTTACTTATTTTTGTGTTGCCAAACGCCCCCTAAGTACACTACCATCCAACCAGGGCATTTGGAGACCAAGTCCAACCCCAAACCAACCCACTAATTTCGCACAATTGAATAATGTTCCACCCCTCCCTTTTGTGACCAACAATCATAACGGCTAACCCAGCACACCTAAAGGCCGGGCTCGGGCTTGGGATCTTGGCTTGCAGCCAGACCCGTTTAAATATCAACCCAACAGCAGCCTGAGCTCGGCCCGTTTACACCCATAGTCCCATTTGAGTTGGTAGTTGGTACTATCAAATTCCTCGGATTTAATGGGATATAATTTGTTTTTAAAAGGAGGGCTGGTCTGCAACATTGCTCAATAAGGAAGAATCTGGAACAAGAACATTAATATATCAACTATATGTTTAGAGATCTTACAATTAAGTATCCTTTGAACAGGAAGAAAAACAAGTAAAGCAAATCAAAATACACAAAAAATCTACTTCTTTTCACCCTGTCACCATATTCTTTGATGCAGATATCTACATATTCAGTGAAATCTTCACTTCAACAGAAATAGAGTTGTGAGAAAAAAAATATCTTGTACCCCATCTATGAACTAGCAATTGTCATTAATTAGGCAAGGGCTTGTTCCATCTTGGTTCTTAATAATAGAAAAAAAAAATCCAGAAGTACATCAAAACAAAAACATTAATATTGTTGCATCTACTACCATATCAATTTAGACCCCCATTAATGTAAAACACATATTTACATGGTTTACAAGATACCCACTTATAGAAAATTGGTTGAAGTGAACTAAGAAGAAAAACTAAGCTATAATATCTATAATTCCACCAAAAATGGCATGGATAATTATAATATCTATATATAATTACAATATACTCATTTACACCCTTTTTGTTGCTTTCTAAATATTACCTAATGGATAATTTTCTAGAAGCTTTGAGAATGTGAAACACCGAAGAAGATAAATTGATGAATTAGAGATGAATAAAAATGAGATCAATTGAGACAATCATGTTCATTTCCTATGTCAAGGTTTGACGAAATCAAATTTTACTCAGTATAAATTTTACATCACAGCATAAGCACGTGGGTTTGACACATAGATCTGAAACAAACAAGCCAAATCTTTGATAATTACATGTTCATGTTCCTACAACATGCTAGATGAGCTATTAAAAGATACAAATATTAAGTATTAAATCTATGTTAATATGATCCACCAACTTATCCAACCACGGAATTATTAAGTCATTTCTTGCCTCGAAATTAACGATGGTTAACAAAGAGTGATTAACAAATTAAGGGTACATTTTAGACATTATAGTTTATTACTTTAGTATTTTTATAGGCTAGAGTAATTGTATCCAAATAATGTTTGGTTTAGAAAATTGAGGCGAACTGTATTGGAATTTTCTCTCACTCCATCTATATATCATATGTGCATGGTAGTCCTATTTAAGGATGTACTTCTCACATTAAATATTAATCTTTCATTTGTTTTCCCTGTCATTTATTTTCTTCGTCGTCAACTCATTTGTCTTCTTGGTTGTATTTAGGTGCCCATGAAGCCCCTGAAGACCCTGAAGTTTCTCTAGTATAGTTGTCTTTCATACGTTTTTTTTTTTTATATTTTGCATTATTGATAATTTTTACTAATTTTTTTTAGGTTATAACAAGAAAATAAACTAAAAAAATCATAAAAAATTAGATAACAAAATAAAAGGCAAATAAAGAAGGAAAGAAAGAAAGAGAAATGAGGTGAAGTGCTTAACCATCCCTATGTGGTTTATGTGGACCTTATAAATAACTTTTTTTTTATTTGATCTTCTTCTTCTTCTTCTTCTCTTTCTATAAAGAAAATAAAAAATGAAGTGATGAAGAACAAGAGTTCCTCCTTTCACTTAATATCTCAAAACAATGGGTCTTTAGAAGATTAGCTGTAAAAATTTGTAAGAAGTTTTAGAAAGTTAAGATACTATTTTGCAAGAATTTGTTTTAGGCCTAAAGATAGTGCTTGAAAGAATAGATTTCTAAAAGGAGGGATGTGGTATTTATAGGTAAAAAGTAAATATTTTGAGTAATTTGAAAATAAAGAAAATTGGAGTTTAGTCATTTGATGGTAAAATAATAAAAAAGAGTTTGTCTTATATAGATAATAAGAAATTTTCTAATTTGTTAAGAAAAAATTGGATAATCTAAAAAGTTAACAGTTACAGTATATTTACGTGTGAAAAATAAATAAAATAGGTGTATTTAAAATGAAAAAATAATAGAGTTGATTAATTGGATGGATAAGGTTGAGTAATATCATCAAAAGTGTGACATAATATATGAACATTGATGCATCTACTCACATCAAGACTACACATCAAAAGTTCTGATCAATTATTGATAAAATACTCATTTTATGTCTCAGGAGTCCCCTGTATCTAAATTCTTTCCATAGCTTTTGATTATCATAAATAGTTGGTAAATAAGATTTTTGAGTTAAATTTTTAATTAATACCATATATATTAATATAATAAAGACCTCATACGGAGTTTTCGTCTTAGGCCTCAACTTGCATTGAAACGGCCCTGGTTGGGACGAGAGTCAACTTAAGCCAACCCAACCTTCAAAGAAACCAACCCAAGCCCAACCCGATGTTGGGTCTAACATGCTCAGCCCGAACCCTACCAAATTGTGTGCACAGACTGCAACAACATTGTTTTATTTTATTGCTCCAACAATAGGGTTAGTATCTTAATTAAATCTAGGATTTTGGAAAAATAATATTTTAAGTTAGCTAAAAAATATAGCATAAGAATCTTCTCGATCCCATAGCTGAATCAAAAGTTATGGCCGTTCCCTAAAACTAGATGGAAAAAATTCAAAAACATTAATGCTTGAAATATGAGAAAAACCACCATGATCGAATTTTTACTTGGCCTGTTGGCCCATTCTCCCATGTAAAAAAAAATTATGAACTTGAATATCATATATAATCATCGATCTCAATCGGTTTCTGATGCAACAAATAGTTTACGAGTGTTTATAGATGGAGTCCACCAGTTACCAGTTCTATGAGAAAAGATTTAGGCTAGATGTATAAGAGATCAGGCATTAAACATGCATCTGAAGTTCCCAATTTAAATGTATTAAAATCTAAATAACTATCAATACCATAAACCCACCCATAAAGTAATAATTGTTTCAAAATTGCCTACACAACTATGAATTAAATGAATAAAGGAGATCATAAAGCAACTAAAATCTAAACTTCAGGATCTGCTACTCCGACTTCGATCCTTCATAAAAATAAATTTGTAAAAACATGAAAGTAGGGTGAGCGATAAGCTCAGTAGATATCGTCCAACATTGTTTCCACCAAATGGATCCAAGGGGGCTTGAGTCCTTACATGCGAGGGTTGCAAATGGACCAAGCCAGACCGTCTAGATTTAAGGCCCAACCCACTTTAAGCTGGCTTTGGGTTTAAAAAACTTAGTCAGTGAGCAGACCCAATTGCTTATTGGGCTAGCCCTAGTTTGAATGGTCCTATGGTACTTTACACTATAGTCTATTTTAACATGTTGTATGTATTATATTTTTTTTTTTTTTACTATATGGGTTTGCCTGCACAAATCTTGTTTCTCCATCACGATTCATGACAGGATATAACAAAGTTTTATATTAGCTTGAGACGGGCAATGCAGTGTAAATTTGCCATCTTATGACTAATTTGTTGTCTTAATCAAGGTTTAAAAGGGGCAGTTATAATTGTATAACGGATTATACTCGCACAGGGCAAAAATGGAAAATTAGGAAAATAACAAACAAAAAAAAACGGCACTAAAATTCAAAATCTCAATTTCAAATGTTCAATAAAATTTATAACGGAAATAATGGAAATAACATTTTTTTAACATATTTTTTCAGAAAATAATGGTCGTTATTTTCATTATAACGGAAAACTAATGGAAAATAATGACCGTTACAATGAAATAACAGCTATTATAACGGATTCAGAGGTTCCCCGCTGCTCTATGTACCGTTTTAATGTTCAGAACAGAAAATAATGTTCGTTATTTTTGTTATAACGACCTGTTAGTTTTCCTTTATAACGACCGTTATTTTCTGAAAAATTTGTGAATAAACGGCCGTTATTTCCGATATTTTTTGTTATTTGTCCTTTTTTTCAATTTTAAAATTCAAATTTAAAATTTTGAATTTCAGCACCATTTTTTCATTATTCCCGTTATTTTCAGTTTCTGCCCCTGAGCATTACAATTTGTTATAACGGTCGCTATAACGAAAAAACGGTAACGCCCCCAGTCCGTTATAACGACACCTTTGGAACTTTGATTAGTGATTTCCAAGTCTATTACGTTATAACGACGCCTTTGATTAGTGATTTCAAACATTTGGAACTTTGTACCTCAAATGATGATCAATAATGCTTAAATTCACACTGTTAAAGTCAACCCATGAAAATATTCCAATCCAATGCCTAGAAATCACTAATCAGACTGATTTTGGGTTTGTGGGTCCACCTAGGGATTTGCCAAACATCCATACGGTTAGAGGGGCTGTTCTTTGATGCAGCCTTCTGTATCAAAATTTTAATGCAGAAGTCCCTCAAATTGCAACGTAATAGACTTGTTCGGGCCCACTTGCTACTTGAGTGTCTGGCCCACACTATGACAGACCTTCACACCAAAAATCAGTGTGATTGGTGATTTCTAGCAGTAGGATTTGAGCACTTTTTCATCATGGACTTTATGAACAGGCCTATGAGTTAGTTCCAAGCCCATGATTACAAAGTGCTCAAATCCAATGGCTCGAAATCACTAATCATACTGATTTTTGGTGTGTCGGTCCACCAGGATGTGGGCCGAACCTTCATGGAGGCCGTGGGCCCGAAAGAGTCAACTACGTGGCAAATTGAGGGACTTCTGCATCAAAATTTTGATACAGAAGTCGGTATCATAGATTTTTCCCGGTTAGAGTCGTCTAAGTGTGTGCCACGTGGCTCATATAAGTCGTTCTTATTGGCATTTAATGCAACCATTTTTTTTGTACTAAAACCAACAGCTAAAAAGCATCAAACAAGCTGATTTTTGGTATGAATGTCTACTAAGGGGTGGGCTAAACATTTGCCAGTGTTTGAGAACTCTGTTTAATGGACTAAAATTTGAAGAGTCGGTTTGAAAACTCGACTCGACTCGAAAGTCTACCGAGTTGAGTTAACTCGAACTCGACCCGAAGTAACTCGACTTGATAAGCAAAATTTATAAGATTTGGTTGATTTTGTGTTGACAAAGTATTCGAAAACTTATTTGCTGTGTCGATTAAAAATCAACGCACCAAACCAGTTGTTTTTTCAGAAAAACAACGCACTAAACCTATTGTTTATTCGATTCGAGTTTATTTCGAGTCAACTCGAAACTCAGCCGAGTTGAATAAACACGGCTGAGTTTCGAGTTGAATCGACGAGTTTTAAAACACTGCTATTTACATACTGAAATCCAGAAGATAAAAATCTATATAACAAAACAGGGAAGTTGTCTCCCCCTCTTATCCGGCTTCATAAAGGATGGCCGAGATCTTATCCCCCAAATGGACGGTGGATTTCAGCCACTGACACCCGATTTTGACAAACACTTTCTCGGAGAGTGTCGTAGGCACAGGCCACCCACTAGTAATAAACAAAATAAAGCTTTACTGGTTTTTCTTTTTATTTTAGTAGGTGGTTATATATTAGAGAATCATTTCCATAATCTTGCACCCTAGCTCCCTCAAAAAGAGTCAAAAATCGTATTAGTTGCACTTTTGCTTAAGGGTCGGGCTCCAGTTACCGCCCTAAAATGACAGGCTCTGGTTACAGGACACAATATGAGCCATGTGGCACACTCTTAGAGGACTCACCTTCTTATTGAGAGAGACGAACAGATACTTATGTTGTGCTGTTCTTTTTTTCTTTATTTTTAAGCATGTTGTGCTACTCCACGCAACTTTTACCAAAGGCAAAACTTTGATGTCAAGGTCCATCGTCAACGTTGACGACAAACGACGATATTAGCTACGCGTGACTCGATTTTATAGACTACTCACTGTATGGATGTTTGACCAGTCCTTGGGTGGACCTACATACAAAAAATCTGTCTCATTGGTATATATTTTTAAAACCTTTGGATCTGAGTACCCCAAATAATGATCGAAATCCACGGTTAATCATAAACCATGAAAAAGACTCTAATGCAATCGATAGAAATCACTAATCAAGTTGATTGTTGGTTTGTAACCCCATCTAAGGGTGGGTCAGTCCGAGATCTATAATAGTGTCTCACATGCATCATAATGTGGTGCATAGTAACATGGCACCTATTAGATTGGTGTAGAAAAAACTAATTAAGGTTTAAAGGGGCCGTTATAACGGTATAACGGACTGGGGGTGTTACTGTTTTTTCAGTTATAATGGCCACTATAACGAATTGTAACGCTCAGGGGCAAAAATGGAAAAAAAAAAACAGAAAAATTGGAAATAATGGCGCTGAAATTCAAAATTCAAAATTTGAGTTTCAAATTTCAAAACCGAAAAAAAAAAATGGAAAATAACGGAAATAACCTCCCTTTTTTTCACAAAAAAAAACCCCGAAATGACTGACCGTATATATGGATGTCTTGAGCGTCCCTAGGTAGAGTGACATACCTAAACTTAGCCTGATTAGTGATTTATAACCTTTGGATCTGAGTACCCTAAATCACTACATCCACGGTTAATACTAAACCATGGAAAAGACTCTAATCCAATGGATAGAAATCATTAATCATGCTGATTTTTTGTTTAAAAGTCCACCTAACATTGGGCTAAACATCTATATGGTCATCAGTCTCTAAGAGTGTGTCATGTGGCACCAATTATCTGGTGTAAACATTCAAAGGATGCAAAAATAAAAAATAAAAAATTAACATACTCATTATTAAGAGATCGCACGGTCCATGGTCCATGGACTTGCATGGTGGTGTCGTTTTGTTATTGGCCAAGAATATAGCTTGAGTTGCATGCAAATAGTAATGCTCAAATTCTACAGTTAAAAATCAACCCATGAAAATGACTCCAATTGAATGCTTATAAACCACTAATCATGCTGATTTTTTGTATCTAGGGATGATACAAGTACGATGAGCTTCAATCTAATGATCTAAATATACTTCTTGGAATTCCTTCACCACCTTCATAAACTTCACGTGGCACCTATCTAATTGATTTTTTTGGCAGACATCTGCAATCACTTCGTCTCAAACCGTGCATCTATAGCCATGAAGGACTAGTGACTGGTGTGGGTAGCTAGGTTGGTTGAGGTGGCCACCTGATTAAAAGTCAAGATCGATGATCATGTGTGGCACTTTATATCAGTGAAGTGGGACCACAATGATGTAATGAACCCAAAAGATCAGGTGAAGGTTTGCTTGGTGATCCACATAACACACAACAGCTAGCATTAAAAAATGTGGGAGAGGAACTCAAATTATTAATATCTCCCATACCCCCCCCCCATCAGTTTTCGTATCTTGAATCTTCCTTTATTACTGATTTTATAAGGAGGCCGGGGGTGATGGTAACGTGAAGCCCATAGTCTTATATGGCGTGCAAGAAATTAGGTCTATTATTAGGCGGCTATAACATGGTAAACCTACCAAACATGACCTAAATTATGTTATTAGTTTCAGGTTTATGAATGATCGTATGGGTTTCGCACCCCGTTAAATTGGTACACATGCATCCATCTGGATGATCTCAACCATTCTCCGATAGAGATTTCATAGTGTGGCTATTTTTCATGACTTGGAAATTTCAGATCAGAGAGCATGTTTAATGTGTGTGGTAGAGATCTAGTGTGATTTTATATCGCTTTATTTAACACCCCTTGATAAATCTTTTATATTAATGAAACCTCCTTGAGTTTTTATTCTTTTGGTCTTGCCTACTTTACAGTTTTTGACCATCATTGACTGGGTTAATGTTTTAGACTCCGTCAATGATGGTCAAGGGGGCATGACCAGAAGATTTATCCGGGGTTTTACAAAAAAAAAAAAAGCCCTTTTATATGATAATCTTGAGAATATGGCGTCAATATTTTTCTTAATTAGTGAAATTAATACCCATGAAAACAAAGTAGGTGTTGCTCCAAGGAGCATTGAGGTTGATGCTCCCTACACCCAATATCCGACACATGGCCATCGTTCATCGATCGGAATCTTATTTTCGAGCAATCAATCGAAAATTAGACCAATTGGAAAACACTTAGATCAGTCAAGTTGCCTTAATTTGTTGGGCTATGAGTCATTCAAGATATGGCCCACACATTCTATGGTTTGGATGGTGATTCGGTGGGGTCCATAAGTACCTTATAAGGTTTAGCATCATATATACCTTCTTATTAGGATAAATTCATTGTTTTAGAGAGAGAGAGAGAGAGATTTCTTGTAAAACAAAAGAAGGGTCTTGGAGATTGGATTATGGAGACGGTAAGCAAGCAAGCTCTCAGACTTGCAGAGAATCTGACGCTCCCCACTGTAAGTATCGTTTGTGTTCATGTTGATTTATCTTTTTAACCCATTAATTAGATCCCAGTTTTCTTCCATGTTAGAGAACAACTTCACCTCTCTCTCTCTCTCTCTCTCTCAATAGAATTCGGCAGAGAGGAAGAATACCCAGTTTAAGATTTTAAGCTCGACTGTGCTTAACGTTCTTCTTCGTCTCCATTAACAAATTCAACTGTTAAAGCCTGTTTGGATTGCCATCTTTGTGTCAGAAGCTCAATACCCAATTCAAGCTTTCAAAAACATCTCTTTCTGGCATAAAAATGGTAATCCAAACAGAGCCTTATTTCAAGTTGTTTTCAACCTCTGTACCAGTAGACTCGGTCCTAAAACTTATTGGTCAATATGTTTTAAGAAGACCAAATTAATGCCACTTGGATTTTTAAGAAGAAATCAGGAATGTCGGATCAATCAGCACCTACTTACGTGTATGATTTCAAATATCACCACCCAATGTTGACCATACATACGACTCTTCAAAATGAACGGCTGAGATTGTTCCTAATATTGCCAATCATGGCCACTCTAGGGAGTAAGGGGGGGCTTAGCATTTGGACGGAAAAAACAAGTCAAAGTTCGATATACAACCCTGCAGAATGACGCGTGGCACGTTCTTCGAGCCCACTGACAACGGATGTTTGTCCAAGACCTTGGTGGTCCTGCATTTAAAAAATCGGCCTGATTGGTGATTTCTAGCCGTTGGTTCAAACAATTTTTTAGGTGCACGTACCCAATGGCTAGAACTCATCAAACACCTTGATTTCGGTATAAAGTTGTACAAAAGAGTGGGCCAAACATCTGTGTCAATGGTCCCGAAAGAGTGCCATGTGGCATTTTGAGGGGTAGGTAGGTTCTTCCTTCGCAAAACGCCACATGGCAACTATTTCAGACCTGACCCCTGAATGTTTTATCCACCCCTTGGTGTACTTGTACAAAAAAAAAAAAAAAAATCAGCCTGATTCGTTATTTCTAGCAGTTGGATTCCAGAATATTTCCATGGTGATTTCTAGCCGTTGGATTGGTTCTTTTGAGTGCTAAGATTGAACGGGTAGAAATTACCAATCAGGCTAATTTTTGGTGTGAAGGTTGAGGGAGAGAGAAGCCATATATTCCAGGGTTAGTGGGCTTGGAAGTGTGCCACGTGGATACTTTGCTCATTAGGACCATTCGACAGGTGTCTACAATTTAGCGTAAACAAGCGCGTTGTACAGCGCGTTGTACAGTTTTTACTTGGTACATTTGTGGTCAATCTGACATGCAATGCACTGCGCCTAGTTTCAGGTTATTGTAATGAGTGCTAACATGGGTTGCAATCACTGCCGGCAGAGAGTATCACAAGTTCTTTCCAAGATGAACGGTAAGGATGCCTTCCCAACCCATATAATCAGTCGTGGGTTCCCACCATGTTTTTATATCAGTGTTAGATCAAGATTCAATGGTTCGGTACACCCGAAACCTCCGAATTGGGTGGGCCCTTCATCACTCTGTTATGACCCCAACGTCAGACTGATCAGGATGATGCCCCTAGCCAATATATAATCACAGCTAATTTTGGGCCATTTGATGTATTTTTTTAGCAGGATTGGTTGATTATGTGGTGGATGTACGCAATAGACAAGTGATCGTGAGAGGGCTGATGGACTCCAACAACACACTAACAAAACTCGGCAACTTCCCCAATCAGACTTCTGTCAAGAAAAAGTTCTCCTTCACACACTGCTTCAGACCAACTTGTTTTTGTGAATAATTTATTTTTGTTGCAAAAATAATCTTCTAGTCTTATGCTAACCGTCTGATTATTGAACCCATGCCGGCAATGGGAGTGATCATATGAGGTGCACGGAGAATAATACAAATGCTTTCACACTAACATCTGTAAGCGTCCTAAAATAATCTAGTATTTTATAGAGCGGAAGTGTATAGTCACTCCCTGCTGCTCTTCAATTCCTTCCAGGTGCGTCATCCATCAGTTCATTAAAAATGGTGGGGCATGCCCTTTGATGGACCAAAAACTCCATTTGGCATGTTTTGGACGATCATAGCCATCCAATCAAATGGTTACGATCATTCTGTGTTAGCCTGCACGATAGGTGTGACCCCAATACAATAAAATAGTTAAACTTATCCCTCAACAAAGTCGTTGTAGTATAGTGGTAAGTATTCCCGCCTGTCACGCGGGTGACCCGGGTTCGATCCCCGGCAACGGCGTACATTTTTACCTATTTGATCTTCTCGACCAAACATGCCGTTTAGCCTTCCCAAGCCAGCAAGCCTGATTAATTATTTAACAGCCGTTGGATTTGAACAGGACTACAGATGAGATTCTAGGAGACCATGAAGGGTAAAATAGTCATTTTGCTTATTACTATTAACGAAAAACTAAAAAGAGTAGCGGGTGACCCGGGTTCGATCCCCGGCAACGGCGTATATTTTTACCTATTTGATCTTCTCGACCAAACATGCCGTTTAGCCTTCCCAAGCCAGCAAGCCTGATTAATTATTTAACAGCCGTTGGATTTGAACAGGACTACAGATGAGATTCTAGGAGACCACGAAGGGTAAAATAGTCATTTTGCTTATTACAATAAACTAAAAACTGAAAAAGAGTAACGTGTACTGCTTGCGATTTAAGATTCACCCAAAACCATAAACCCTAACCCCTAAATCCTACGCAAACACATCAAGAAAACCAGAGGCACCGATTCCTACTCCATGATCCAGGCTCAGCCGACCTTAACCTGGAAAACATCCTTCCTCTCCTCCTCCTTTACTTTAGGAACCAAAACCCTAAGCACGCCATTCTTAATCTCCGCCTTGATCTGATCGATCTTATAGAGATTTGGCGGGAGATCGATCCTGCTACTGTACCTCCGGACGCTCTCCTCATCGTCCGATTCTTTCCCCCCTTCTCCCTTGATGATCAGCGTGTTTTGCTCCACAGAGACCTTCACGTCGTCTTTGCTCAACCCTGGCATGTCGATCCTTAGATACAGACTGTTGTCGTCTTCCTTTACATCCCATCCTCTCTTCGGTACTGCTCCCATACCTCTCGACGTCGCCAAGAACGGACTCTCCATGAACTGATCCATCATGTTCAACACCTGGCTCAGGCTCCTCGTCGGAGAAAACGGATCAAACACATCTGCTACCGAAAAACAGACACCAATTCAAATCAGATTATCAGAAACCAGAGAATGAACAATCCCGAAAAAAAAATGAAGAGTAGACATCAAGGAGTGAGATCACAACTACCTGAGAAAAAATCGGGAGAGGAGTCACGGCGACTAGAGATGGACTGATCGGAGCGGCGATCGATGTCGATGCTGCGATCCTCATCGTCGACCTCGCGCATCTGAGTGTTGGTGTTGAAGGAGCGAGCGGTGGATGGTGCGACTGCGACGGAGCGGATCGGCTGGAAGAATTTGTTGAGGAGGCTTGAGGCGGTGGTCCTCCTTAAAGCGATTGATGAAGCCATTTCGAAGTCGCTTCGAATTCGATTGTGAGAAAACCAAATTGAGAGCGAGAGAGATTGAAGGCTGCGAGGGATTCTTCGAGGGCTTAAGTTGAGTAGTTCTGCTTGTCTGAGAAGAAGAATTGAAGGAGGGGGTTTATGTAGAAAAGTGAGGAAGGCGGAGAGGAGTGTAGAACGTTCCAGAGCCAGAGGAGCGAAGGTTCTACAGAGAATCAGAGATACAGTGTGTAGAAGGTTCTACATAGGTAGTTAGCGGTTAATCTCTTGGTTTAAGAAACTCTGTTGTTTCGCTTAATTTTCTTCTTTTGAAAAATTGACGTGGCCTTTTCCCAACCGTTAAGCATTGTACGGTCCTTCTATTACTGTTAGTGGGCCACCTTTTTTTATATTCCTGTGCAAGTAAAGGGCAAAACGTACACGTGGAGAGATTTCGGGCCCATTTATCCTTGAATATTTGACCCACCCCACGTTGGACCGACACACGAAAAATCGTCCTGATTCGTGATTTCTAGCCATTGGTTTCATCATGGGCTATCGAACAGGCCTGTGGACGAGCTCTAAGCCCATGATGAAAATGTTTCAAATTGAAGGGCTAAAAATCATCAATGTAGGTGAGGAATGGGCTAAAGCCGTTAAACATTCAAATGGTCAGTGGGCCCAAAGTGTGCTACGTGTCTTATTCTGGCGTGTTTCTCTGCGGGGCGTAAGGTGGACCATCTGACCTAAAAGCTAGAAAATATTTTCCTGTGTTTAGGAGGTACACGGTTGTTTGATGTTTTGCAGGAACAAGGATGGTTGATTTTTACTAACTGTCTTTGATTCTGATGATGTTGAGGGGAGGTAGGACACGTGAGCTTCTGCTAGTAAAGAACACGAGCCGCATGGCACACTCTTAGTGGACGCTGACCGTATGATGTTTGGCCAGTCCCCCGATGGACCTATAAACCAAAATCAGCCTGATTAATGATTTACAACCTTTGGATCTTTGCACCCAAATAACGCTCAATAATGCGCAAATTCGTACCGTTAAAATCAACCCATGAAAATAACTTCAATCGAATCGCTTAGAAATCACTAGTCAGGCTGATTTGGTTTAGAGGTCCACCGAGGGACTGGCCAAACATCAGCGTCCACTAAGAGTGTACCACGTGGCTCGTATTGTACGTTGTGGCAGAAATTTTACTCGATTCTACATGTATGATGTCTGATCATTCATTCACCCTCTGATGCTCTGATTCCTTTCCGGTGCCACACTAGATCATCCATCAGATCGTCAAAATGTTGACCATGACCTCGGATAGCCCAAACACTCGGATTTTACATGTTTTGTACCATCATAGCCATCCGATGAAGAGTCTTCGTTAGAAAAATGGTCCTAGCATCTCACGAATCTCGAAGATCATTCAATGGTCCAAGTGTGTTTTTACGGACGCCAAAATAATGTTACTATTAGAAATGCATTTCATACTGCAGAGTCGTTGTAGTATAGTGGTAAGTATTCCCGCCTGTCACGCGGGTGACCCGGGTTCGATCCCCGGCAACGGCGAACTATTTTTCGTTCCGCTTTTAATTTTGCTCTACATCAGGCCGTTGAGAATTCTGAAGTCAGTAACTTCGACCCAAGATCTACGAAGTACGAACTTTGACACTTGTGCAAGCTTTGCCTTCTATGAATTTGACCATCAAGCCCCGATAAGCGTGCCCATCGTTTAAATCCAACAGCTGAAAATCTATCTATCTATACTATTATAAAGCAACAACTGGGGGTTGCCACCCACGCATGACAATTAAATTAAATGCCTCTGCTACTTTAAACTTTAAAGCCAAAACCTGGGTACGGGTACCGACCTCCATAAGAGACCATAATATAAGCCACGTGGCGCACTCTTAGAGACCACTGACCATATGGATGTTATTACGATCCTTATGTGGACCTGTGTACCAAAGATCAGGCTGAGTACCCCAAATAATGCTCAAAATCTACCGTTAAAAAATCAATCAATGAAAACTACTACGCTCAAATCATTAAAAATCATTAATCAGGGTGATGTTTTATATTTAGGTCCACCTAAGGATGGGCTAAACATCGATACGGTCAGTGCTCTCTAAGAGTGTACCACGTGTAAGGTGCACGTGCATCATACGTGGCATTTCCCTAGTACCAATTAATATGATTTTTGGTGCAGGTCCACTAAGGTGTAGGCTACGTGGCATTTTGAGGGACTTTTATCAAATTTTTGATACAGGATTCTGTATCATATATAAACTTCAAAATTATGGGCATTAATAAACAAGAGTAGTTGGTGAATTTGGAGAAGTTGAGTCTAACCCACTAATGTAGTGTTTCGGAACACTTTTGGGAGCGTTTCTCTAGTTTTTAGCGTTGAGAAGCACTTCCTTGGCATAAATCTCTGTTTGATTATCAACACGGCTCATATATTACAAAATCTCTGTTTGACATTTTTTTGTCTCAACTCTTTCTTCCATATTACAAAATAACTTTTAAAACTCATAAATTCCTTCATTTTCTCATTGTTTTTGTCCTCCAAAATGTGAGGATTCGTTGTAGCTGTACCAGTTTTTTGCGGCTGTCTACACTTGCATTCGCCGCTCTCTTGTCGCTGCAAGTTCTATCTCACCTGCTGCAAAGTTCGTTCTCCAAAACATGAGGTTTCACCGCCGCTTCCCTCTATTCTCGCCGTTGCAAGTTCCCATTAAAAGTTTTGATTGATTATTACACTACTATAATCTGTTTTGATCGTCATACTCTGCATCTAGTTTTGATTGATTATTACACCTACTATAATCTGTTTTGATCGTCATGCTCTGCATCTGATTCCACCACCACCTACACCTGGTTACCCCACTGCAATCGTATTTTTAACATTTTGATAGAATTAAAAGCTTGGTTAGTTTTGCCAAACAGCAATACGAAATTCTACACACAAAATAACACTTCTCCAGCATTGTTTGCCAAATACTATTCTAAAAAACAAAAAATAAAAAAATAAAGTGCTGCTCAGTAGTTTTTTTCAGGGCTTCTGCAAAAGTGGTTTTTTGAAATGCTTCTATAGAAGCATTCCCAAACAAGGCGTAACAAGTCGTCGAGAAGCTAAGGCTGAACGCCATGCTCTCTCGTCGCTGCAATGTAGACAATGTCTCGCAAGAAAATGAACCAACGTAGCAGACACATGGATCATCAGAAGTTAGCCATTGAGGCTTAAAGATAAAGTTTGGTACCCCGCATTTCCAGGGGTGCAGCTTGGACGGGACAGTAGGACCCAACCCAACCTCAAGTTGGGCTTTGGCTGAGTGCTGAAGCTTTGGTTGGACACGGGACTGGATTTAGCCAACCAAATATCATGTTAGGCCCATGCTAAGGCCTTGGACAAACAAACTAAAGCCAAGCCCGCCCTCTTATATATTATAAAAGTACTGCTACCAAGCAACGCCTTACCAGCATTTGCATAGAGCAACACCACAAAAAGATTAAAAAAAAAATGTAAATTTTAATTCATGGTGTGGTTTTTTAGTCTTTTTACGACATTGCATCTGTGTATTTAGACCCATCAAGCTCCCCAACCAGACCCATCCTGCCTGACTTGGACCATTACACATTCCCAAGATGAAAGCCAGATGTGCCTTCGCCGGGAGAACCATATTCAACAAGGCTAGATGAAAAGAAAAGTGAATACAGTAAACTGCAGATGCGCATACAAGTTGTAAAATCATGAAGAATTTCTCTAAACACAAGAAGAATGAAAGTAAGATGTTGAGTTACCAAATAAAGACCTGTTAAGGAAGCAGGAGGCATCAACAGTACTTTTTCAGAATTCCTGCTTTAACAATTACAAACCCATCAACCCCAACAGAGAAAGTTTTCTAATGTCACAGAACTAACATAACAAACAAAAGCATGCCCTCCTGTTACTAAACAATTCTTCTTTTTTTCCTTTTCTTTTGGGTTGGGGATGATAAAGAGAGGAAAAAAAAAAAAAAGCAAAAGCAAATAAACACCCAGGTGTTGGTCATGTCTTCCTCAAAAGATATCCGAGAAGGATGCCCAACAAGCCAACAAGTACGACGTACAGGAATGCGACACCACCACGGCTTTTATTGCCTTCACGCTTCAATAGTTCCTGCAGAATGTATTAGTGTAATGATTAATGAAATCACTTTTTAATTAAATAAAAAAGCACATGCACGGTTAGTACTAAAACAGGTGCATCAACGGCAATACCAGTCAGTGTCTATGTATCAATATATGTATGTGCATAAGTAGCTACTTCTACGTCCATTTTTCTTAGGGAACACTTTACTGGTTAGTTCTAAGTTTGAAGTCAAAATCCAACTACAACCAGATTCTGCATTACCTACATCCACTTTTTTAAGTACATTCATTTTCATACTTCTGGCAAAAATAATCTCGTCTTTCCCTTTCTCTCTCTCTAACGTGCACATCTCAATCGCACTCCTCTCTTAACTCCAAAACCCAACACTCAACTAAAATCCACTACCTCTCTCTGTCTCTGACACTAAAACTCCCTATAAACAAAAATGTCATTGCCTTTATTCTTTAGTGAAGAAAGATAAGATACTAAAATACTGACGGCTCTGTAGTCAAAAGGCCGTGCCTCACTAAAATTCATGTTTTTTGTAAAAATTCTGTATTTTGACTTATTATATTAAGTATCAGTATGATAGGAGAGATACAATTGAACTTATTTCATTGAAAGACATTGATGAAAGTAATGAATGGTTACTTGGGGAGATGGACACGGAAGGTGGAGAAGTAGAAGATGAATTGGCGTTTGAAGATGATAGCTTGATATAGAGTGTTGTTGCGAGAGCTGCTAGAGTTGGTAAATCAACATCAAATACTATATCACAATCAAGGTCAAGAGTAAGGGCAAGGGCTTCCATAAGGGAGCCGGAAGAAGAAGAGGCCAATTCGGAGAATAAAGAAGAAGAAGAATATATTAGAGGCCAACACATCCGATGATGATGGGGATAAAGATGATGATTATATTTTAAATGATGGCGATGTTAACTAGAACTAATTGTGGGCTATTTGAGATCTTGAACATTTGCTATCTTTTATGTTTTATGGCTTTTTGATTACTTGTTTTGTATTTAGATAATGACAATGTTAACTAGAACTACTTTTGGGTTACTTGAGATTTTCGACATTTGCTATCTTTCATATTTTATGGCCTAATGATTACCTATTTTGTTCTTTTATGATATTTTTTTTAATTTTTTTATATTTTTATATTTATTATAATTTTTAATATTACGCATCGCTTTAGTCAGGCGCATGCCTCACCTTGCGCCTCACATGCCAGAGATGCACCTTGCGCCCTTAACTACCTCTGACGGTGCTTTTGCTGTAGGTTTCTAATGCAAGATGGAAATTCTCATTTTCCTTGTTTAAGCAATATCTTTGTTCGGAATACAACTGCAAATGTACTTGCCACAAATTATACATTTAGATCATCATTGTTACCGTCGAGTACTCTACCCATCAACACGATCACCCTCATAATTCCAAAACTCTCTTGGGCCAACAGTCAGCCCGATCATATGATCCCAACTATCTGATGCATTTGTAGTACCAATTTTGTTGGAAAGCCTTAAATAATAATAATAATAATAATAATAATAATAATAACAACAACAAAAATAACAATAATTGCAATAACGATAATTATAATTAAATTTACAGTATTGAGCATTGTACAACACTTTCAATAGGGAGAAAGACTCCCAGGCTCATTCAGTTTCAAGCTATTGGCATGAATTCAATATGTTGTTTCGTGAGAGTTTCAAGAAGGCCTCCATCAATGAGTAGTGAGATTAATGGAGTATTTGGGCAGTGGAAGCGAAGAGAAATAAGGGTACTTTTGTCCAATAATAGGATAAGGCAACTTCTTTGGTGGTTTTAGGTTAATTGGTCAAACTTTGGCCATCCATGGATTTCTTGTTTCAAAATGGTGACATAAAAGTAAATTCCCTTACTGAATGTATGGTGTACCTACAGCAGAAACAAATACGGAATATGTACAGATGTGCATATATGTACCGCATCTCTGCTTCATATATGCCATGGACTAAATATTAGATGGTGAAAAGCCATTCTAGAGCAACATACTAAGGAGGCGTTTGGGTACGAGAAGTAAAAGCACTAATACTTGAAGTAGAAGTTACTAGTTAATTTTTAGCTCCAAAAAAGTCAAGATAAATTAAAAGCATCAGGAGGCCTTCTAATTTTTTAGAAGTAATTTCTCTTACAAGTTAGCTTCAGTTTTAAGTTAGTCTTTTAACTTTTCAAAAGTTAAAATATAAAACACATCCAAACTAACTTTTTAACTTTTTGGCTTATAAAAGTCAATAAGTTACTTATTTTTGTGTTGCCAAATGCCCCCTAAATCTGTCTTCAGCTGGCCAGGGTGATGGTTCTGGTCTCGACGCCAAATCTCAGGTGACATCCAAAGATTTAAGGTTCTCAAATAGATGAGCATGCAATTACTTGGTGATGAAATAATGCCAACATATTTAGCAGCTTTCATGGTAATCAATTGAGACTATTGAGAAACTACAATGTTGTCTCCAGAAGTAGGAACACGTGTTTTTATACCTAACCACCTGCAGTGTAAGGGCATCTTTGGCTGCACGGATAAAAGAGTGACTTCCCCTAGATGAGTGCCACCTCATCCTCAAGGGGCAGAAAACTGTTTTTCATTATTTTATTTTTTATGCATCTTAAATGCGAAAAAGCTATGATTTTGTAATATTGTATACCTCATCCCTTATTGCCCTCCAAGCCAAACATTCGGCAGACTCTTTCCTGTGGACCATGACAGAGCCAGCACTCAGCCAAACATGTCATAAACTCCCAATCCTCTCACTTACCAAAATACAATCTTCATTGAGACTCTAGTAGAAAATTCAAACCGCTATCCCTTGTCATTCTCACCTCTCCTTAGCCGAAGATTCACAGGACTTCCCATCCATATATCGCACCATAGATCCATGGGTTACTCCTGGTCATTATTATCTAAGAATACAGATTAAGGGAAAATCCTTAATCTCAAACAAGATTGTAGAAGCGAAAATCCTAAAATCAAAACAGATTTTTTTTTCCTTCTAAAAGCATCTCAAACAAGATTGTAGAAGGGAAAATCCTAAAATCAGAGCAAATATATACCATTGAGAAGACTGTAGATTGTTACCAAGACTTAATTCATCAATACATAGTCTTGTAATGGGTAATTGGTATTGTTGATTGGAACATAATAGTTGTGTAAGGAGGGACGAGGGAGTCGACCAACTCTCAACCCTATTTTTCCACTCTCCTTTCTCCCTTTTCTTCTGCTCTTCTTTAATACTAATCAACCAGTAACACTGCCGTTTAAGGAGCTGAATAAGTTTAGAACATCTATCCAAGAGGCTGAAGGGACCAAAAAAGGCTCAACTAAATCAGTCAAAACTGTTAAATTTCAGGGACAAATTTAAGAAAATTTTCATAGACTAACCTATAGATAATTATGTAATCCTTGCTCACTATGTGGATGGAGTTTGAAAACTGGAATACATATGAAGCACAAGTAGATCACAATTTTGTTTCAAAGAAACTATCTCGATGGAGTTGCACCACCAAAACAAAGAGAAATTACACATTTCCGATATCTGCAAAAGCAAAAAAAATTCACCGTTTCCTTGAAGTTGTTGACTACATGGCTTATATAGAAAAGGATAACTTGCTATAGATGTTAACTTGTTATGGAAGATAACTTCCTAAGAAAGACAACTACTTCTTGCTAGAGAAGAAAGTAACTCATCTTCTTTCTTTTTTGATTACCTTCATCAAGCCCTCGGGTCGGCCTTTGTTTGCTATGTAGCTGTCCAATACTTGAAAGCGCCGAGAAGCAAATCTGGAAAGACATATTACTCCCATGCATATAGACTCGCAAGCATATCAAGGCTTGAGTATAATCATGGGCATAGGCCCAATTTCAGGCTTCAAAAAAATGTGGCGCATTTCTTGGGCCTTCAGTTGTAGACTTTACAGGCCTTGGACCTATCTCCATCAACTCCCTCCAGCTTAAAAAAAACTCAGTTCCATCAACTTGAATGTTAGGAACTCTCGTACAGTCCGAGTTAAGTGTCAAAATCCACCGATGAAATCCACATGCAATTGGATTGAGGTTGATCCTTCTAATTCAATAGGAACTTAGAAACCAATTGATCCTATAACAAATCTTCAACCACCTCATCAACTCTAGAGCACTAGGGAGTATTTTGATTGCCTGCTCTTCCACATCCTCGTCTTTGTCATGCCCAAAATATGGAGAAAGATCCCCCTAATTGAAAATATGGCTGATATGTAATGTTGATAACAGTTCCAAATAATACTCATATCATCAACTAGTGTATTCAAGATATGATAAGGACCCACACTATCACCGATCAAAAATGTAAATCAATATAAATAAATAAGGACCCACGCTTTTAGAAAGAACTTTACGATAGGTTCCTGGTGGAAATCTCTCAAGCTTCAATTGAATAGTCAACATATCACATTCCTTAAACTGGGCAAATGGTGGTGGATGCCGGCTCTCTCTTTGTAATTTCATTACAAAAGGCAATTTCCTCCTCATGAATCACCTCAATATATTGCGAAAATATTTCTGCATCTTCACTCATGAAAGATAAACAATGGAATCAGGTCAACCAGTTGCTAAGATTAAATCCTGCAGGAAATCTCCAATGGTGATCAGCCCAACGTACAATTAACAGAGCTACTACAGGCATACCTGCTAGGAAGAGTCAGATCCTGCATGGTAACTCTATCACAGTATCACCCACCAAAGATCGAAGAAGGTTTCCTAGGCTCTTACTTTCATCTAGCCATCTGTTTGCAGATGATAAGCACTAGAAAATCTCGACTTTATTCCCATCTTCAACCAAAGTGTTTGCCAGAAGTAGCTCACAAATTTCACGTTTTGATCTGATACAAGTCAATGGAATCCAGTGTAGTTGAGAATCTCCTTAATAGAAAGAAAGACTATAAGAAGCACCAACTGCCTTTTTGCATGGAATAAACTAAAGTGATCCATCTTCTAAAGCATGTCTATAATGGCACATGGAATCAAAACCTCATTGCATCTTTGGCAAACACAAATCCATGCCCAGATCTTTGCATTGTACCTTTGGAACTAAGGAGTATAGAGTCCAATATTTTGCATCCTTCTTTTTCCCAATTCACATGTATGTATGAGTGTTTAACGATTTTCTCAATGTCCAGCTCCAAACTAGGCAAACAGAAATCATCTTCAATGGGCACGATCGTTCTATTTCAGGCAAACTGTCCACCTAATCCACTAAGTCCTGGTAACAGAAAGTCAAAAACAGAAGTGCCGTCAACAAATGGGTTTCTAGGCTTAACTCGTCTGTGACTTTATTCTCTACTCCTGATATATGATTCAGAAGGAAAGTGAACTCTTGTAAATAAGCCTCCAAATAGCATGCCACGCACTTAGTTTCTTCTAGGAATTGAGATATTAGAGGGCCTCATGATCCAAGTAGTGACACCAATCTTTAGAGCTTGAACACAACACAGGACTCCACAAAATATGTAAAATACCTCTTACACACATCGAGTTTTTCACAAAAAAGACAAATGAATGTCCTTCATGACTTAAGACTGCATAATGCCCACGTGTGAGGCACCACAACCAGACCTTATCGAAGTTAAGGAGTCGTGAAACAGCTTTGGTCATCTTCACCATGATTTCTTCAAAGGCTTTGATCATTAGTTTAGTTCACACCAAGGTAGTTAAGGGCGCAAGGCGCACTTAAGGCGCTAGGACCCCTGGCGCCTGTGGCACGCGCCTGACTATAGCAAGGCGCAATATTAAAATTATAATAAGAAATATTAAAAAATTAAGAAAAATAACTTCATAAAATAACCAAACAAGTAATCATTAGGCCATATGTGTGTGTGTGTGTCCATATAAAGAATGAGAACTTATCGTTTTTTCTATTTTTTCAAAAAAATTAGTAGAAAATGATGCACCTGGTCCGTCATTTACTACTTAAATTTTATTTTTTTTTCGAAATATCAGCATATATGATGGATACGTCCGAGATACGTATTGGTACCGTGTCCCATACTCGTATCCGTGTCATACCGTGTCGACAATGGTATGATAGGGGGTACGGGTATTCGAGTATCATAGGTTCTAGTTAACATTGTCATTATCTAAATACAAAACAAGTAATCAAAAAGCCATAAAATTTACCTATCCCTAGTTGGACCTACATACCAAAATTCATCTTGATTAGTAATTTATGTCTGTTGTATTAGTCTTTTCATAGCTTATTTTCAACCGTAGATTTCTAGCATTATTGGGGTACTCAGATTCAAAGGTTGGGAATCCCTAATCGAACTCATTTTTGTCTTGTAAGTCCATCTAGAGATGAGCCAAAAATCCATACGATCAGTAGCCTCTAATAGTATGCCATGTGGCTCACATTGTTGGTCCGTCATCAACTTTTATGACGTACATCATCATCAAATTTTTTTCACAAGTTGAAATGTTAAAATGTTGAATGACCAAAACACCCCTATAAAGTAAAAAAAAATCAAAAAATGAAAGCAATGTTTGTAAATTTTAGGAATTTGAGGGCCATATTAAGAATAAGGATTTTTTATTTTTAACATTTAAAAAAAAACTAGGTATTTTAGTGAGGCGCGCGCCTTACTAAAGGCGCCTCGCCTTGACCATTTCAAGGCGCTTTAGGTGAGCCATGGACCTCAGTGCGCCTTGACTACAGAGGTTCACACAAAAGGACCAAATTTCATTCAATCCTAGTCCTTGATAAGCGTTTGGATTAGACTCAACGTCCCTGGATAATACCACAAACCCCAAACCTACAATCTTTCTCAAGCCCATAATCAGGTAGGGGCCCATACCTAAGCCCGGACCCATAAAATGCTTCCAAGCCCGCATATCGATGGAGCCTATAATCTAATAGTTTCTTATCTAGTCAGCATTAAAGTGTTTTATCTTCTTATCTTCCTTAACAAGGTATCTTCTTTAGCAAGTTCTCTTCTTTAGCTGGTAAACTTCTTTAACAAACTATTTTTTTGAGTTCTAAATAAGCCATATACTAACAACTTGAAGAAGAATGAAATACTTTGAAGCTTTAATTTAGATAATCTCCAATAAACCAACAGCAAAAGCTATGCACCTTGTGGATGTTAGAAGGTATGGACCAATCAGCCTTAACCTTCTTTGGATTAGACTCAACGTCCCTAGATAAATACTACAAACCCCAAAATACAACATTGGGACCAATAAAAGTGCACTTCCTTAAGTAAAGGATATCATCAAAATAAATTACAACAAACTTCTCAAAATCCTCTCTTGTTGGTTGTTGCTCTACTTCAAGCCCTACAAGAAAATAAATAACACCTTGAACTTGACACTCTCAACAAACTTCCACATGGTGAGAAACTTTACAATGCCTTGGATTTAGTCTTCTTTGGCATCTGACAATCCCTCATAGCTTCAAAGTGGATTTTCTCCAATTATGTTGATAAGGATGAACCGAAAGACTATTATTCTACAATTGAAGGCCTGAAACAAACCTACAATCTTTCTCAGGCCCATAATCAGGTAGGGGCCCATACCTAAGCCCGGACCCATAAAATGCTTCCAAGCCCGCATATCGATGGAGCCTATAATCTAATAGTTTCTTATCTAGTCAGCATTAAAGTGTTTTATCTTCTTATCTTCCTTAACAAGGTATCTTCTTTAGCAAGTTCTCTTCTTTAGCTAGTTAACTTCTTTAACAAATTATCTTTGTGAGTTCTAAATAAGCCATATACTAAACAACTTGAAGAAGAATGAAATACTTTGAAGCTTTAATTTAGCATATATTAGAGTTATGATATCTTCCTCTTTGTGATGCAACTCCATCATTAGGGCGAGCAATGCGGTCTGATTCTTCTAGTCTCTTCCCAAACAAGTGGTATGACTCCACTTCTACTTTATCTCTCTCTACTTCTTCTATATACTTTGTTTATTAATCCTTATTTCTTCTTCTTTCTATATTTTTGTTATACTTAATCTTACATCTCTGACCCTAAGCTCTCAAACCTACTATTCTTTATCCCAAACTACAGCCATAAACCTAGATCTAATCTTAAAGCCCTTCCATCTTAAACCCATTCGAGAACCCTAACCAGCATCCTTTAGCCTTAGTTAATACCTTATTAGCTTTCAAATCAACCCTAATTATTGTTAAGCTGGTCTAGGAACCTACCTAATTTTAAATTTGACCCTAAAATCCTACAACTTTAGATGACTTACTTGAGCCTTATTTACCCTCATTTAACCTCTTGGCTGGATTCTCCAAACCCTATTTAGTTCCTTACACATTTTACTGTAAAAAATTTATTCTTTAATGGTTGTCCAACAATAAACTTTGGTACAGCAAGTCCCTCACTTGCTTTCGGTCAGTGTCTACTAAGAGGGGTCATTATTTTGCTCCTAAACTCTCACAATCTCAGAGTGATGACATGATGCTCAAGATTGTGAATCACATGAGAGGTCAAACCCAAAATAGGGATATCGTTTCGAATCACTTATTCAGAAATCAGCCACATGAAGGGTCTCGTGTACCTCATGTCTCAGATGTACAAATCCTCCAAAGAACCCCACTCCTTGAACTCCTCTAAGAATCAGATTGAATGCAAGGGAAATTACACGTCCAGCTCCTCCAACAAGTCAATGAAGCCACTACCTCAATTTGAAGCTCGGGACCATATGGCCAACTTTCAACAAATCATATGAAAAGGCCATGATGACTATTTAGATCGATGATGGATTCGAATAAATTTGCAATTTTTTTTTTTTTTTTTAAAGTCAGATCCGCATGCTTTCCAAGAATGGTTGACATTTCTAGATGGGCAACCTCCTACCACTAATTAGGGCAAAAATGAACGAGGTATGTTTCTTTCAGAAATATGATATAACATGATTCAAACTGTCATACATTACAAAACCCCAGGTCAATGTTTTGAATTTGTCTCTAATGTTCCTGTTTTGGCTCAGAATATCTCCGTTGGTCCACCGCTGTTTTTCAACTTACCAAGACAACCCCTGAGCAAGATTTTAAATCTTGGTTCTTCATCCGAAAAGTGATTTCATAGAGATTGTGTTTGATGCTCGATGCGAATGGTGTGATGCTATACTTTTGTGAGGCGTAATGCTATTTTATTAGTGCAACGCCAATAAACCATATCTAGTTAGTTTTCTTCACATCTAATTGATTTTTATTTCCCTGCTGCATTCGTCGAACATCACTTTTCCCCTAATTCCTCTTCTGTAGTTCTGTATTGCCTTCACATTTCGTGTCACTTGCTCTCCAATGATATAGGTCCAAGCAACTCCTGCCTTTAGCTACTAGGTGATGCAAATACATGGTTCAAAATCTCCATGCGTCTCAGTCAAGAAATTTCATTCTAGTAAGGTACCAAGATGATACATTGGGGTATTTATTGTCTCGTAAGTCGTACCAGAACCCTAATTTAGGTAACTCGTTTTTTTAGTTTGTGTTTTTTATAATATATATTTAGCTTAATTAAGCATTAAAAATCATTTAATGTAATGTATATTGGTATCTCTGCATATTGAGGCATATTAGTTTTTCCCAATGCCTTGTTCCGTCTTGGTGGTGTCTCATTTTGTTAGCTTACCAAGATGCTGAATGAGACCAAGATTTTAGACCTTGGCCACATCAACAAAAAGGGAGCAACAGGGAAATCACTCAATTTGCTCCAATTCACACCTTTGGAATCTTCTGCAAAACCCTTACTGAACCACCAAGATAAAAATGGACTCTTGAGAAACAACATCACCCCCACCAATTAAAACTCTCAAATCATCATTCAGCAACCTTCAACATGCCCAATAATAGACAGATCAAATATCCTCCATTTTTACAACCAACCTCAAAGCATAAGCACAAATAGGAACCACTAGCGAGAAGGCAGTATTCCTCAAAGCACCATGAGAATCATTGAACAAATAGAGCAAAATTTCTTCTTCCCCCCAACAATACAAACAAGAGCCAAAATCCATTACTAACAGTCAAATTACCAAATGTGCTACTACAAAATCATGAAATGCTGAGACCAACCCTGTCCACAAGTTTAACTATACTAAGGATTCCAATATTGCCCAAGATGCCCATTTCAAAATAAAAAGCAGCCAAGTTTCCTACCTTCCAATAAATCCACTTCTCAATTAATTATTATATTATCAAAAACATAGACAAAATAAAGGGGAAAATCTCTGTTTCACCTTTCAACATCATACAGAGGAATAAAGACATCATCACTGTACTACACACTCATTCATAATAACTTTCAAAGCCCCCCAACATAAATTTGGCCCAACATGAATTCAAGCCTTACAATAAGAACATCAAAAAGCCCACAAATATACCCAATTTGCCTCTCTTTGTACCTTCTCAAACACAGTACTTCTTAGATATCTTTAACCCCAAGTCTGACACAACTCAAGATGGCCACCAAGGTCCGTATGAATACCTTAGTGTTGAGTTGTGTCAACACTAAGGTATTCAAGCCTTACACTAAGGTGCTGCCACGTGTAAGGTGCACGTGCATCGCCTTGTGTGCTGCACGTGCACCGCCTTATCTGAAATTTCATTGCCACCATCATAACGCTTATCAAGGAGTGAATGAAATTTGGTCCTTTTGTGTGAACCTCTGTAGTCAAGGCGCACTGAGGTGCAAGGCTCACCTAAGGCTCCTTTAGTAAGGCGCACGCCTCACTAAAATACCTAGTTTTTTTTAAAATGTTGAAAATAAAAAATCCTTATTCTTAATATGGCCCTCAAATTCGTAAAATTTACAAACATTGCTTCTTTCCACTAAACACCAGAGTAATGGTATGCTTATTAATATATGAAATATCATAACTGTGTTTTGATTCTTGATTAGGTAAATGTAATAGAGATGATACCAGAAGTTCAATTCAGCATTTTACAAATAAACCAAAGAAGGGCATAAGTAAACCAGAATAAATAAGTTCACTAAAGATCACAGAACCAATAAGGACTCAAACAACCTACATAGTTTCATTCCACCATTGTGTCACATTAAAGATCAGTAATCAAAAGCATGTCAGCAAGAAGTCCAAATCATGGTTTAAAAAACATCCATTATAACGAAAATAACGGCCGTTATAGCGTTTGGACCTCACCCATTCGTTATGTAACGTTAAAACGCTAAATGAATAACAGCCATTATTTTCGTTATAAAGGCCGTTATTTTAACAATTTTGTGGGAAAAAACGGCCATTATTTCCATTATTTTTCCATTTTTGAAAATGTGAATTTCAAATTTCAGCAACATTTTTGTCATTTTTAGTTTTAGCCCAAGCGTTACAATTCGTTATAACGGAAAAAACGGTAACGCCCCCAGTCCATTATAACGTCCCCTTTTAAACCTTGGTCCAACTCTTCAAATGTTAAATCAGTATATAAACTCCCAGAACTTTCATTCCATCATTGTGTCACATTAAAATATATGATCAGTAATCAGAAGCTTGTCAGCAGAATGTCCAAAACTTAAAATGTTAAGTCAGTATATAAATTCCTCACCATTTCCTGGCGAAGTTTGTTGTTCTGTTGAACAGCCGAATTTTTCTCCTCGGTCAGCTTCGAAATAAGAGCCCTTGCCTGAAAAATAAACTAAGTATTACTTGAATCTACAACACCAATTGCTACTGGGAATACATGAACTAATTTTCCATTGACCTACTAGCAACATTTAAAATAAATATTTGTGTATACCGTAAGCTCTAAAAATAAAAACTTTGTATATCATAAGCTCTACTGAACAAATTACTTACATAAATAAATGGATAAATATCAAAAATGTAAAATTGAACAAATCACGATGAATGCATAACTGCACAACTGCGGTACAGCAACAGCTACAGCCTACAGGCACCGTCACTCACAGCACAGAACCAAACTACAAATAAAGGTCAATAGAGCACACGAGGCTGCCTGAATATTCAAAAAAGGAATACCTCCACATACTAATTATATCAACATTCAACAAACATGACCCAAGTCACACAAAATACACTTGTAACTCATTGTACCACAATAAAAAAAACAATATCGAGTAAGAAAAGCAAGATCTATGCTTATGCAATTATCTGATACAGACATTGAGAGTTTGGTTTACAGAATTAAATATTAATAATCATGTAATTAAAGTATTTAAAAGCAGAAAAAAAAAAAGGTACCTTACAACCTACTGCTCTCCTTTTTCTCAATTTTTTTTATAAAAACAAAAGTTAGATTACACCCATTGAGGTTCGTGTATAATAATTATTGCAAAATAAATGCAATGGGTTCCCTGTTACACGTCTTATTTACTACTAATTTGTGTACATCATTCATAATTATTAATCAGTTTTTATATATTTTTTATGTTCAAATTCCATACCATGCAAAAGGAAAAACTTAAAGGTTGCATGCTCACTTGGATTAAAATGTCAATTATCCTAGGTCGTCATCGTAGATTGCACTATTTCAGACAACACTAATTTCAAAGCATTCCTCGATTTAAGGCATAATAGAGCATACTGCTGGCTAAATAAAAAATAAATGAGGTTAAAAAAACAGCCGATGATGGTGCACAAGGGGAACAGTGAGTTGGCGCTGCACTTTGCTCACTGGATTTTCCACGTCAAATTAAGGTGAACACAAAATGTATTACAGAGAACAAACTCCTCAACTCATGTTGAGAGTCACCTCAAGAGAGCAATATCCAAGGTCGTAACTGCCATTAATCCATCTTTGGATTCTGCTGTGGATGATATAATGTATGTTTTTTTTCTTATCTAGGATAAGGCTGTCAAACCAGAAGTAGGGATGGCAACAGGCGGGGGCAACCTAGTAAACCCAACTCAACTGAAATCGATTTTACCAGGTTTTAGTACAGTCAATTACAGTTCCGGGTCGAAGTCAGGTTGACTGATTAAATCTAGGTTGATTGTCAGAGTCACGATGCGCAAGCAATCATTTCTTGTGGTAGAAGATGTTCAAGGATTGTAGAGGGCTCTTTTTTGAAGATTTTGTTTTCAGATGGGATCTTTTGTGTTCTAGGGATGAATGATGCAGTTTGCATCTTCCTTTTTGTTTTAGTATTAAATCGGTCTTTAGTAGGTCACCTTGACCTCTTGAGTTGGTTCCTTTGTAGTTTGTTTGGCTTTTGCCTTTTCAAAACATTCTTATACTTATAAAAAAAAGAGGAAAGAGAAAAGATGTAATAGAGAGATTAAAAAGAGAAAAGATAGAGAGTGACAAGCGAACTGAATTTAACAATCCAGATTTGTCTTAGGAGTCACATACTTGGATTGTTTCGATTGAGAAATCTTGACTTTTTCAATGACTAGTAAGTTACATTGGTGTTTGTCTCGGTTTGTCTTGCCATTGTCTTAGTTTGTATTGTACATCCTTGATCGATCTGTCTCAATCCCCGAGATCGAGATTTAGACCTTAAATAAATTTTATGGCTTGGAAAAGAAAGTAACATCTTTACTTGTTATACAAGAAAAGACTTATAGATCCCATGGATATGGGCCTGCAAGCATATTATGGGTCTAGTCTTGGATCGGATTATGGGCATGTCTCTTGGGCCTACAATTGTAGAGTTTATTTGCTAAAGGCTCACCACCATCATTGGTCCTTGCAGGAAAATTGACTCAAACCCTTGCAAGTTTGCATAACAATGCATTAAATATCTCAATACTCTTCCCCAAGTTGGTTTGTCGTCCATATTCATGATGCCCAACTTGCTATCTATGTTGCATTAATACAGGTTCATGGGTGTCAGGGTCCGACAGGTGTATGGTGTCCAATTTGGTGAACCTTAAAAAACAGGATTCATGGACTCAACGGTACACTTTAATAATGTAAAACAAAGTAATTGTTTTCGTATATAATAATTAGGATAATAATGGATAATGTGAAAAGATATCTTATGATTTGTATCATATAGTTTTTATTTGATAAGTGATTTGTATCATATAGTTATTAACTAGATAATACATCTATGTAATTTTATATTTGTTGCAAAAAAAAACTTCAATTGTAAAAGGTAGAACTCATAACTTATGGAAAATATTTAGTAGTATCTTGCAAGTAAGGAAATAAAAAGCAAAACATAATTTGAAAGTGTCACACTAGAATCTATATTTTGTCGGACTTTAACACGCGTCCGCCATGGGTACTTCACCGGTTTACAATAATTCATGCAACATAGTTGCCAATAAATGAAACCATATTCTCACACAACAAAGTGCTTTCATCGATATATTGAATAATTGATCAATGATAAGTCAAACATGGGATAATCTTGGTATTGTACAATTTCTTATTACAGTATTATCTGCAATGCTCAAGTGGTCGTCATTCTTACAAATCCAAACTGTCCAATTATTGGGCCCCATTTAGAAGAATTCCTAAACCAAAAATCAGCTCAATCGGATGATTTTGACCACCAAACAACTATATCTCTTTGACAGCCAAAAATAACAAGAACAGTGGTCTGAGAAACATTCCGCCAATGGAGTAGAGCTCAATAAAAAACACACCATCATCATCCAAGCCTCGTCCAACTATTTGGGGTCAACCACATATCCTCCTTGAACGTGTACTCACTCAAATCATTTCTAAATGCTCACATCCTTCCCCTCTACATTTTTAGATCCTTCGACCTGCATTGGTGTGCTCCTTCTCACAAGTGGCAATCCTTTGATGTAAACGACCAAACCATCTCAATCTCCTTTACTTTATCACCTCTTAGTGCTACTCCCTTGAAAGGCCGGCTCTACCTTAAAGCCATTAAGGCAATCACCTAAGGCCCCTTGGTGAGAGAAGGCCCCCAGCCCAAGCCCCACTAACCACATAAATTTTTAGTCCACCCCTTATTGGATATACAAACCAAAAATCAACCTAATTGATTATCTCTATCCATAGATTTTAGTACTTTTTAGGACATGATTCTAGCTGTTGGATTCAAGCATGTTTTTTGGGTAGTAAATCCAATGGCTAGAAATCATCAATCAAGCTGATTTTTTAGTGTGCTTATCCACCAATATGTGGGCTGAACATCCACACGGTCATTGAGTCCCAAAAATGATCTATGTAGGGCTACAAGAGTTCTCTGCATCGACTGCAATGGGAGTCCTCTGCATCGACTGCAATGGGAGTGCTCTGCATCTAAATTTTTTCCAGAGTTTTTTATTATCAAGAATAATTTTTATATAAAGATTTCCAATTATACAGAGAGTTTAATTTTTTAATTAATACCATATATATTAATATATTAAATACAAAAAAGGCCTTACATAGACTTTTCGTCTTAGGCCTCAACTTATATTGAGACAGCCCTGCTCCCTTGTTCCCTAAAATGGGCTCACATATAATTATGACTCTTCTAGTTACACGCATTCTGTGTGCATGTTTTTCCTCAACCGCACAATTTTTCAATGCATATCTGGTTTATGGCGACTTACAAAACCTTCCCTTAAATTTGATTAGCATGCATCAGTCACATCATGGTTCAAAGGTGCAAGGCGAAACCAAAACATTTCGTTGGTTTCGGTCTGAAACCTGGTGAAACCATTGTGACCATTTACTAAAGTGAAACCTGGTTTCAAACAAAACCAACTGAAACGTATGTAGTTTCATCCTATAGTGAAACCAAAACAAAACCGGCGAAAAGTTATGGTTTCAGCCAAAACTTTGAACCATGGGTCACGTAGCACTTCACTTCAGCCACCCAATTGTATTTATATAGTTCTATGGGAAACATCCTCCTCAATCTCTCCCTCCTCATGGGCATCTCCTAGCCAAGAACATTACCTAATGCCTTAAACCATTGTATGGACCAATTAACTTAATCATTTATTTAAATTGTGTTCGAAGCCACCAAATGTACATACGTGGAGAATCAGTAAGGAGCATTTGTATAGTTCTTTATGTTTGTGAATAATGATTGATAATAATATTGTCTTAACATGCCTCAGTCAATGCAATTATTGGTTCATTTAACCAAGTCTATATGCAAGATAAGATCACCTATCTACAAAGAATTTGGTAACTGTAGAAATTATAAACATGCAAGTTTCTCGTTGACATAAAAGTCTATGTATCCTCGCATACACAGAGAAAAGTATAAACCACGAAGACCACATAACTTGTACAATGAAACTCATTAAATTCGGTGGGGCTGTGAACATCAAACAGAATGGAAAAAATAGGAAATGCAAACCTAGAATGCTTCTAAAGATAAACAGAAAAATGTAACACCTACCCAATGTTTGTAAGTGTTCTCTACAAAAAAAATGGACCATCCTAATAAATTACATGGAGCATATAACAGTATAACACTAAACCGAACTAACAAAATTGCTCTCTTTTTAACAAAAAACTCATTCATGGACAACATATGTTCTAAACTTGCAAACTTGTTATAAAAAAATTTCGAATGCCAAGCATCTTGTTAATTAAGACTTTAAACCATATAAACATACAGCAACCCAAACTAGATGCAAGTATATAATACTCACAGCATTTCTCCATAAAAAAAAAAGAACCCACAAGTGACAGCTAAAAATACTTTTCAAGTTCAATAACCGCAAAACCCACAAAAACCTTACCTCTGAAGATTTGTCTTGAGCCTCAACATATGCTCTCGAGACCTGTAATCACCATTATGTAAGCATGTCAGCCATCATCTTCTCCACAAAAACATAATGAAATATTGAAATAAAATTCCCCCTTGGATTCAAAGATCAACGCATCTCAAATACTCACAGCAGGAAAATCGGAATTATTCAAATTCCCGTTGTCCGATATTGATGCCCTTGGTGATGAACCTTCCTCAGATCCTTCAGGAACCGGTGACGGCGGTTGAGGTGGAGAAACATAAAGAACTCTCAATTTGCACTCCTCAACAAGATTCCCCGACTCCTTGTTAAACTAAACAAACCCAATTCCATTAATTTAAAAAATATAAATGAATTTATAAGCTGTAATGTCTAATCCTCACAAATTCACAACAAATGTAAATATTTAAATATGATTGTTTGTGTGTGTAATTACCATTTCTGGGTTAATATCCTTTCCAGAAGCTCCAGGACTTGCGATCACGCTCTGAAGGAGAAATTTATCCTTACATTGCATGTCAGGGGGAAACTCTCGTTGCGCTTGCATCGTAACTGAGCAAAAAATCATACAAAAAATATTCAAAATAATCAGAATAATAATAACTAAATTTATTCATAACGAAATACATTGATAATAAATCGCAAAATTACAAAATAGAAAGAAAGAAACGGAGCCGGATGAACACCTATAACATCGCATGTGGACCGAGGCAACACAATTCCGGTGTTCGGCCGAACACAATACTTCTTCGGATTTGTTGTCTTGACCTAAGTTTATCGCCAAATTCAACACTTAAAAATGAACGGAGAAAAAAAAACGAAAGGAAAAACGGATCTACAGATTTCTAATAACAAAATAACACATTTCAAAGGAAAATTACTTTGAAAAATACAACAAAAATAGGAAAAAATGCGAAATTACCTTGAAAGCGACATAGTTGTCCGTCTTATTGGATAATTGAAGAGAACATGAGATCTGCTTCTTCAGTTCGACTTCTCAAAACAAAAAAAAACAAAACTTAAATTAATCAAAACCTAAAAACCCTAAAAAGAAAGAACAGATCTGAAAGGCGAATCCTTTAAAAACTTACAAGGGAACTTGAGCTCTTGAGGTTCAATGCTGAGAAGCTCTCCTGTACTCATATCGAACCGATCGAGAAGAAAACCGCTATGGTAGGAAGAACACCGGTTTCCAACGTTCAAAAGCGGTTTTCCGAAACCGGAGAGACGAGAGTCCAAGAAGATCTGGAACGGAGACTCCGGTTTTCCAAGACAGAAAAGCGGTTTTTCAAAACCAGAAAGATTCGAGAAATCGGAAGGGATCTAGAACTGTTTTTATTTTTCAAATCGATTCTGCTACCCCTCTCTGGTTTTTTTTGGTTTTCTGGGTGGAAAAGGAGCTTGGAAGAAAATGTTTTAAAGTCTAGAACAAAACATTGCTGCAAAGTAACGTTGTGGGGCAGTCATCTCCCCATTTCTTTCTGCCCAGTCCCCGGACATTTTTTATTTTATTTTCAAATCCAAAAAATGTGAATCCCGAGGGTCATCTATCGTCTTGGACCTAAAGAAACCGCCCGCCTGAGGCGGACAGCAACACAGCTTTTTTCGTGTCCTGTTTAGCTACTTTGCCTCACGCAGTGCTTGACCCAAAGGTGAGTGAACAACAAAACCCCACAGCTAAGCAAGCTGGTAGCTTGCCTCCTTCCATGCATGCGATAGCTTGGAGCTTGCTACTTCTATCAATCATGATCTGTCACCTTATACGCGCATCAAGAGCCGTCCATTAGGGAAAGTGGGGTCCACATGATTTGACACTAAAATATATTAAATTTGGGATAGGTGCTCTCGTACCACTATTATTATTTTTTATTTTTGGAAAAAGGAAAATGCTCCCACAATTAACTATAAAATAGTGTGGTGGGGTTGAGTGTGGACTGTTGGATTCAAGAGATCTACAATCCAAGGTTTAAAGGAGGTCGTTTTAACGGTATAACGGACTGGGGTATTACCGTTAAAACGGATTGTAACGGATAGGGGAAAAAATGGAAAGAATAGAATTTAACAGAAAAATAACGGATTTTAACGGAAATAATGGCCATTTTTTCTACAAAAGTTTTCAGATTTTAACCGCTGTTAAAACAAAACAAAAAAATGGCCGTTAATTTCTAAACATCAAAACATTTTTTAATGTAACAGACTTGAGGCGTTACCGTTTAAACAGCGTTATTTTAAACCATGCTACAATCCATGATTTTATTAATACTTTGGAAAATACCAAACCATGGATATTCGAACAAAAATATATGCAGTTGAGGCTATGGACCATTGGATCACATTGGATTCAAGAGGTCCGTGGTCCATGAGGCAACAACGGTTTACAAAAAAGAGTTGTTTTCTCATGGACCGTGGTTCTCTTAAATCAAACAGTCAATGGCCTCAACTACATATATTTTTGTCCGAATATCTGTCTGAGTACTGCATGATTATATACCTAAACGGTAGCGTTTGTTAAAAAAAAATAGAAAATTGCATAAAAGAAAACAAACTTTAATCTATTTACAGAAAAGAATACAACTTTTCGCAAATCCCAAAAAAGAAAACGAAACGCCCTTTCAAAGGGCGTTTTGTCTGCTGTCAGTCGAATCAGTCACCGACTGACTAACGAATGACTGATGGCTGACACGTCTGACAAACGCCCTTTTAAAGGGCGTTTATTCTTGAGAAATTGTTTTTTAAAAAACGTTTTCACGAAAAAAAATGCCCTTTCAAAGGGCGTCTACTAGACGACGACTTAAATTCCGTCTAAGTCGCTTTCATCTATTCTCCCGCCTCTCCTCTCTCGCTGTGTTCTCCTCCGGCGAACTCTCCCCTCTCTCTCTCTGGCGGTCTCCTCACGGCCTCCTTGCTCCGATCGAAGCGGCCTCCTATGCTTTAAAACTCAGGTACGTATTTATTTTTAATTTTTTTTAATTTTTGGTGGGGCTTGGGGGACCCCCATTTTGGCCTACACAGTAAAAATCGACGGCCCATAATTCCTCAACTTCTAAACCAGTCTAGGAATATCGGAATGATCTGAATTTTTGTGAGGATACCAAAAATCACCCATTGATTCATTTTCTGGGTACGCCAAAATGGGCGTAAAAATTGGGGTTCTCTGTTTATAAAAAAACGCTCTTTAAAAGGGCGTTTGTCAGTAAAAAACGTCCTTTAAAAGGGCGTTTCTACTGACACACGCCCTTTAAAATAACACCTGTCAGTTGTCAGAGGTCTGACAGACGTTTTTTAAAAAGGCGTCTATTACTGAAAAACGCCCTTTAAAATGGCGTTTTTTACTGACAAACGCCCTTTTAAAGCGCATTTTTTGATAAACATGTGCCACGTAATGAAACGCCCTTTTCGTTTTCTTTTTTGGGATTTGCGAAAAGTTGTATTCTTTTTTGTAAATAGATTAAAGTTTGTTTTCTTTTTAGAAATTTTCCGAAAAAAAAAGTCCGTTATTTCTGCTATTTTCCGTTATAAAGTTTATTGAAATTTTGAAATTTGGTGCCGTTTTTTCTGTTATTTTCCCATTTTTTTGGTTTTGCCCGTGTATTACAATCCGTTGTAATGGAAAAAAACGGTTAGGTCCCCCGTCTGTTATGTCATTATAACAGCCTCTTTTAAACCTTGGTATCATCGTTAGGACCATATTGTACCACCATGTAGTCTCATATGTTGTTCGAAATTCGTGTAATTGAAATCTCTATGAACACAACAATGGATTAAGGGTCGGGTTCGGGGCACATTTTTTACCCCCATTTTTGGTGTACCCACGTAGAAGATGAATCAATGGCTGATTTTCGGCGGGGATGATCTCCTCACCATATAGATCACCCCAACAAAAAACGTCAGCCCATTCTGAAATTTCTAACCCCATCAAATGTGGTTTTCAAGTTACACGGTGAAAATTGATGGTCCATAATTCTTCAGCTTCTAAACCAGTCTATGAATATCAAAATGACTTGAATTTTTGTGAGGATGATCGCCTCATCATAGAGACCATCCTCACCAAAAATCAGCCATTGATTCATCTTCTATGTGGGTACGCCAAAATGGGTGTCCCTGAGTTGGACCCATGTAAAAAAAATATATGAAACATTTACTAAAATGACTATTTTACCCTTTGTAGATATTGACACGTGGATTATGATCAGCACGGTTTTTTTTTGCAGGTAGTGTGGGACAGCATGGCTATTTTAGGCAAAATTTTCCCAAATATAGGCTGCATGTTTTTGCATAAATAACGTGCCAAAAAAATTTGCCAGTGGTGCAGAATTTTACGGAAAAGACACTTTTTTCATTGTTTGGATGAAAAACTTGGAAATTTTTGTTTTAAAAAGTTGTTCTGAAAATCCATTAGGAAAATAAATATTTTGTTGCGGAGAGTGAGGAGGTCCCACGTGTTAAGGCTTTGGGGGAGGAAGGCTGAAGACGAATTTTCTGCAAAAGCAACATGCAATCTATAGACTACAAACTGGTTTTTTACATGCAAATTTTTTCCTCCCACGTGCAATTTTGCCACGGAAAAAGATTACTTTTCTTGAGACAAACTTCCAAAGATTACAGATTTTTCTTAGAAAGATAACAAATAGTTTACATTATTGTATTTTTTTTTTTCTGATTTATCCACGAAAAGGTGATCCTTGTGAAACAGATGTCCAAAAGATTTCGGATTCAAAAAAGGTTTTATGATCATTATATATTTTTATGGGTTTTTTTGCTTTACCCCATTACTTTATTGATGCAATTTGCATCTCATCCAACGTTTTTAAAATATTTGTCTCACCCTTTGACTCTGGTCAACATAGACGGTCTCTGGCTGGACATCCCAATATTTTTAAATGACTATAATTACCTTAGGTGAGATGCAAATATTTTAAAAACATTGGGTGTGATGCAAATTTCATCAATAAAGTAAGGGGGACAAGCAAAAAAACCTTTTTTTTTTTTAGGATTCTGAGCTCAAAACCTTTCTTCATTTACCTTCGTATAGCAGTTGAAGTGGCGATCGATAAGGAGATTACATATATCGGCCTGATTAGTGATTTCAAACCATTAGATCTTTGTACCTCAAATAATGTTGAAATTCAATGGATAAAATCAACCCAGGAAAACGACTAATTCAATGCTTAAAAATAACAATCAGATTAATTAATTGTTGGCCTGTAGGTTGGGCCAAAAGTAAATGAATAAAGGTTTTGAGCTCACAATCCTAGAAAAAAAAAAAAAAGATTTTTTTGCTTGTCCCCCTTAATTTATTGATGCAATTTGCATTGCACCCAATGTTTTTAAAAATTTGCATTTCACCCAAGGTCATTATAGTCATTTAAAAAATATTGGGATGTCCATCCTGAGACCGTCTATGGTCAATGACGTTGACCAGACACAAATATTTTTAAAACGTTGAGTGAGATGCAAATTGCATCAATAAAGTAAGGGGGTACAGCCAAAAAAACCCTATTTTTATTTGGGTCGGGCTCAAGAGCCCCGGCTTTCTCTAACTCCTCTTGGGAGTCGTGTTCTCACCGTGGATTTCGAGAATCTAATGGTGGTTGATAGCGCTGAGCTATCATCACTTTTTTCAATTTTTGCAGCACTATCAACCACCGTTGGATTCGTGGAATACACGGCCGAGAACACGACTCCAAAGAGGGGTCAGAAAGAGGGGGCTCCTGAACCCAATGTTTGGGGGTGTTACCGTTATAACGGCCATTATAACGAATTTGTAACGCTCAAGGGCAAAAAACGGGGAGGAAAAAATGGCCCTGGAATTCAAATTTTGAAATTTGAATACACTCCAAACCCGTTATGTGTTATCCATTATAGTGGAAATAATGGTCTTCATTTTGAAAAAAAAAAATCATTATTGTCCACTATAATCAAGGTTTTTGTGAAAAATATTTATGAAAATAATATATTGTGATGGCCGTTTTCTATTCAGACGTGACTGAAGTGACCCCGTTGTAACGGCTGTTATGACAGTCATAACGGTAACATATAAATCCTTGATTTTGGTCATTTTAATTTCACTAAAAAATAATGCTACCCATGGTTAACTGCAAAAAAAATTGTGCATTTGAAGGCAGTGACTGTTAGATTTAAGAGATCCACAATCCACGAGGCAACAAATGCAAAAGGGTAAATAGTTGCTTGTAAACCTTGTGGTCTGTGGCAAGGTTTAAAAGGGGCCGTTATAAAAGTATAATGAAGCATTACCATTTTTCCGTTACAATGGATTGTAACGCACGCACAGGAGAAAAACAGGAAAACGGCGCTAAAATTTAAATTTTGAATAAAATTTACAACGAAAAATAAGGGAAATAACTGACTTATTTTAACAAACTTTTCAGAAAATAACAATCTTCATTTTCATTATAATGGAAAAATAACAGAAAATAACAGCCTTTATTTTTTGAGCTTAAAACCGTACATAACGTAACGGGGAGATCCGAATCCGTTATAAAGGCCGTTTTTAAAACCATGGTCTGTGGATCTCTTGAATCCAACGGTGAATGGCCTCACTCGTTTAGGAAATCTAGATGCTCTATCACTGTTATCCTAAGCTTTGGTACTCCTTGCACACCATTTGCTGGGCCCTGGTGCAGGAAATTTATTAGGTGGGATATCGACTTTTGACAACCATTTGCTTGGTGGATTCTTCAAGATACTTAACAAAAATGTGCATAATAGATAGGATGGATTATCTGGAATGTCTTTACAAATTCTAAGCCTGCACTGATAGGTAAGGGAGTCCACCTTTGTTTTTCGATGAGAAAATTTTTGAAGCTGTGGGATTTTTGATGCGGCGATCTATGATCGCGCACGCCACATATACCCATGGTTACTTTTTAAAAAGTCTTTTTTAAGACCAAATCCTAAACCATGGTATATGTGGCCCATGATCATTAGTGCCATTTAATTTAAAACGTCAAAACGCGTTTAGACGGTTTTAATGGAAATGGGCTTGGGGCATTACCGTTTAAACGGCCGTTCTTAAGACCATGGTTTTAAGTGTGGAACGACAAGTAACCCTATAACAACCCTTTATTTAATAGAGTAATATATTCAGTATTTGTCAAACGTTTGACTCAAACGAGCACTATGGGGCCCACATAAGAGGGTCCCTAGGGCTGATTCTAACAAAATCAGACCATTCAGAAATTTCTTACCCAAATTTGCTGTTCAAAAAATGAACGGCCCAAATGAAGAACACATTTTGGAGGGGTCAGAAAACACGCACTGGCCTAATTTTTTTTTGGAGGAGATCATCATCACCCAAAATCAGCCCTAGGTGCTCACCCATGTGGGTCCCACAGCATTCGTTTGAGTCAAACGCGGTTGGACACTATAATTATCCTACCTCAAAATGCCATGCGGCACACTCTGTTAGGACCACTAGCCCAAGAATGTTTAGCCAACAATTTGGTGGACTCACATGCCCAAAATAATCTGATTAGTGATTTCTAGCCTTTGGATTCGAGCACGTTTTCATCATAGGCTTCGTGAATAAGCGGGTACTTTCATAATGGGCTTGAAACCCATCCATAAAGCTTATTCACTAATCAGGTTATTTTTGGTGTGTAGTTCTGCTAAGTTGAGTTTAAGTAGTGTTAGGTCATGGGTACGTATGGTGCAAAGGATGCCTTGACCCCAGCCTTCTGAGTGTATAGCGACTTCCAAGCTACTTTCACCCAATTTTGACGGATGACCACAGTATGAGCCACGTGGCACACTCTTAGAGATCGTATGTATATTTCGCTCACCCATAATTAGGTGGACCTACAGATCAAACATTAGCCTGATCGGTGATTTCTAAGCATCGGATTCGAATCGGAAGCGTTTTTATGGATTGATTTTAAGGATGGAATTCGATCGTTATTTGGGGTACAAAGATCTAAAGGTTTGGAATCACTAATCATACTAATTTTTAGTATTTAGGTCCACCTAATGAAGGGCCCACCAAACATCCTAACACCTAATGAAGGGCCAATCTTGAAGAACGTTGAACAGCCTGGATCTATGGATGACGATGCTACATTATGGGACATGCATATTTTCCCTATGTATAGGAGAAGTAATAATCTCATGGTGCGGCCGCATCCAATGCTGTGGAGTCATGAGATCAGGGGCGGAGCCAGGGGGGCTCATACTGTGGTCATTTCTAGCTGTTGGATTTGAGAGTTTTAATTGAGTGATCCTGGCCATTGAATTTGAGGTTTCTTAGGATGCTAAAATCTAACAGCTAGAAATCACCCATCTAAGTTGATTTTTGGTGAGTAGTCCACAAAGAGGTGCACAAAACATCTACAAGGTCAGTGGGCTTGAAAGAGTTTTACAGGTGGCATTTTGTGAGGGAGGAAACTCAAACTTTGAAGTCACAGGTGACAACCTCTTGCACACACAAAAAAAAAAAAGTTTTTTTTTGTAATACACCTGATAAATCTTCCATATTGGTGGAACTCCTGAATTTTTTTAATTCTTCTGGTCTTACCCCTTGACTATTTTTTTTAGGGTCGGGCTCCAGATACCGCCCTAAAATGACAGGCTCTGATTACAGGACACTATATGAGCCACGTGGCACACTCTTAGAGGACTATGACCGTGTGGATGTTTGGCCAATCCCTCGGTGGACCTACAAACCAAAAATCAGCTTGATTAGTGATTTATAGGCATTGGATCTTTGTACCTCAAATACAGTTCAAGTTCCCACAGTTGAAATCAACCCATGAAAATAAGTCCAATTCAACACCTATAAATCATTAATCAGGCCGATTGTTGGTTTGTAGGTCGACTTAGGGATTGGACAAACATCCATACGGTCAGAGTCCTCTAAGAGTGTTCCACGTGGTTCATATTGTGCTCTGTAACTGAAGCCTGTCATTTTAGGGCGGTAATTGGAGGCTGAGCCCTTTTTTCAGTCATTGATCTAGTCAAAAACATTAACCCCGTCACTCAAAAATTGAAAATTGTTTGTTCCTTGCAATTTTTGGTTGATATGGTTAATGTTTTCATCGATGATGGTCAAAAAACAGTCAAAGGGGCAAGACCAAAATAATGAAAACTCAGGTGGCTTTCACTAATATAAGCGATTACTTAAGGGGTATTACAAAAAAAGTCCAAATAAAAGTTGTTTTCAACCTCAGTCACACGAGTAACACGTTTGAGGGAAGCCGGGTCACCAGTGAGGATAAATAATCTTGCTGTCTTTGCTATTCAACAAGAGCGATGTGACGTCAGGGACCCCCATTTTTGACACCCATTTTGGCGTACCCACATAGAAGATGAATCAATGGCTGATTTTTTGTGGGGTGATCTCCTCACCATATAGATCACCCCAACAAAAAATGAGTCCATTCTGAAATTTCTAACCCCATCAAATGTGGTTTGTAAAAATCGATTGTCCATAATTCTTCAACTTTTAAACCAGTCTGAATATCATAATGATTTGAATTTTTGTGAGGACGATCTCCTCACCATAGAGATCATCCTCACAAAAAATCAGCCATTGATTCATCTTCTATATGGTTACGCCAAAATGGGTGTCCCCTGAACCCAATCCCTTTTTTTTAGGGTCAGACTCCAAGGACCCCCATTTTTTACCCCTACTTTGGCATATTCACATAGAAGAAGAATCAATGGCTGAGTTTTGGTGAGGATGATCTCCTCACCGTATAGATCGCCCATGTAAAAAATCAGCCCATTCTGAAATTTCTAACCCCGTCAAATGTTATTCAAGTATCACGGTAAAAATCGACGGTTCATATATAATTCTTCAACTTCTAATTCAGTCTATGAATATCAGAATGATTTGAATTTTTGTGAGGTTGATCCCCTCACCATAGAGATCATCCTCACCAAAAATCAGCCATTGATTCATCTTCTATGTGGGTACGCCAAAGTAGGGGTCCCAGGAGTTTGACCCTTTTTTTTTAACTAGTTTGATGATAAAGTAAAGATAAGTGTTTCATGCATGGTTTAAAAAACGGGTGTTATAAAATAATGGGTTATAATGGATTCGGACTCCCCCGTTACGTTATGTACTATTTTAACGCAGAAAATAACGGCCGTTATTTTCCGTTACAAAGAAATCTGAAAAAAATTTGTTAAAAAAACTCCATTTTTTTCCGTTACAGATTTTATTGAAAATTTAAAATTTTTAGCACCATAATTTTTCGTTATTTTCCCCATTTTTACCCCTGTGCGTTACAATCCATTATAACGGTAACACTCCGAGTCCGTTATAACGGTCCCTTTTAAATCTTGGTTTCATGTTACCCTTTTAAACATAGAATATAGAGAGTAGGTGAAGCCTCACACGATATTGGTGAAGCTGAAGAAGACTTTCATATGGACGTCCATTTCAATATTTAGATTTCAAGTGAAGCTAAAGATCAACCTGATTGGATTTCAGCATTTTTTGAAAATAACGGCCGTTATTTTATTCGCACTCATTATTTTACCGTTATCGATGTTATTTAAAAAATAATAAAATATTATTATTTTGACTTTTTTTTACCATGATATTACTCGTTGTAAGGACATAACGATAAAATTATGACAGGAGTCTTCCCAAATTTCAGGCTGATATTGAGGTGGTTACCACCCGAGCTATGATATTAATTGGCCTTTTATGTTCCAAGGACTAGTGCTCAATACAAGGCATGAATGGAGTGGGCCAGATCCGAGATCCAACCTAATCTATACCTGTTTTTGCAGGTTTCAGTCCTTTGAAATGAAGTAAAACAGGTTAGATACGGATCTATGGTGCCTGGTCCTGAGTCGAATTTTGGTCGGTCAGTTTCGTTGTTGCGATTAAGTCATTGGGGTCCGGGACCACGACCACAAAAAGAGCTAGCCCGTGCAGTTGAGGCATGGACCATTTGATTCAATAGATCCAGGGTCCACATTGCAATGACTGTAAAGGGTAAAGCAATCATTTCGGTAAGAATTAATGAAGTGGTAAGAATCTCTGTTAGCAATATCCATTTGATGCATGGGACTGGACCTTGATAGAGATGCTACATTAGGGGGAGCAACCAAAAGGCATAGGATTGGGGTGAATAAGAAAAGTAAAGTGGTGGATAGACATGACACACGTCCGGAGACCGAGAAGCAAAAATTTCTAAACATCACGTTAAATGATTAGAGTTGGAGTATGGAATTTTAGAGGGCCTAATTGCTACTTTGAACAACATGAGATTAGAAAATTGATATCATGGGTATTGTGGTGACGAAGGTCAAGAGTGACAATGAATGTAATGTAGTAAAACCTATTTGCAGTGGATGGGAATGTGTTCCTAATTACGAGTTTGTGTTTGGATTATGTGGAATAGTAATAGGGTTGAATGGGAGATACTCAACATGAAAGCCTTAGGTACAATGTAGTTGAGTCTTGTTGTATATGTAGTGTTCAATATCTCTAAGAAGAAGACGATAGAAGATTTGATGGCTGCCCTCTTAAGGATGTATGAAAAACTTTTTGTTTCAAATAAAATTTTTCTGATGAAGAGATTATTCAATATAAAGATGACTGATAATGAAAGTAGGCACATATTTAAACGAATTCAACACGGTTATCGCTCAATTGGAATCTGTTGACGTTGGTTTTGATGATGAAATTAAAGCTCTTTTAATTTTATCAGGGTTACCAAATAGTTGGGACAGTTTAGTGATAGTTATGAACAATTCTTTGAGGACATGAATGTTGAAGTATAATGATGTTGTAGGCGTTATCCTAAGTGAGAAAATCCTTGAGGTTCTTCAAGTGAAATATCAAAGAATTCCTTGAGTATTGAAAAAAGAAGACGAGGCAAATAGAGGTAGCAAAGGAAATGGTTGATAAAAGTTGAGAAAGAGCAAATCTAGAACCCGATGTAGAAAGGGGGACAATAGTTGTTGGAACTACAACAAAAATGAGCACATGAAAATGGACTACGAAGGTTCGAAAAAATAGACAAAGAACAACCATCAAGAAAGTAAAAATTTGGTAAATATTTTTGAAGAAAGTGTTTCTGATGCTTTTTTTTCTTGTGATATTCATTGTAAATCTTGGGTTATAGATTCTAGTGCGTCGTTTCATGCTACTTCACATATGAATACTCTTCATAATTATGTACATGGTGACTTTAGGAAAATTTATTTAGACGATGATGAACCCGGCCTACGGTTTTTTGGGAGGTCTTTTTTTATTGTTACGGACATTTTTGTACTTTTACATAGAGATAGAAAATCCTAATTTCGTCTTTGGGTTATATATATCTTTGTTTTTATGAGATTATGATTCATTATATTGTGAGTGTTTCTTTTGGCTGAGACTCAAATATTTTAAAAACATTGCGTGCGATGCAAATTGCATCAATAAAGTAAGGGGGACAATTAAAAAATCCTTTTTATTTTTAGTTTTTTATTTTTAGTTATTTTTAATTTTAATTTTTTTGTTTTTAGGATTGTGAGCTCAAAACTTTTTTTGAGGATAAGCACGCAAATGTCCCTCATTAATGATAACAAGGGACCACAATTTAGAGGTCACTAACCGTACGAATGTTGGGCCCATCGCTAGGTGGAGCTACATACGAAATATCAACTTGGTTAGTGACTTCAAACCATTGGATCTTTGTACCCCAAATAATGCTCAAATTCTACGGATAAAATCAACCTAGGAAAACGATTCTAATCCAATGCTTAAAAATTAACAATCGGATTAATTTATAGTTTATAGGTCCACCTACAGTTGGGCCAAAAGTAAATGAAGAAAGGTTTTGAGCTCACAATCTTCAATAAAAAAAAAAAAAAAATGATAAAACAAGATTTTTTGCTTGTCCCCCTTACTTTATTGATGCAATTTGCATCACACCCAATATTTTTAAAATATTTGCGTCTTATCCAGGGTCATTATAGTTATTTAAAAAATATTGAGATGTCTATCCCAGACCGTCTATGGTCAACGACGTTGACCATGGTCAAAGGACGAGATGCAAATATTTTGAAAACACTGGGTGAGATGCAAATTGCATCAATAAAGTAAGGAGGTAAAGCAAAATAGCCCTTAATTTAAATACACTTAGAAATGGCCCAATAGTAAAAACAAGAATTTGGGCCTCTCATACGAGCCTTAGGCCACCCCATATAACCCACATATATACACAATCAAGCCCAAAAAGAAAAAATAATTAATGAGGCCCAACCCGTAATTAAGCTTAGGAAGTTCATATATCATAATACAACTAAAATATAAAATGTTATATTTATGTAAAATATATAATATTGGCATTTATCTATATATAAATTTAAGATAAAGGGTCTGATATTGGCATTTATCTTGGACATCGCTGACCAAATGTTTTGCCCACCCTTTGGTGGACCTAGAAACCAAAAATCAGCCTGATTGGTCATTTCTAGCCGTTGGTATTGATAGAATCCTACAGCTAATAATGAGAAGACTAAATTTCAAGGGCTAGTAATCACCAATCAGGTTGATTTTTGGTGTGTAGGTCCACCAAAGAGGAGTAAAATACGTGCCACGGGGTACAATCTTAGTGGACGGTCGTATGGATGTTTGGCCAGTCCCTCGTGGACCTAAGAGTGTGGCACGTGGCTCGTATTGTGCGTTGTGACAGAAGCTGTGACTAGTTTTACTCACCAAAGAGTGGGCAAGGCATCCGTACGGTCAGTGGTCTCCAAGAACGTATCGCAGAGAGCATTGCGTTACGCCATTGTGTCACGCAGTGCATGTTATAAAAAATTTCCCTTAAACTGAGGCAAAACTTGACCTTTAAACTGGAGATGCTCTAAACTGGTCAGCACCGGCAGACAACCAATCTTCAAATTCCGATCCAGACAGAAAACGAGAGCTTTGCAGTAAAGATGATGGTCGATCTGGGATCGTTCTCAGACGAGAAATTCGACGCGAAGAAATGGATAAACACGGCCTGCCAATCTCGCCACGCGCAGGACTCACTGGAAAAGCACTTGGCAGATCTGGAAATGAAGCTGCAGATGATGTCCGAAGAGATCGCCGCGTCTCTGGAAGAGCAGAGCAGTGGCGCTATCCTGCGTGTCCCTCGAGCTAATCGCGACGTTATCCGTCTCCGCGACGACGCCATCTCTCTCCGTAGTTCCGTTTCTGGGATCCTCCTCAAGCTCAAAAAGGTACCCCAGATCGATATCTACTTTTCAATTTAATTTAACTATTAAATTGCCACATTTTGTTTTCGACTAGAGCATTGCTGAAATCCTTACTGAGTTGGATTTTGAATCGTTATCTTTCTTCAAGATCCATGGTGGGGATTTCAGTGGAATTTGTCTGTCAGCCATTTGATCACATTATGAACATTTTGTGGAGTCTACTAATAACAATTCATTTAAAAGACCTGAATTGAATTTTAAGAACAAAGATTATAGGCGTCGAAGCCCCCATGCGGTCGTGGGTTCAATTCCAGATTTAACCACTAAAAAGTTTTATAGGGATTGAAGAAGTGACAGGACCCTAATGGCGCCTTTGTGAGTTCTTCGTGACTGAACCCAACAATGAATATTTGTAACTATTATAATTGTGCAATATGTAAGCATGTAGAATTCAACAATTAATATGTCCAATTTACAACATAGCAATATGAATCAAAAGATGTTAAAACATAATTCACAATCGTATTTCTCAAATCAACGAACTAACGAACATAATTTATTGGTTGGCAGAGATATGTGAGGGTTAATTAACGTACTGAAATAATAAAGATTCAAAAATTCAGAACACGAGAAGATTTTTACCCCCAATTTATGAATGTCTGGGAGTGTAATGTAGCAGTGCTCTAGTTACATACCTGCATTTGTTGAGTTACTAGGTGTTTGCTTGGTTGGCTAACGACTCAGAATAACCCAAAGCAGTTTCCTATCTTAATTTGCTTAGCTGCCTTGTCGCCTGGTTTTGGGTTCTTGTGCTTCAACTGGGTTATGGAATGTGGAAAGCTGATTGAATGCAAAAGAGAATTTTAGAATCACATTCACGAGAGAAAAAATATGCGGGCATAAAGTTGTTAGTAAATGTGGATTTACATCAACATAAAAACTGTCACCATTTTAAGTTTATATATTGGCCAACAAACTTCAAGGTGAAATTTAATGGAATAGCAGAAATGCTAAAATCAGTTTCAATGGAAAGATATATCCAAGGAAAAAACGGAGGGATCTGGGGAATTGAGTTTAGGCCAAACTCAGATGGACATCTTGCATTGTTTTCTTTCTAACTAACTCTCTATTTTTATTCCATTTTCAATTTTGTTAATTGTTCTCATTTAGAAATGATCATAAAAATATGTGCACAAAGTCTGCCAGGTCTTCTTTCAATATTCAGCATCTATTGGATTATGTCCAGAAATGTGCATTATCTTTTCATGAGCTGGAAATCAAATGCCATATGTTGGGCCATATGGAAGGAGAGGAACACTCGTATTTTTTAGGGTAAAGTGAGATTCTTAAGCCCGTCGTTCTGAAGATTAAAGCTCTGATAGTCCTCCATTCCTATCGAGTTTAAGGGTCTCAAGGTTGAGGACTTTGTTTTTAAGTGAGAGGAGATCGTTTATGATTGTGCCTAATGTTTTATTCTTGTATAGTTTTTGTGCGAGTCAATGAGGTCCTTTCTCTCTAGTTCTTTTTTCCTCTCCTCTTTTGTATCTTGGGTTATCCTTTTCTTTTCATAATCATTTTCCTTTTGAAAAAAAAAAGGTTGCACACTAACTTTTGATTGCATTTTGCAAATGGAAATAAAATACTTCCATTTCTTCGCCAGCTCGTAGATTCTCAACTTTTAATGTTTCCAGACTTCTACTTTTAGTTATTAATGTTTCTAGACTTCTACTTTTAACTGCAGGCAGAGGGCTCCTCGGCTGAATCTATTGCTGCCCTTGCTAAAGTTGATACGGTCAAGCAAAGAATGGAAGCAGCCTATGAGACATTGCAGGTAGTTATTTGTGCTGGCTCCTGATTTCTCAGATCCATGGTTTATCTGTTTGATCTGTGAGTATTATTAGGTGGCCTTATCTGATTTCCGATTGAAAAACAGGATGCCGCAGGGTTGACTCAGTTAAGTGCTAGTGTGGAGGATGTGTTTGCTAGTGGAGATCTTCCCCGCGCTGCGGAAACGTTGGCCAACATGAGGCACTGCTTGTCTGCTGTTGGTGAGGTAATCTATTATCCTGACCCTTTTCATGTTATCTACATGTTTAGTCTTCCTGAAACTTGATCTGCTTTCTGTGTTTTCAGGTTGCCGAGTTTGCTAATGTTAGAAAGCAGCTCGAAGTCTTAGAGGATAGGCTAGAAGAAATGGTTCAGCCTCGACTATCAGATGCTTTATCTAATCGCAAGGTCATACTGCCCTATCAATATCTTGTGTAGTTAATTGCTTTTTATCACAGCCCTTATCGACTCCAAATTTGGTTTATATTTATGGTTAGGTGCTTGGATTTCTGAATTTCTTTCTAATTGCTATACATAGGTTGGTGCTGTTCAAGATTTACGGCAAATCCTCATCCGAATTGGGAGATTCAAGTCTTTAGAGCTGCACTACACAAAAATTCACCTAAAACCTATAAGGAAACTTTGGGAAGAATTTGAATCCAGACAGCGAGCTAATAAGCTTGCAAGCGAGAAGCATGAAGGAGATCGGCTAACAAGCATTACTGAGTCTTCATCTAGTTTGGTCACACTTCCATTTTCCAGTTGGTTGCCAAGTTTCTATGATGAAGTGCTACTCTATCTTGAACAGGAATGGAAGTGGTATGATTATAGCATCTTCTTTTCCATTTCCTAATTCTCAGAGTAGCTTTCTCCTAGAAGATAGAATTTGCTAAATGGTATTATGGTTTGGTTTCTTGAGATTTTTTCTCTGTCTATACCATTAAGTGATATGTGCGCTATTATATATCTAAAACAAGTTTTTTTTTGGAGAATACTTACTACTGAAACTCACACCAATTTCTGTTATTCGAATCCTGCGTTTCAGTTGTTAAGGTGAACAGGTGCCAGGGTCAACAACTTCATTTGTTTCTGGGATTTTTTCTCTATCAAGGAGTGTAAATGTTGGTTTAGGATAAAGCATTCGATTTCCTTTTAGGCATATGCTCAAGCTGGCCACTGAGCTTGAGCCAGATTCTTTTTTACCTTCTCTCTGAGAACCATTGCATCTTCCTTCATTCCCTTCGGTCATCTCTCTTCAGCAGTGGGAAAAGATAACTACATAACCTGCTTTTGTCATGCTCCAGTTTCCCTAACTGCATGATCTATTATCTGTCTAGGCATTTAGATCTCAAATTTCCCTAAAGAAAGTGAAAAGCTTCAACTAATGGAGTGCTAATTCATCTGACGGTAGCTGTTGAAATCACCATCTTTTCTGTTCATGCTTGTCCGTGTCTTTCACAAAAACGTATTTTTTTCCCTTTTTCCCTTTTTCCCCTTTTCCCCCTTTCCCCCTTTTAGAATAGAATTAAGGTTTATCTTTAAGTAATATTACAAAAGCACAATCAGCATGAATTATTTGATACCATTACAAATTTATGTTTCTCAATTCTGAAATTTGAGTATCTATCTTTCCACACTGATATCTGCAGGTGTATGATTGCGTTTCCTGATGATTATAAAATTCTTGTTCCAAAGCTACTGATTGAAACAATGGTGACACTGAGTGCAAGTTTTATTTCCCGTATCAACCTTGCAACTGGAGATGTTGTTCCTGAAACAAGGGCATTGGCTAAAGGTAGCATCTTAAACATCTTGTGGAGTTTCTGCTTGAGGATTAAAGTCTGCTTTGAGATATCAAAGTTTGGTTTTGCATGATCTGATGGTTATGTAGCATAGTCCTTGTTCCCTTGGTGCACAGCCATGGTTTTACTGAAAGAGTTTTAAACCACTTCATTGTATACCTGCGAACTTCAGTATACTATATGCTTTTATTTGGCTGGTTAATTTGTCTGCCATCCTTCTGTGGTCTATGTTTGACTGGTGTATACATTTACTTCATGGATCTACATGTAATCCTGTATAACTGGCGTTTCTGTTTATTCCGATCCTTTCCATTTCTTAAATGACTTGAAAAATCTGAAGTTATGATTTTAACTCCTGGTGTTGGTGTTCTAAATATTGAGTGACAAGTTCATATTTCAACTGAGAATGGTCGTCATCCATCTTATCCTGAAGTTCCACGTGTATCTGGCTAATTTCAGGTATACTGGATATCTTATCTGGGGATATGCCTAAAGGTACTAAGATTCAGACTAAGCATCTCGAGGCACTGATTGAGTTGCACAACATGACAGTTGCTTTTGCAAGAAATATTCAACACTTGTTTTCGGAATCTGATCTTCAGGTTTTATTGGATTCACTAAAGGCCGTCTATTCTCCTTACGGATCATATAAACAGAGGTGAACATATAGACTAAACAAATGGCATGGTTATTTGGTTCATTTGTTAATGGTATGATACATAGTAGATGTTGATTTGCTAACAACATATTATGAACACTTTTGTTGATGGTGCACTGTAGAAAAGGAAGTTAACGTTTTTTTCTTTGTTAATGACATATTAAGAACACTTAACGTTGATGAGGCATAGTAGGAAAGAAAGTTAAAAGTTTACCTTTTCTTTTTAATTTCTAAAAGTTCTAATATGGATGCATCACTGTGAATTAAAAAATTCGGGCATGCCGTCGAATGCCTCAGGATTTGTGCACCACAATCAGAATATTAAAATAAAAATAAAAATAAATAAATAGAGAAAGAGGGAGAGAAAGAGAGAGGCATGGATTTTACATGGTTTGTTGTCAAGATCAGCGACTATGTCTATTGCTTAGATGGCCGATTCACTATGATATCTTCTATTACATGTGTTTTCTGCCTCTGTACAATGTTCTCTCGTTCTTCACAGGCTAATAGGGGTATTATTATAGAGGTTACAACAGAGTCCTACTCAATTTAGAGGTCTATAAAGATGGGATGTTGCTTTTGTCACGGTTGTAAACTTGTGAGATGATAAACTTGATGATCAGACGTTGTGTCCTTCAAGTCCTCTCCTTCACCAGTAGCTGTCCTTATCTAATTGTTATCTTGGCTGGATTTGTGATTGACTTTGCTTCTCTTCTGTTTTTTTCTTGAATACGAATTTGTTAGTTTCCTTCTCCTGGCAGGAGTGTCTCTGTATCCGTTTCTTAGTCTAACCGGGAAACTTAGGTTGGAGTGTCTAAATCCAGTACGATTATCCTTAATTCGAGTGAGGCTAGGCTTTCAAATCTTAGCATAACTCTCCTGGTTTGAAATAGGCTTTATTTCAGAAAAGGGCAAGATAGCCTTTTCTTCTACTCAACTAGCTCAACCAGCTTAAATAGCTCAACTCGGGTAGCTTGGCCAGCTCGGCTAGTTTGGCTTGCTCAGCCCGCACGGCTAGGTCGATCAACTCGGCTTGTTGGTCTCAGCCAGGTTTGTTAGATCTTATCAGGTCTTTCTATCTTAGTCCGGTCTGTCTATCTCAGTTAGGTCTGTTAGATCTCAGCCATATTTGTTGGATCGATTGAAATCCTAGAGTTTATTTCTTTTTAAGTGGGTCTCTTACTTGTTTTCTCGTCTTATTTTAAATGATAATTGACATGTGAACGGTGAAGTTGCCTAAAAAAAATATGCACTCACAATCACTCCCTCTCGGTTGGTCGGTTAGGAAACCTAGCCGAGTAGCCAATAAGTCTACTTTGTTCGGGTTGGCTATGACCCATTAAGTACGCTATGATAAATTTGGTATGCTATTCTTAGGTTAGAAATGTCATATTGAGGTTGGATATATTGGCTGAATATATGTTTGGTGTCTTGCTGGGGATATGTTCGACCTGTGTTTAGTTAGGTGGTGCACTTGACCATCTTGGAATAGTGAAGGTTGTTCCTTTGCCTGACCTAAAATGATAAAGGTGGAAGCTTGGCCCATCTAGAATGGTAAAGGCCATGTTTATGTTAGTTCAGTAATGTGAACTTTTGCAAGAGTTGATATGGATGCTTACTTGAGATTAAGGTAGCTCGGTCATAAGAGCTTTTGCACTATCTTAACATGAAGGAGACGCTTTCTAAGTCAGAGTTGCGCTGAAGAGGTCTTCGAATGATGTTGAGAAACTTATGGTTGAATTCCATATTCATAGGTTGAAGGAGATGTTGGAAATCAATATAGAGGGGCGGTCTAAGGCCGCCATAAAGAGGGTTCGTTCTGAGAAAGATAGTGTGATTGCTTGACTATGCACTCAAGTTAAGTGCTATAAGAAAATTGTTGGTGCTAGTTCTCCAGAGATATCTTGCTCACGGGTTCATTCCTCAGTGGTGACTTTGGTCCATGATGAAGGGGAGCCTTCTAGTAAGCATGTGGCTTCTCCTCAGTGGGTGTGATTGTATTTCCAACTTGTAGGAAGGCTTAGGGTTTTTACACCCTTTAAATGCACTTGAAGTCAAATGGTCTGGGCTATCACATCTTAAGCCATCGACTTGTTAAAAAAATCTTACACACCACAGGTTTTGCGTTTTAGCGTCTTAGTCCTACGCATAGAATGGTGTGGAAATGTATTTCCAACTAGGAAGGCTTACGATTTTTATGCCTAGATGGTCTGGGCCGTCGCCTCTTAGGCCATTGACTTGTTTAAAGAATCTCCTACGTCATAGGTCCGCACTTTTCAGCGTCTTAAGCCTACGCATAGAACGACTGCATTTGAGATTACCTCTTCTCGTGGTTGCTTTTGTTCTGCTTCGTAGGGTTTCTTTTTCTTTAGGCTACTTTTGGAGCACTTGAGGTTCGGTAGGTGGTACATGCTGTCCAGGTTCTCAATCTCCACATCTTTCACCCCCAGACAATCCTTCGGCTATTCTCTAATCATCACATGTGATCGGTGGATTTCTCGGAATCTTCTGGCAATGCGGAATGACGTACTTGAGCACTAGGTTGGACCTGCTCTGTCGGATTCACTACCTTTATCCCAAAATCACTTAAGCGCTCAGTGATCATGTGACTTGTGATTTTCTTTTTCCAGCAGCTCCATCATTTGGGTTTGCTCTGGCCGCACCTTCTTGACCTCCTCTAACTTCTGGTGTAGTGCTAACAGTTGTGTTTTCTATTCAGCAGTCGTTGTGCATCAGTCAGAGGTTGCTGTGTGGATCTAAATTTGGTGCCTCTTGGTATTTCTTCTGGTATCCTTTGAGCTCTTTAACATGGGACTGATGTCTTTTTTTACATGTGGTGCATTCAGGCAAGCCGTCAAACGCCTCAAGATTTGTGCATCATAATTAGAATTGAGAGAGAGATTTTTTGGTTTTTTGCTAAGATCGGCAACTACGGCCGTGGGCTCGGAGGGCCGATTCACTATGATATTATTAGAATTGTAGTAGGATTTTTTCTGTTTTGTTTTGTAAATATGTGTGACAGGGGTGTCTCCCTAAATATTAATCTTGTACAGAATTAGCCCCTGAATTGTTAAATAGAATAGTGGGTCGATGGGAACTTCTCACCCTAATCGACTCCACCTTTTCTCCTCTTTTCTTTTTCTTCCCCTTAAATCTTAACATGGTATCAGAGCCTTAGGGTTTCTAATATTTTCTTCATCTCTTTCCCCTTCTTCTCTTTACCGCAAACTCCTTTTCTCTCTTGGACGAGTTCGACCATACAAGAAATCGTAGGGGTGAACCCCTAGGGTTACTGCAAGCCTCTAAATCCCTAGGGGAGGACCTATCTTGCTTCCACAAGACAAAGTAATGGAGTAGTGAGGTTGCCACACCCTGTAGAAGGTATACAGATCGTGTGGAGGCTGTTGAAAGCTTCGGAGACGCCTCCATTTGCTGTCACGCGTGCCTATAGCTCAAGGGGCCTGTGTGTTGGGTTGCCATATGCCCTAGAAGCATGAGGAAAGCTTTGTGATGAGCTTGGCCAGTCGTAAATGAGCATTAAAGGTAATTTTTATGGTTCCTTTGATGATTTATGTTCTTCTTTGTGGTTGCTGGTGGCTTGGAATCAATGTTTTTGGTATTCGTGGCTTGGAATCAATGTTTTTGGTATTCGTGGCTTGGAATCAATGTTTGGGAGTTCGTGGCTGCTAGTTTTGTGAATCGTGGATGCTAGTTTTGTGAGTTGCTGCTAGTTTGTGAATCGTGGCTGTTAATTTTGTGAATTGTTTATTGTGAAATTGGTGAATAGTAATTGTCTACTATGTCTGAGGGCACAAAAGCCGCATCTAGTACTACTGTGGTTAGTAGTGGGTCACTCAATAGTGTCATGGGTGAGAACCCGAGTCTTCAAATAACCACAGTAAAGCTGGATGGCACTAATTACTTGGAATGGGCACAATCCGCTAGATTGTTTATCAGTGAGAAAGGTAAGATGGGATACCTAACTGGAAAAGTTAAGCAACCGAGTTCGACTAACCCTGATTATGATCATTGGGATGCGGAAAACTCTACGGTTATGTCTCGGTTACTCCACTTGATGCAGCCCCACATCAGTCCTGGATTTCTCTTCTTAAAGACTGCCAAACAAATATGGGATTCCATCTCCCAGACTTATTCACAAGTCAAAAATGTGTCAAGAGTCTACCAGTTAGAGCAGAGTCTCGCTCATTTGAAGCAGGGAGAGAAGAGGTTAACAGATTACTTTGCTTCCCTCCTTGCCATGTGGGAGGAATTAGATCACTATCAACTCCTAGAATGTCACTGTGTTTCCGATGGGGAGCAACACATGAAAAACAAGTTGAAAATAGGCACATCTTCCAATTCCTAGCTGGGTTGAACTCGGAGTTCGAGCTGCCCAGAGTGCAAATCCTCAGTAGAGATGAGCTTCCACCTCTGAATGTAGTTTACTCCTACATTCAGAGTGAAGAGAGTCACCAAGGTATTATGGACCAGCATCCTCTCCTTGGCAGTGATAAATGAGCAATGGCAGTCCATAAACCAAGAGGTGGACAACAATCTAGCAGTGCAAAGTCCGGAAGATACCCTTTAGGCCCTAAAAACAAAGACATGCCTAAATGCGACTATTGTGGGAAGTTTGGACATTTGCAAAAGAATTGTTGGGATCATAGAGGCGGTACAGATGATAAAGCCTGGCCAAAATGTGATCATTGTGGTAAAGTGGGACATCTGAAGCAGAGTTGTTGGGAGTTAGTTGGTCATCCAACCACATTTCCTCAGAAAGGAAAGTCTTCATCCACTCATCATGCTTCTAGTTTTGACTCCTTCACTTCAGGGGGAGATGGTTTTACTCTACCTGGGTCTCAATCCTCTACATCAGAGGAACTAGTGTCTATTCCTATGGAGGATCTAGATCGCCTTCGGCACCTCATGTCACAACTAGAAGGTTCCACGACCACATCCTCATTTGCACACTCAGGTACCTTTGCTTCCGCCAACCATGTGTCTATATCCACCTCTCTTCCCTGGATCATTGATTCAGGAGCCTCTGACAACATGACGGGTATGTCATCTTTTTTTTAGTCATATATTGTCTTTGTTCGGGAAAAAGATAAAGTTTGACTGGCTGATGGTTTCTTATCCTCTGTTGCGGGAAAAGGAACAGTCGCAGTTGCATCCCAACTTTCTATTTCTGATGTCCTCCATGTTCGTAATCTTACTACCAACTTGATATCAGTTAGTAGTATTACAAAAACATTGAATTGTAGTATCACTTTTTTTCCTTCTCATTGTGTGCTTCGGGACTTGGCAACGAGGAAGATGATTGGCAGTGGTCGTGAAGTGGATGGCTTGTACTTTCTTGATCCCTCACCTGGACAACACCTACCTCAAGCTCATGCATCGAGGAGTAGTGGCAGTAGCATCGATAAAGATCGGATAATGCGTTGGCATATTCGATTAGGTCACATATCTTTTCAATATTTAAAGTCTTTGTTTCCGTCTTTGTTTCCACTGATGTTTGGGGGCCTTCGCCCATTTATTCTTTACTAGGTTATTGGTACTTTGGGACGTTTGTGGATGATTGCACAAGATGCACGTGGGTGTATTTGATGAAACATAAAGATGAAGTCTACTCGCTATTCAAGAATTTTTGTACGATGGTTCAGACCCAATTTGACAAGAAAGTCAAGGTTCTTCGATCTGACAATGGTGGGGAATACTCTTATGAAGGGTTGTCCTGGAAAGTAGGGCTGGCAATGGATCGAGTTCGAGTCGGATTGCTATTGATTTGGTACCGATCCGATAAGAGTTCCAATCGATCCGGACCCGATCGGATCAATAAAATACAGTTTCGAAACCGATCCGATATGATTGGATCGGTTTCGGGTCCGATCCGATCTGATATGTTTTATTCGTTTAATCAAATTGTTTGATGAAAATCAGTTCTTTGTAACATAGGGAAAAATATCTTTAAAGATCCAGATCCTTTTATTATGTACAGTTGCTTAAATATGCCAATCTAATCTTGAAGAAACCTTCACGGATGGAATTGTCTACGGAGAAGTATTTAACTGTAAGTAAGGACAACATACAACACTCACAATGGTGGCCCAAATAGATTAACAATGAAAAGAAGAAAAAATGTGACATACTAGGCCACTAGCACATCCTCCACGCACTCCTTCAGCTCCAAGGCTTCAATGATCCAAAACAGTAAAGTAGTAAAGAAGCAAAGAGTATAAGAAGAAGTCTAGAAGATGAACAGCCCTTAAAATAGAAAAGGACAAAGATATTTATTAAGAATTAATTACATTCAACTACCAAAACCTAGGGAAAGATTTATAGGAATGTTTTGGTTTAAATTTTGAAATCTACATTTACTTAGACCATAATTTTAGGAAATTAGTTGTCAACTTGGCAATTAAATGAAAAAAATCTTTTAAATATATATCTATATTATATATTGTATAGATATCGGGTCTATATCGGATCGGAACAAGGTCGATCCGGTACCGATCCGATAAGAGATCGGATCAACAATCTGTGATCCGGTACCGATCCGTTAACAAAAAATAAAGTTCCGGACCCGGTTTTTTCGGATCGGATCGGATCTCGGGATCGATCCGATCCATTGCCAGCCCTACTGGAAAGGGCTTGTTATTTGCAAACATAATCATTCCCAAGTAGAGGCATGGACCGATGTGGATTGGGCTGGATTTGTCTCTGACAGGAGATCCACCTCTGGGTACTGGACCAAAGTATTAGACAATTTGGTTACCTGGCGAAGCAAGAAGCAACCGGTTGTAGCACGCTCCAGTACTATGGTTACAGTTACTTCTTCAGGAGCTACGTTGTCATGTCACGAAGCCTCTGACTCTCTATTGTGACAACAAAGCTGCGATTAGTATTTGCCCACAATCCTGTCTAACATGATCGCACCAAGCATATTGAAGTTGATCGTCACTTCATCTGCGAGAAACTAGTGACTGGTGACATACGTACTCCTTTTGTCCTTACGGATCAGCAGGTCGCCAATGTCTTGACAAAAGCCGTTGGCAAATCCCGATTCGACACTCTTATTGGCAAGCTGGGCATGCGCGGCATCTATGCACCAGCTTGTGGGGGAGTGTTAGAATTGTAGTAGGGTTTTTTCTGTTCTGTTTTGACAGGGGTGTCTCTCTAAATATTAATATTGTACAAGGGCTAATTTATAATTAGAATTGTGGGTCGATGGGAACTTCTTACCCTAATCGACTCCACCTTTTCTCCTCTCCTCTCCTCTCCTCTCCTCTTTTCTTCTTCTTCCCCTTAAATCTTAACAGATATCTTCTAGTACATGTGTTTTCTCTTCCCGTGCAATGTTCATTTTTTCTTCACAGGCTAATGGGTTCTTAATTATTGAAGTTACAGTAATAGAGTCATACTCAGTTTAGAGTTTTATAAAGATGGGATGTTGCCTTTGTCATGTTTGTGAGATGAAAAGCTTGATGATTAGACGTCGTGTCCATCATCTCCTTTCCTTCACTAGTAGTTGTCTTGATCTGTTAGGATTTGGACTGAATTTGTGATGAACTTTGCTTCTCTTTCTTTTTTTCCCGGATACGAATCTGTTAGTTTTCTTTTCTTGGCAGGAGTGTCTCTGGATCTGTTTCTAAGTCTGACAGGGAAACTGAGGCTGGACTGTCCAAATCCAGTACGATTCTCTTTAATTCGCGTGGGGTTAGGTTTCCAAATCTTAGCTTGATTCTCCTTGTTTGGGCTTTATCTGAGAAAGGGCAAGATGGCTCTGTCTTCTACTCGATTAGCTCGGCCAGCTCAACTAGCTCAGCTTGGAGAGCTCTGCCAGCTCGGCTGGGTCAGTCAACTTGGCAGCTTGGCCTGTTGGTTTCAGTCAAGTTTGTTGGATCTCAATCAGGTTTGTCTATTAGTTAGGCTTGTTATCTCAGTCGGGTTTATTGATAAACTGAGATCCTAGAGTTCTATTTCCTTTTAAATGGGCCTCTTCTTTGTTTTTTGTTTTTGTTTTTCTTTTAAATGATAATTGACACGTGGATGGTGAGGTTTGTCTTGCAAAAATATGCACTTTCAATTACTTTTCAAAATTTGGAGGATTGCAAAATAATTCTTCCTCATGAGGCGCCATTTGGAATTTAGGCATCATTAGCTTTTTATATGGGATATTTTATATCCTTAACATTGTATATTGTACACAAATGATAGTGAGGGAAAGATGTTCATACACACCAGGACAATTCTAGAATACATTAAGGAAGTAATTGAATTGAGAAGTGTTATCTCAAGTATGACAGAGCAATGGCCCAAATTCCAAAAACTATATTAGAGTCATGTGAACCTCCCCTCTGTTGCGGTTGTCATTCATCTGGCTTCGTGATGTCATGTATGACATGGCGTAGTTGTGGGCGAAGGGAAACATCTGGTGTGCTGAGCTCTTTCCATTTCTAAGTAATGTGGGTGGGGAAATTCCTGTCCTTATTTTCCTGAAGTTAAGATTTGTAGTCAGAAATGATAGCTAGTGCATTACTGTGGAGCTTAGGAATGTGTTTGGAGTAAACTTTGGGAACAATGACGAGCATTCAATCGCTGACCACGTATACCATATGCTTGAGTGGAATGATGAGGTCAATTCCATCCTGCCAGTCCTATCCCAGAATATGTTCGTTAATAGCTAGTGCATTTGTGAAGTTTAGGAATGTGCTTTGAGTAAACTCAGGGAATAATGACGAGCATTCGATCTCTGACCATGTATAACATATGCTTGAGTGGAATGACGATGAGGTCCATCCTGCCAACCCTCTCCCAGAATATGTTATATATGTTGTCTACTTGCTACTTAATCTAGTCATATTGAATGTCTGTGGGACATGGCAAGCTCTTAATGCCCAGCCTTCCAGCCATACCCTTGAACTGTACTTCTATGTATGTTAGAAGTATAACCCTTGACATGGCTAAATGTCTTCCAGCTCATGCATCCATGACATAATCAGTGAGACTATGTCCAAAAATTGAGCTGCAATGTTAATTCTAACTGCATCCTATGTTGACTACCTTGCATGCTTCCTTTGTAAGCTTAACGTTTAGCGAAGCTATCCTAGATTTGCTGCCACTGCCCAGTGCAGAAACTCTCTCTCTCTCTCTCATCTATATCATGGATCCTCTTCATGATATGTGAAATTTAATTGACAGTTACCTTCCTAATCTGGAGGAGAGAATCCTGAAATGCAAAGCACATAATCATTCATTTTAAAAAAACAATCATTTAATCCAGTGAGCAGTCTTAATTTTTTTTAAGTTAATACCTGGACTGCATATCCTGATGTTTGCTTTGAGAGGACTAACTATTTAGACTTTGTTTTCTAGGTATGGACAAATGGAGCGTGCCATCCTCTCTTCTGAAATTGCAGGATTAGATCTTAGGGGAGCTGTTGCTCGTGGCGTGGGGGCCCAGGGAATTGAACTCAGTGAAACAGTTAGAAGAATGGAGGAATCTATTCCACAAGTCATTGTTCTTCTTGAAGCTGCTGTGGAAAGATGCATCAGCTTTACTGGAGGTTCTGAGGTGGATGAGCTTATCCTTGCACTTGATGATGTTATGTTGCAGTATATATCTACCCTGCAAGAAACCCTAAAATCCTTAAGAGCTGTATGTGGAGTTGATACTAGTTGTGATGTTGTTGGTTCAAAGAAGGAAATGGGATTGGACAAAAAGGAAGGAACTCACAATTCACGCAAAGTGGATATGGTCTCAGATGAGGAGGAGTGGTCTATTGTCCAAGGAGCACTGCAGATTCTTACAGTTGCAGACTGTCTGACCAGCAGGTCCTCAGTCTTTGAAGCTTCCCTAAGAGCTACCCTTGCTAGGCTCAGCACAAGTTTGTCTCTTTCAATATTTGGTTCTAGTTTGGATCAAAACGAATCACATGCGGTCAGTGAGGATGGAAATGGGGAATTATCTTTGCAAGGTAGGGCTGCCTTGGATGTGGCAGCGTTGCATCTTATTGATGTTCCTGAGAAAGCTAGGAAACTTTTTAGCCTTTTAGACCAGGTATGATGGACCCTGATATTCTGTTTTTTAGAATTCTTGAGCTTCTAACTTGTGCCATCATGGTGAATTTATATGTACTTTTTGGTTTTTCTGTCTAGATGCATTTCGTCTTTTGTAGTCCAACTGTAACTTCAATAATGTTATTTGTTTTTTGCTGCTCCTTTTGTTTTTGTTGATAGGTAAATATGAACTTGAATTGTAATTGGCTAATTTTCGGCAAATAACACCGTTTTTATACTATGATGCAGTGCAAAGATCCACGGTTTCATGCACTTCCACATGGATCTCAAAGAGTAGCGGCGTTTGTGGATACAGTGAATGAACTCGTCTATGATGTTCTCATATCGAAAGTTCGGCAACGCCTGAGCGATGTGGCTCGGTTGCCAATCTGGTCTGCGGTAGAGGAGCCAAGTGCTTTCCCTCTCCCAAGCTTCAGCGCCTACCCCCAGTCCTATGTGACCAGTGTCGGTGAATATCTTCTTACTTTACCCCAACAGTTGGAGCCACTTGCAGAGGGCATCTCTAGCAGTGATGCCAACACTGATGAAGCCCAGTTCTTCGCAACTGAATGGATGTTTAAGGTAACAATGGCTTCACAATTTCCACTACCTTCTTTCTAAACAAATCTTCATGATAGTTTTGAAGATTCTTATATCTTGGTCCAACCTGAATTAGCAAAACCTCATTTAAAATACGTCTTTTCGAGTAAAACATTGTTTTTTCAGAACTGCATTTAAAACCATGGTGTTTTCAAAACATTGTCAAAGAAATGCGAAATATTCAATGATCTGGATTCTGAAACTACCTGTAATTTACATTTTCCAAAATACTTTCATAAATATAACTCGCTTTTTGTTTTCAAGACTAAAGAGAAAGTTGAAATCAAATCTTGTACTGCAGAGGGAAAGAGGAAAGAGAAGAGAGAAGAGAGGGGTTACGTGTGTTAACCCTACACACACCCCAATGAATCTTATTTATATTAATAAGTGTGGGCCCTTACATAAGTAAGAAAATAAAACCATAAAGACACTAAACAATCTATAATAATAGAGAGGTCCTTCAACACTCCCCCTCAAGTTGGGACGTAGATATCAATCATGCCCAACTTGCTCAAGCACTCGGTAAACGGAGCTGCTGCAACGCCTTTCGTAAGAATGTCTGCTAGTTGATCAGATGTAGGAACGAAGGGTGTGCAGATCACTCCCGATGTCACTTTTTCACGAATAAAGTGACGGTCCACCTCAATGTGTTTGGTCCTGTCATGTTGAACTGGGTTGTGGGCAATACTTATCGCCGCCTTGTTGTCACAGTATAATGACATGGACCCTTCTACGGGGAAACCGAGTTCTCCAAGTAACAGTTTAAGCCACAGTAACTCACAGACCCCATGGGCCATTGATCGGAACTCAGCTTCGGCACTCGAACGTGCAACAACCTGTTGTTTTTTACTTCGCCATGTAACCAAATTTCCTCCCACAAAAGTACAATATCCTGATGTAGAGCGCCTATCATCTTGGGCTCCTGCCCAATCAGCATCTGTGAAACCCTCCACACGCATGTGGCCCTGATGGCTGAATAGTAAGCCACGGCCTGGGGAAGATTTTAAGTACCGCAAAATCCTGTATGCGGCTTCCAAATGTGTAGTACGGGGGGAATGCATGTATTGGCTAACTACACTCACCGCATATGCAATATCGGGGCGAGTATGAGCTAGGTATATAAGTCTCCCCACCAATCGCTGAAAGCTACTCACATCCTCTAGAGACTCCCCTGACTGACCATCAAGTCTATGATTTGCCTCAATGGGTGTGTCAACAGGTCGAGCTCCTAGCATACGAGTATCCTGCAGCAGGTCCAACACATATTTCCTTTGTGAGATGAAGATTCCTTTATTGGATCTCGCAACTTCTATCCCCAGAAAGTACTTCAATGTACCCAGATCCTTGATCTCAAATTCCAAAGCCAAGAACTCCTTCAACCGGGTTATTTCTGCAATACAATTACCCATAACAATGATATCGTCGACATATACAATCAAAACCGTCATAGCCTCCCTGTCACGTCTAATGAACAAAGTATGATCAGCTTGACTCTGACTATACCCCATTCGTTTGACTGCCCCACTAAAGCGCTCGAACCACGCTCTCGGTGATTGTTTCAAGCCATACAAAGTTTTCTGAAGCTTGCATACTTTCTGTTCATCCCCAGAAAGTTGAAAGCCAGGAGGGGGCAGCATATACACTTCTTCCTTAAGATCCCCATGAAGGAAAGCATTCTTGACGTCGAGCTGAAATAGTGGCCAAGACTGATTTGCGGCAAGGGAAAGGATAACCCTGATGGAATTGAGCTTAGCTACAGGAGCAAATGTCTCCTTGTAGTCTATCCCATAAGTCTGAGAGTAGCCTTTTGCCACCAATCTTGCCTTGTACCGATCCACTGAACCATCAGGCTTGCATTTCACAGTGTAAACCCATTTGCATCCAACGGGTTTCTTGCCTCTTGGCAAGTCTACCAACTCCCACGTGCTATTTTTTTTTAATGCATTCATCTCTTCATACATTGCTTCTTTCCACCTAGGATGCTTCAGAGCTTCTGTTACAAATGAAGGAAAAGCAACAGAGGATAACGAGGTAACAAAGGATTTGTATGACGGAGATAGATTATCATACGAAACAAAATTAGCAATTGGATGTTGGGTACAAGATCTCTTCCCCTTCCTAAGAGCAATAGGAAGGTCAGAGCCACTATCACAAGAAGAGGAAGGAACAAAGTTAGAAGTAGGGTTACCTAGATCCTCCGAGGATGACTGTTGGCTCTGGAGTTCAGTGGTAATCTGTTTCCCTGTCAGACGACGCCTTGAGTACACCTGCAGCTCCCCTTGCTTGTCAGTACCCCTGTCAATAGTGTCAATCATGGTCGGATTAGGACCATTGTCAAGAGCATCCATAGCCAATGGCAGAGAAACAGGATCAGATGAGACATGCCTTTCCTCACGACTAAGATGCTCCCCCTGAAGAAAGGCAGGAGTATTACTGGGAAAATAAGAGGCCGACTCCAAAAAGGTGACATCCATGGTGATGAACAGCTTACGAGAGGGGGGATGGAAACATTTATAGCCTTTATGGGTCGAAGAGTAACCCAAAAAGACACACTTCAAGGCTTTTGGATCCAACTTGGTGCGATTCGGACCAAGGATGTGAACATAACAGACGCAGCCGAAGATCTTTGGGAAAACCAGAAAAGGAGGACTCTCAGGACGCAGCAAGTGGTACGGAGTACGAAATTGGAGAGAGCGAGATGGCATACGATTGATTAAGTGAGCGGCAAGGAGAACTGCATCAGACCAATATGTTTTAGGAACATGGTGCCACAACAGAAGGGCACGAGCCACTTCCAACAAGTGTCTATTTTTTCGCTCGGCAACGCCATTCTGTTGTGGAGTGAAGGCACATGAATTTTGATGTTCAATGCCATGTTCGGCCAAGTACGTCTGCAGACCCCCATACATGTACTCTCCGCCTTGATCAGATCAAAGAGTTTTGATGCATGTTCCAAACTGAGTGAGAACCATTTTGTGAAACTGTTTGAAGATAGAGTAAACCTCATCTTTTGACTTCATAACAAAGATCCATGTGCAGTGAGAAAAATCATCCACAAAAGAAACAAAATATCGATAGCCAAAGAAGGAAGTAATAGGGGATGGACCCCAAACATCAGTATGAACAATGTCAAAAATAGATAAACTTTTATTACCACGAGGGGGAAAAGTCGTTCGACAATGCTTGGACAATGCACAGACCTCACAATGAAGATCTGAAATGGACACCGACTTAAACAACTCAGGAAATAACATGCGTAAATAAGGAAATGAAACATGACCTAAACGAGCATGCCAAGACATAATATGCTCTTTATTGACACTATTGCTAAGACTACTAGACTGAAGGGCTGCAGAGGCTGTGGGAGTCGCATCCAAGAGATAGAGACCACCCACTTCACGTCCAGTGCCAATCGTCCTCCTCGTGGCCAAGTCCTGAAACACACAATGAGAAGGAAAAAAGGTTGCACAACAGTTAAGATTCTTTGTAAGAGAACTAACGGATAATAGGTTAGTGGCAAATTTGGGAACATGAAGAATTGAAGATAAAGATAAGCCATAAGAGAGGGTGACACGACCTTTTCCCGAAACAGAGGAAAGAGTACCATCGGCAATGCGGACTTTATCCGCACCAGAACAAACGGAATATGAGGAAAAAGAGGATGACATACCGGTCATATGCTCTGAAGCCCCTGAATCAATGATCCAGGGTGAACTAGAAGTGGAAGCGGAAGCAGAGACAAGGTTGGCAGAGCTGATGATACCTGACTGTGCGAACGTAGAAGTGGCAGCAGGCCCATCCAGTTGGGCCATAAAGCGTCGCAAGTTCTCTATCTCATCTCTAGAGAAGGGTGCTGTGGAGGCAGAAGGTTGAGGCGCAGTAGTATAGGGGGGCGGAGACCCCGGTGTAGAATCCATAGTCGCACTGTGAGCAGTAGTGGGAGTCCCAGGTAATTGTGGTGGTCGGCCATGAATATGGTAGCATCTATCCTTGTTGTGGCCTTTACGACCACACCCCTCACAAACATGTAAGCTCCAACACCGATCCCTGGTGTGGCCTTTCTTGCCACAATGAGCACAAGTAAGTGGAGGACCCCCTTTGGTGCCACCGTTGACGACCGAGGTTTTAGACTTAGGAGGCTTGGAAGCAGGCAGGAAGGCAGCCAAGGCGGACTTTTCATGAACAGGAGAAGGAGACGTTATATCTCTGCGGCTGTCATCACTCTGAACATATGCATATACCTGATTGAGGGATGGCAATGTGTCTTTACTGAGTAACTGAACACGGGCTAACTCAAAATCGGCATTCAGGCCGACAAGGAACTCATATGTATGATTTTGTTCAACCAACTTCCGATACTGTAAACCATCCTCTGGGCACTTAGGGGTAAAGACCTGATAATAATCAAGTTCTTCCCACATACCACGGAGCCTAGCAAAATAATCCGCCAAGGGCAAATCCCCTTGACGAAAAGTGGCAATGCTCTGGCGTAACTGATACACACGGGCGACATTCTGCTGCTGTGAATAAGTCTGGGCTGCTGCATCCCAGATCTCCTTGGCCGTGGAAAAAAACATGAATCCTCTGCTAATGTGGGACTCCATAGAATTGAGTAGCCATGACATAACTGCTAGATTACCTGTCTCCCATTGTTCAAATGTAGGATCGGTCTCGGCGGGTGCTTGTAATCGCCCAGTAATGTACCCTTGTTTCCCGCGTCCACCAATAAACATTTTTGCAGCTCTAGACCACTCCACATAATTTTTTCCAGCCAGCTTGGTAGTGGTGATCTGCAAACTAGGGTTTTCAAATGGCATTGGGGCTAAAATAGTAGTCACGGGAGCCCCGGAGGACGCATCTGACTTGCCCGACTCATTCAAAGTCGACATTACCACTCCAAAAGAACAACTAGCAGTAACAAAAACGCAATAAACCACAACTAACCAAAAACAAATAACTTATGAACCAACCTGAGGGCACTTGAAGGAGAGAAAAGGCCTGTTGAGGCAAACAACACCTTCTAAGAAGCCACGGAGCAAGGGGAACACCATGCAGCACCTAAACAACACCCAAACATTATCAAAGAAACCATAGAAGACATTCTTTGAGGATCCATAAGGTAGGGTAGTGCGTGGACAACACTCCTTGCCCAATAAAAGCCGCCGGCGATACTATGTGGGGGGAAAAATCAACCCACACACCTCAATACTTGATGGATCTAAGAGATCCACTTATGGATCTGTAGAGGGGATATGGGGGGACCAAAACGAAGCAACAATCCCCAGAAAAAGTTGCCGGATGGCTCCACAATCATCCGAGAAGAAAAAACGAGTTTTTTCGATTTTTTTCGAATATCAGCCCAAAGACATCGAACTAGGGCTTAGAAAATTCTCCAAAAATCACTAAAAATCGTGATTAATCAAGATCTACCAGGGGGTAGAGTTTCAGGTCTCCATGAGCACCTTGTCCGTACGGCTGATGACGTCAGCCGTACGGCTGGATGATGTCAGCGATGACAGCAGCAGTCTCAAGGGTGCTAGGGTTCCTCCACGGTGTGTACGATCTTCCGAGTATGTCTTGATATGGATCCGACAATGATCTGCTCTGATACCAAGTTGAAATCAAGTCTTGTACTGCAGAGGGAAAGAGGAAAGAGAAGAGAGAAGAGAGGGGTTACGTGTGTTAACCCTACACACACCCCAATGAATCTTATTTATATTAATAAGTGTGGGCCCTTACATAAGTAAGAAAATAAAACCATAAAGACACTAAACAATCTATAATAATAGAGAGGTCCTTCAACAGAGAACACCCCTTATTATAAAGAGAGGTTACCTATTCTGTATCTTCAAATATGTTTTTCAAAAAATTAACTTGGATAAAAAATCTCTCTTTTTACATGGATTGAAACTTAACTTGTTTTAATTTGATTAGAATGTTGTATCTTTTTAATCATGCAAATATTCATACATACATATATGTATATATGCACGCATTTTTTGTACTGTATATTGATTAAAACCGCATTAAACTCCACTTTTATCTTATTGGTCTTTTGATGTTCTTGTTGTTTGGCTATTTTTTTATTCTGTCTTTTTGAACCAAATTTGTTTTTAACGCACATGTTATAGTGACCTAAGTTTTGCAGTTCCATGTATTGCTGACTATGGGGACAACATATTATTAATAGTAACTAATCTATGTATGGTGGATGTTGTTTGAACTGTTAAGGTTGCGGAGGGTGCCACAGCACTTTACATGGAGCAGTTACGGGGAATTCATTATATAACTGATCGGGGAGCGCAGCAGCTGTCAGCAGATATTGAGTACCTGAGTAACGTGCTATCAGCTCTGTCTATGCCGATTCCTCCAATCCTAGCTACATTTCACACCTGCCTTTCAACTCCAAGAGACCAGCTCCGGGAGCTCGTGAAATCGGATACAGGAAGCGAGCTTGATTTTCCAACTGCCCACCTTGTGTGCAAGATCCGACGTGTGACTCTAGATCAGTGATTCTTCTTTTTTATAAAATTTTGTTGAAGAAATTAGGTTTTTGTTTTTTCTTTTTCTGTTCAAATCAAATGTGACTTTTTCCAAGATTAACATGGCCTTTCTTATATATATAATGCATTTCATATTTTCATTTGTCCACTCTTGGACAATTTATGATCGTTGTGATATTCGCCGTGTAGTTGCATTGATGGTTCATAAATGTAACAAAGAGCTTCAAATATATTGTTTTTTGAGTTAATAAAAAAGCAGGTTTCTGCATCAACAAAATGCAGTTGTTGCAGAAACTCGAATTCTGAAAACTTTCTGCATGGAGATCTTGCTAAAGCCGTCTGGGCTCTTTTTTGGCAATTGCTTTGATATCAGTCTGCATGATTGTAGAGGTTTGGGAGATGTACTGAGAAGATCAAGGGGTTGTTGTTTTTGTGGTCCAAAGCGTTCGTGGAATGCCGGGGCTTATTCTTTGAGGAATTTATTTTTCGTTTGGACCTCCTTTGTTCTAGGGACGTTGTTAGTGGTTCCCACTTGTGTAGCTTGCTTCCGTTTTGGGTTTCCAAGGCTTTTGTAGGTCATCTCGTCCTCCTTTAGCCTATTTTGTATGTTTCTTTCCTGTTTTTAATAAAGCTTCCACTCATCGAAAAAAAAAAATAAAAAAAATCTCAAATTGGCATCATCTTGACTATCACACCACTCGTCAATCGTCATCCTTTGGGAACTCTGGTTAGAAAGGAACAAAAGAAGATTTGTGGGCAAAATTTCTAGCATCTCTTCCATTATTTAAAGCTTGGACGTGGATCAAAGAAATCAGTCATAGTACTAAACCGTCTAAACAAGGATCCGAGAAATTAATGCACATTCTTAAATATTGAGGAATATAAGTTTCCTAAAAAAAGAAACCTCTGGTGGGATATATTTCTCCTTGAACGTGGATGGAGCATATTCCAGACTTGGCTTTCTCCTTGAATGTGGATGGAGCATTTTCCAGACTTGGCTTTTGCTAGTGGAGGTGGTGTGGATGTTAACTTACTCTATTTTCTCTCATCTTTTCTCTTCTCTATACGTCCTCATCTTCTTTAACTTTACAAAACTTTTTGCCTTTAAAAAAAGGATATTTTAGTAACACCCCCTGAATTGTGAAAGTTATTTGTAATACCCCCTTATACTATCAAACTTTAGGATTACCCCTTGACCTAGTTTAACAATCATTTGACCAACGTTAAAATGTGGCATGCATTATGCGGCTGTTAATGCACTTATGAATAATATTGCAAATACAATGCTAATGCTGTGTGAGTCAAGTCCGTTTTAACCTTCAACCACTGCTAAACTAGGTCAAGGAGGGTAATCCTAAAGTTTGAAAGTATAAGGGGTATTGCAAATTACTTTCAAATTTCAGGGGGGGTGTTACTAAAATACCCTAGATGTGTTTAGGTCAATGGAATGGGTGACTCCTTATTTGGATGAATCGTTTCGTTGGATAGAAGAAGATTATGCAAACACTTATTCAAAATCTCAATTATAAGATTCCATTGTGGAGACCTAGCCTAGTTTAGTCCACAAGAACCAGTTCAATGTTGCAACTACTTTTGGAAAGACCAACTTTAGTCTTGTTTTATGGACAAAATTTGAAATGGGCCCACTTTCAAACAGGACAGAAGGACCAGATCTGGACTGATATCACAGCTGACTCCGTTACTTGGGTTTCCAAACAAACAGGCTTTAAATTTCTTGGTTCTTTTGTGTTTTGCAGTGTGAACTAATAAAAAAGAAACTAAATGTTTGTATTCATGGGGATGTAGCTCAGATGGTAGAGCGCTCGCTTAGCATGCGAGAGGTACGGGGATCGATACCCCGCATCTCCACATTTTATAGATGCTGAGAAATTTTACTTAACTTTTTGGTTGTTGAAATTCACCCAATTTTTCCTGCAGGTCTGTGATTGCCATTCGATCTGAGCACCCAAAAACTTACTTGAATCAAATGGCCAGAATCACTCATGAAAAATCCAATGGCTCTAGTTCACCAATCAGGCTGAGTTGTGGTGTGTAGGTTCCATAAGGGTGGGTGGGCCAATAATTCGTAGTTAGTGGGCTGGAAAGAGTACTACGTGGTGCATTCTATGCTCCCAAGAGCACCGCAGGGTCATGTGTGACGAGGAATATCCATATCATTCATCTTATAGAGACTATTTTACCTTTACATATTTAATAAAAAAAAAGTGTGATTCTTACCGGATGCCTTAGGCCCTGTTTGGGAATGCTTCTGCGAAAGTACTGTAGAAAAGCGCTTCCACGGAAACTTAGAAACAGCTCTTGAGAAGCATTTTTTTTCTTTCTTTTTAGAATAGTGTTTGGCAAATCATGCTGGAGAAGTGATGTCGTGCGTAGATGCTAGTATTGCTGTTTGGCAAAACCAACTGTGAGCTTCTGGATTCTATCAAAATGTCCAAAATACTATTATATTCAAAACAAGGCAATAATTGACACTTCAATATAACTGTCATATAGGTATCATATCGTGTCGATACGGATACCGGTATTAGTATTAGATATATCACATGGACACTTCTATTTCGCCAATTTCTTATTTTCTATTATGTTATTTTGTATTTTGGAAAAGTACCTTTTTGCCCACCTTGGAGCAAAATGTGAACAATTTTGCCCACCCTTGAACAAAATCCTGGCTCCGTCGCTGGTAGCCACTGAATTTTAAATTTTTTTTAAAGAGTGGTGATCCTACTGTCTCATTGCAACATATGTAACTATCATATTGTTAAAACTATCAAAGTTTTCTCGAAATGATTCTTACCCATGAATGCATATAAAAGTTTTTTTTTTGATCAACTCATTTTGACAAACAAATCGTTTCATAGAAAAACATGATTCTTAGTCAAGTCGCCCCTCCCATGACTTGAACCCATGACGTGGGGTTGACTTTGATACCAAATGTTATGACCCAAACAATACACCAAAAGCACCTAGGTGATAGAGGTGCGGAAAGTTGAAGTCTTAACCTTTAGGATCGTAACACAATCATCTCCAACGGTATGATTAAAAAACAATTGAACTTCAACTGTCTTCTGACCCTAGTTGTTAAGTTCGGATACGGGAAAAGTTCGAGACGGAAAAAGTTCGAGTATAATTCGGTTATAGTCTAAAAATTCGTCGATAAAAATTCAGTCGAAAATTCGAAGAGCGGTAAAAGTTCGCAATTGCATTCATTCGTGTTTCATTCGGCTATGATCCAAAAATTCGATGTTAAAAATTCGGACATCAGATCCAATGTTGTTTTCCACCTATGGGTTTGTTCATGAAGTCTGTAATGAAAAAAAATTCTAAAATCCAACGACTACAAATTATCTATCAGGCTAGTTTTTGGCTTATAGGTTCACAAATGATGAATCTAACATTCATGAGATCAGTGAAGCTAAAAATATTTAGCACAATAATATATTGAATCTAACATTCATGGTTTACTGTGTCCTTTTACCCAGATCTCATGTGCACCTGATAACAATATATTGAATATTTATATCTATTGAGACAACTTTAGATGCCCTATGCATCAGGGTGGAGACAACGAGGAACGTGAATTCAAGAAAGAAATTAGAGTTTTTTATTTTTTCCCTTTTTATTATTTTTTTTTACTCTATTTTTAAGCCAAATTAATCGTTTAGCCGAATAAAACACGTTTTAAACGCATTGCCTTAATTATTCGAGAATAATTCCGAATTTTTGAATTGTTCGGCCGAATAATTCGGTTTACCTTATAAAATGAATTGCGAATAATTCACGAACTTGGCAACTAGGCTTCTGACTAGAAAATACAAACCCAAGCAACCCCTAGATATAAGAATAATCAAATGCGCCTAGTCTGATTTCATAATCAAAGACAAATTTTGGGTTTTTTTTTTGCACAAAATCCCCAAATCTCTCAATGTTGGCTTATATATGTGCCCTCATGTGGTGTCTCTAGTAGGAGAGAAATAATGCCCTCCACAATCAGCCTTCCCCAACGTCTTCAAATTTTGGCTTAAAGGAGAAATCTTCTTTAAATTTGAAGATGAATATCCTTTAAAAAGTGTTGAACTCCAACTGACCCATCTTCAAAAAACATCTTTGGAGTCAAAGGGATACAAATGATATTTTATTTTTTTTCAAAAAGTTATTAAATAGAGAGAGGGGCTGGCTTCAAATTTGGAACATGACATAGAAACTGACTGGAGTTAGATTTCAAAAACACATCTCTATATTTGAAGATATAGAGACCAGTTGGAGTTGCTATCACCTCCATCCCATCCTTATATTGTACTCCATCTCAGTCCATCCCCCTTCATATTAGCAAATCCATTACTCAATCGGCGGAAGACGCTGAAGTGAAGGCTATGTTGATTGATGTCTAAGTGGCAGTGAAAGCTTATTTTGATAGGCTCGTGATTGAGTCCAATGACAAGTTGTCCTTAGGTTTTGCTCATCCAGGGTGGTTCTCTTCGGCGGTTTGAGTAGATATTTTGTTATCGTACCTGGTATCCCCCCCCAAACGGACAATAACAGACGCTTTATTTTTCACAAATGTTTTTAGAAAATAATGACCGTTATTTTTTTTCTACGTTTTAATGGTATATACCGTACCTAGTATCCCCCCACCCAAACGGATCATAATAGACGCTTTATTTTTCACAATTTTTTTTAGAAAAGTAATGGTCGTTATTTTCGTTATAACAAAAAATAACGGCCATAATTTCCTCCCCCCCCACCAAAACGGACAATAACGGACGCTTTATTTTTTCAAAAAATAATGGTCGTTATAACGAAAAATAACGGCCGTTATTTTTTTCAGCGTTTTAATCGTATATAACGTAATGGGTATCGCCTCCTCCCTACAAACGAACAATAATGGACGCTTTTTTATCACAAATGTTTTCAGAAAATAATAATTGTTATTTTTGTTATAACAGAAAATAATGGCCGTTATTTTTTCCAGCATTTTAACGGTATCTAACGTAATGGGTATTGCCCCTCTCCCCCCAAACGGACAATAACGGATGCTTTATTTTTTCGATTTTTTTTCAAAAAAATAATGGTCATTATTTTCGTTGTAACGGAAAATAACGGCCGTTATTTTTTCGGTGTTTTAACGGTATATAACGTAACGGGTATCGCCTCCCCCCAAATGGACAATAATGGACGCTTTATTTTTTCAATTTTTTTTTCAGAAAATAATGGTCGTTATTTTTGTTAATGACCGTTATTTTTTCCAGCATTTTAACGGTATATAACGTAATGGGTATTGCCCCTCCCCCCAAATGGATTTTTTCACAATTTTTTTCAGAAAATAATGGTCGTTATTTTCTTTATAACGAAGAATTACGGCCGTTATTTTTTTCAGCATTTTAACGGTATATAACGTAACGGGTATCGCCTCCTCCCCCCCAAATGGACAATAACGGACACTTTTTATTACAAATATTTTCAAAAAATAATGGTCGTTATAACGAAAAAAATGGCCGTTATTTTTTTCAGCATTTTAACGGTATATAACGTAATGGGTATTGCCCCTCCCCCCCCAAACGAACAATAACATACGCTCTTTTATTCCAAATGTTTTCAGAAAATAAGGTCGTTATTGTCGTTGTAACGAAAAATAATGGCCGTTATTTTTTCCAGCATTTTAATGGTATATAACGTAACGGGTATTGCCCCTCCCCCAAAATGAACAATAACGGACGGTTTATTTTTTCAGAAATAATTTTCGTTATAACGGAAAAAATGGTCATTATTTTCGTTATAACGGAAAATAACGGCCGTTATTTTTTTCAGTGCTTTAACGGTATATAACGTAATGGGTATTGCCCCTCCCCCCCCAAACAAACAATAACATACGCTTTTTTATCCCAAATGTTTTCAGAAAATAAGGTCGTTATTGTCGTTGTAACGAAAAATAATGGCCGTTATTTTTTCCAGCATTTTAATGGTATATAACGTAACGAGTATTGCCCCTCCCCCAAAATGAACAATAACGGATGGTTTATTTTTTCAGAAATAATTTTCGTTATAACGGAAAAAATGGTCATTATTTTCGTTATAACAGAAAATAACGGCCGTTATTTTTTTCAGTGTTTTAACGGTATATAACGTAACGGATATCCCCCCCCCCCCCCCCCCCCCCCCCCGAAATGGACAATAATGGACGCTTTTTTATCACAAATTTTTTCAGAAAATAATGGTCATTATTGTCGTTATAACGAAAAATAATGTCTGTTATTTTTCCAGCATTAACGGTATATAACGTAACGGGTATTGCTCCTCCCCCCAAATGGACAACAACGGACGCTTTATTTTTTAACAAATTTTTTCAGACAATAATGGTCATTATTTTCGTTATAACGGAAAATAATGGCCATTATTTTTTCCAGCATTTTAACGGTATAAAATGTAACAGGTATTGCTCCTCCCCCCAAATTGACAATAACGGACGCTTTATTTTTTCACAAATTTTTTCAGACAATAATGGTCGTTATTTTCATTATAACGGAAAATAATGGCCGTTATTTTTTTCAGCATTTTAACGGTATAAAATGTAATGGGTATTGCTCCTCCCCCCAAATTGACAATAACGGACGCTTTATTTTTTCAGACAATAATGGTCGTTATTTTCGTTATAAAGGAAAATAATGGCCGTTATTTTTTTCAGTATTTTAACAGTATTTAACGTGATGGGTACCGCCCCCCCCCCCCTAACGGACAATAACGGACGCTTTATTTTTCACAAATTTTTTTAAAAAATAATGGTCATTATTTTCGCCGATTGCACACGTTCCAAACATGTGTGGGAAATGATTGCACGCGAAAACCTATTTGCACACCCGACTTGCATGTGTTCCAAAAACACCCTTAGTAAAAAAAAGTGTCAAAATATTATCATTTTATGGACTTTTTTGCTTTACCCCTATACTTTATTGATGCAATTTGCATCTTACCCAATGTTTTTAAAATATTTGCGTCTCACACATATAGTTCCTCGAACCGCATTTTCTAAACGAACCAGAGCCAATCCGAATTGATCTTGTAACAGATCCGCTACAGAATGAATACGTTTATTTTTCAAGTAATTCATATCGTCAAGTGTACCCATTCCAAATTTCATTCCTATCAAATGATCCGCAGCTGCCAAGGTCATTAACGGTCTCTGGATGGACATCGCAATATTTTTTAAATGATTATAATGACTGTTGGAGTTGCCAGGATAAGTTCCCGGGATGAGATGTTGGAGTTGCCGGGATGAGTTCCCGGGATGAGTGTACGTTAGAAATAATGCACCCTTTGAAATATCTTCGATGGATGCACACCTCGAGATATGTGCACATCAATCCTTGAGATTCGTGTGAAAATTATGGTACCCACAATGACCTTGGGTAAAACGAAAGGGAGTAACATGTAAAAATCAGGTGAATCTAGTGTTAAAAATAAACCATGAGCTTAAACTTTCTCAATAAATCCCATGATTTAAAAAAGGCAGTTGTAATGGTAACAGCCCAACTCCGTTATATTATTTAAAAAATACCAGCCCTCCAAGAAAAGCTTGTTATTTTACCATTATCGGAGGTTATTTAAAAAACATTACTTTTTTTTTTTAGAATTCAGATGTGACCCATTATAACTATAGGCTGATTTTTAAGGATCTGATTGGATTCATTTCTACGATGTTTAACCATAGATTTTGAAATTATATTAGTATTCAGATCCAAAGATTTGAAATAACTAAACAGGCTGATATTTGGTTTATAAGTCCACCTAAGAATGGGACAAACATCCATGCAGTCAGTGGTCCCTAAGAGTGCCACGTGGCTTATACTATTGTCCCTCATTCTCATTGATGAGGGATGTGAGTGTGCTGATGATGGGGGATGTGGGCGTGCTGGACATCCTGAACTGTGCAGGACGTAACAGTCAACCCAGGTTTTGTGTTTAGAATAGAGGCATATAATGAAGGAAGGTTTTGCCTTAGAAAATAGAGAAGCTTTTAATTGTCACACGGGTGGCAACCCCGGTTGTTGCTTTATAATAGTACTAGGGGGTTGCTTTATAATAGTACTAGGAGAACGCCACAGATCCTGACCGTATCGATGCTTGGCCCATCCCTAGGTGGGTCTATATGCAAAAAATTAGCCTGATTAGTGGTTTTTAAGGATTTGATTGGAGTCGTTTTCATGGGTTGATTTTAACCATAGATTTCAAGCATTATTTGGGGTACTCAGATCCAAATGGTTTGGTTTGAAATCACTAATCAGACTGATATTTAGTATATATAGGTCCACCTAGGAATGGGCCTAACATCGATAAGGTCGGTGGTCTCTAAGCGTGCCAAGTGGCTTATGACATGGGTGTGCCGGATAACCTGAACTGTGAAGGGACATTTAATGATGAAAGGTTTTACCTTTGAAAGTAGAGAAGCCTCTAATTGTGTCACATTTGTGAAACCCCCGCTATTGCTTTATAATAGTATAGATAGATAAACGGAGGATTGGAAAACCTTTATAAAGGGCTGATCAGGGGGCACAAATTTTGACACAAAATTTCACACCAATTTTGGTGTACCCACCCATGGAAGATAAATCAATGGCTGATTATTGGTGAAGATAATCTCCTCAATATATAGATCACCCCTACAAAAAACCAGCCCATTCCAAAATTTCTAACCTCATCCAATGTGGGTTTCAAGTTAACGGTAAGAAAAAATAGATGGTCCATAATTCAACTTGTAAACCAGGCTATGAATATCAGAATGATTTGAAAATTTATGCGAGTAGGATCACCATAGAGACCATCATCACCAAAATTCATCCCATTCCAAAACCTCTAATTTATATATTGGATCCCGCCAGTTTTTTGGTGTGAAATTGTGTCAAAATTTGTGCACCACCCAAAAATAAAAATAGCCAAGATTAAAATTTCAAATATGCACAATACTAGAAATGTGCAAGCCTGAGAGAAAAAGCTCAGGTACAAAATATTATAAACTGGTAGCAGTGAATCAAAACATGTTCAAGAGCCTCAATGACCAGAGGTTCAATCTTTCCTTTTTCCTGTTTCCAATAATGTCTCTGCTCTTGTTTGTTTGCATATGCTTACAAGATTGAAGGGCATTGCAGCTAATCCGTAACGATGATTTTCAAAATTTTCTATGCAGCACATTGCACTAAATTGGGATCTCGATTGGAACCCTCCTGCCCAACATCCGTATAGAGATTGAGAGAATTGACAAGAAAAAAAAAATGTACTACATACCACCATTGTTTCCAGCTGCAGTAAATCTATCGGGCTGTTACAGTAGCCAGAGTAACGGCTCTTCCTTCAACTAGAAAGATAAACACTCCCATCTGCAAATTACCTGCCCAGCCACCAAGTATTGCATTGCAACTCTCATGAGCTCTACAGACCCTGTTGGAAGTGTAAAATCCAGTCTGCTGCAAAGATATGGGAGGGGAAAGGAGAGCCGAAGCATGCGGCAAAGAGAGCAACTCTGATCATGGATTGCTACGTTTGTCCTCAATACACAACATAAAGCTGACTGCAGCAAGATGCTTAAATGCCATTTGAGGTAGTATATTTCAAAGCGACACAAGATACTGAAATGCGAGGGTCTACCGAGAATTCAGATGTGACCCAACCTAATGCATGGTCATGACATTCACAATCCCATTTTTGAGTCTTTTTAAAAAGGAAATTTATGCCAAAATTTTTGGTAATATCTAGTTACCAATCAGGTACAACATTAGTATGGCCAAGCACATACCAGGCCCTACAATTCGATTTATGCCAAAACAAGGATTAAACCTGATCAAAGCATCCATCATATCATATTCTTTTGGGCATTTTAGATAAATGAGGTCGACGTCGTAGCCCTGGTGTTATAATAATACGACACCACATCAACAGCTGTTCAATATGACAATAATAACATCATTGACCTTTTTTTTAAGGTCATTACTCCAAATTCATCAGTTATTACGTAGTATGGTATTTATCATAACACGGGTGCCATGAGAGGTATTTACCAGCACAATATAATGCAAAGGGGTGAAACAAAGACTACATATATTGAATGATAACAATCATCCAATTAAGCTTGGCATAGGCGAGAGATCTTCTAGGTAGACCTGTTTACTGGCGGGTTCACCACCCCCTCCCTCTGTGCCATCTAGAACAGCATGCCATTGGTAACCAATCCTGGGGATCAACCTGATTGGTATCTTAGATTTCCTTGTCATGTGAAACATTGGCACAAGTTTCATTCCATGCAACACGCACGCAAGGGAAAAACTGATAGACCAGAAGGAACAGGAACCCCCAAATTCAAGATGACGGGAAATTCAGATCCACAGCCCCGGGTACAACAAAGTCAAAGATTTATATGTTACCTTCTAAAGGTTCAGAAACAACCATCTTCTCCCTCAGCTGCAGCTTCATTCATCTTAATTTACTCGAGAATACGGTAACTCATAATGACCCAACAAAAGAAGCTCTGAAAAAAAATGTTCAGAGATAATGTATATAAAAAGGAGATTTAGTTCAACTCAAACCTAAACAGAATATCAAAAAAAGTTACGACAACAAAATATACCTACCTCAACCCCTTTTTTTTCCTCTAAAAATATTGATTGCTAGGTAGATGGTATAGTATTATAGTCTCAACAGAGCTGTGAGATGACAAAAAAGAGTTTCACCCATGATTTTACTTGAGATTCCAGAAGAGCACAATTCAGAAAGTGTGAGACAGAAAAGGTCTACCTCTTTTGGTCTCCAATCTCAGTCATCTATCTACATTATCCATTAATATGGACGGACAGGGCTTCTTGACGATCTCCTGTGACCATGCCTAACAGGGGAACGTGACCTGCTCCTTTCCCAACCCCTCTCTCGTGCCATATCCATGTTTCCGTTTCGGTCACGGTATCTGTCCCTGCCCCCATCTCTTCCATTCCTGTAATGGTTGTGCTTCCAATCAATCCCTCTTCCCCCATCCCGGCTTCCTCTGCCACCCCACTCTCGAGACCTTTCCCGTTCCAAGTCTCGTTCTCGGTACCGATCTCGTTCCCGATCTCGATCCCGCTCATGGTACCTCTCTCTCTCCCCCGAATTACTTCCTCTACCTCTATCTTTAGTCTCACTTTCCTTCTCCCTTTGCTTTCTTCGTTCATCTGCTTCTTTCTCCCTTGCTAGTCTTTCATCTTCCCTTGCTTTCTCCTTAGCTTCCTGAAGCATAAAATTTCATGTTAATAGGACCTATGTAACAAGGACACTGACACGGATACGAGGTGTCCGACACGACAACCTAAAAAAATACGATACGGAGACACGTCCGTACATATATTTATTAAAATATATTAATATATATGAATGCTTAAAATTATTAATAAAATAACAAAAAATAGAAAATAAAGCAGAAAATATGTTTAGTTTATTATTGTATAGAGGATGGAACACACCAACCTGCTTTTAGAAATCAATTTTATATTAAAGATTATTAAAACAAGGGGTGACACGGCCATAAGTGTCTAGATGTGTGTCCGAAAGTGTCGACACGCGTGTCCGGGTGTCAAGGTGTCCGACACAGCAAAACCCTACAAGTGCAGTGTCCTTGTAACATAGAGTAGGACAAATCCAACATCAGCATGTAGGTTACTCATATAACAGACACTTACCTTGTACTCGCTGATGAAATCGCGGACCATGCCATAACCAATATGCTGCTTGCCAGTCACATGAGACTGTGTCCTCTCTGCAGCATCATTTGCTACAAGGAAAGAACCACAGATCTCGCACAGTGCCATCTTCTTCTCCTGTGTAAGTAAGACTTTGTCATTCTGTGGTTGTTGATTCAAGGCTGTCTTCTCGGCATTCAGCATCTCCACCTGTAAAAGAGGATCCCAAAATACTTCAAATTAAAACTCTTCTCTAAAGTGGATGCTCTAGAGAATGTAATGTGGTAGGCAACATTGCAACACCTTCCTCATGAGTGCCTCGGCTTCATCCACCTTGCCAGCTTCACCGAGGGTCTCCACTTGCTCCAGCAGTTTCTTTATCTTCTCCTCCAGCACAGATAGCTGCTCAGATTTCTCAGATGAGATTGGAGTATTGGGTGTAACTTCAACCTCTTGCGCTAGGCGCTCCCGACCACGCCTAACTTTTCTATCCAAGTCCATCACCTGCAATAGAATAAGTATTAATTACTGAAAGAAAATAAATCTAAAATCACAAACCATTATAATCAGTAACTACAAAGAGAAACGTACAAAGAGTGAAACCCACCAATTTCTCGCAAAACTGAGCAAGTTCAGCTTCAAACTTTGGCACAAATGAGTCATGCCTGGGGGACTTCTCAAAACTAAAGACAAAATCAAACTCTCATCAATACGACATTAAGATGACAGAAGTAGCAGCATATCATGTCTCTAAAATAGTAATGAAAATGCTGGATGCTCAATGTGCAAAATTGACTAAGGCAGTTCACACACAAGGGACCTACCAAGATCTACAGGGACACATTTATATTAAGAAAATAGATGTGTATCATTTGGTACCAATATTTATTGAATTTTGTTGTCAACCAAAAGCCGAAACCTCTATCGGATAGTCCCGAATTAGGCCAATGCAATTCTGTCCGCTATAATAACAAATAAAAAGTGCTTCCGGCCGCTGTTCACCGGGGCTTCGGTCGTTGGCTCCCCCGTCATCAGGCCACCATCTTCCTTGACCTTTCGGCACTGGGCAGACGTCTATCCTTGATACAACTTTTAAGTTATATCCACTAGAAGTAGTTAATAGTGAAGAGCAGAACAAAATCTAACAAATCTGTTTGGTAACTGAGTTGATTCTATTGAAGGATTCATGTGTACCCGTCACATTAACACATGAGCTCAGAAGTTGGGAATGTCTTAAAAAGCATCAACAACAAATTTATTGCAGAAACTGGGATTCCTATATAACAAATCGATCTTTGAAGGACTACTACACTGGGGCCTCAAATTAGATCAAAATTATGAATCAGTCACTGTTAAATACATTCAGAATAGAATACGAAGGAACATAAGGTGGCACACAGAAAAATTAGAACATAAATTAGTTCAGAAAGCCAAGGATTACTTTAGGGGGCCTCATAATAGACTGTTTTACTGCTGTGAGTGTTTCTTTTCTATACTTTTACATCCACTCACAAAATGATCTACCACTAAGTGGATGTGCATTTTGATTTAAATAGAAACATCACATTCATTGTTTTTATTATTTTAGAATTACGTAGTAGCTTCAAGTTACCATGAATCAACACAATTCAAGACCACATTTTCAAAGAAGTTAAAAAGAATAGAATCTACAATGTGTATTTGGATTCTACATCTCGATCATGATAACTATGAAAAGGGAAAAAAATAACAAGCTACTACAATCAAAGAAAACACCAAATCTAAACAATATATTCACCAATAATGGTCAGTCATTAGCACCACATACACCATCGGTTAAAAGCCTACAAAACTCTAAAGATAGATTGGTCACCTTTTGTTTGCACAAGTGGTCTTTGCTCTTCAAAGGAACTGTCTCAAGACCTGTCACTGATCATTTCATGGTTGAATTTCTTACCATTAAGAGAAGACTCTGCAGTCTTGATATTGATCTCCTCTCAATATATTAAAGCTAAAAAGCAGAAGCTATTGAGAAAGCCATGAACTGTAACGCTTGCTGAGTAGTGAAATTTGTGGTCTAAAGTGTTTTTAAGAAAATTGAGGTTTTAATCAAAGTCCCACTTTAGAATGTTAGATATATATGCACGGGCACTAGTCAAAGACAACATTCCTTGAGACCTAATGAGAGGTAATGGCCCAAGAAACCTACTACATGCTTCGAAAGAGAGGGAAATGTAATTCTCTCTTCCGTGCAAGGATCTGATCAGAAAGATTTAAGATCAGTTACCTCAAATGGAAAAACCTGCAACAGCCAGAACTCCCAAGGTCTTATTTAGCATAGCACGCCTGTAACTCATATTAAGTTCCATCCTACACCACACATATAAAGCAGTAACTTACTCCAAAAAACTGTTTCAACACAAAGAAACCAACAAGAGGAACACTAGCCCTACTCGCACGGGTAAGAAAAAGTACTCTACATGCTCTCCTTGCTCGGCACGAGTCCATGTGAGGGAATTTGGTAATTTAAATTGGGCTAGTAGCAGTATGTGCGTTACATGATCAGGTTTCGAATCGAGGGTGAGTAGAATACTGTCCTATTCACACGCGAGCAGGGCTAGAATTCCTCAGTCAACAAGCCATTGCATTTTACAAGCGCACAGAGATAAAATCGAGAAATCATCAAACGGGCCAAATTGCGTGTAATGTACATTTCTAATTGCATGCTATATAGAAAAGTCTTCTAACAATGTACGAAAAAACCCAAGAAACCCAATTCACTCAGATTCCTTTCACAACAATTACATAACAGAAATCAAGAAAATATAATTTAATTACCTCTCTTTCAGCTTCTGATCGTGAATTCTAGGGCAAGGTCCTGATGCAACGAAACGAAAGACCGCATCAATTATAACCAGAAAAACATTCGAATTAATATAACAGTAAACGAAATAGAACAAATCTTGAAAGGTGAGGAATGGAGATGCACCTAGATCACTCCGAGTGTTGACGAACAGATCGTGAGGGCAAAATCGAACCATGTAGAATCCACAAACCTCCTTATCATCCCAGCATATTTCCCTATACCCCTTTTTCTCCTCTTCTGTAAGATCACGAGCTACCCAACCAACACCAAAACCAAACACCAATTAAAAGATGTAAATTTTTTTTTTCTTGAAGATCAAATCGAACCAGAAATCGAAAGAAACCAAGGTACAGAGAATTAAGAGAAGTAGAGATACCTGCACCCATGAGTTCATCCAGCAGAGCTCTCTGAGCATCCATGGCTATCTTTGGAACTAATCTGATCTAAGTTCTACCAAGGGTTTGAACGAGAAGGGAACGAAATAAAAAAAATTCTAATTTGCAGAGAAATTAGAAAGCAGACCCTAGAAAGGAAATCACGGGAAAGATAAGAAGAAATACGACGGATTTTGTAAATTTGGTCGGAATTGTGTGGCCTTTAGGGTTTTGTAGGAAATTATCCGACGAGGCTTCTTACTGGGAAATGGGAGATTGTGGAGTCAGGGAAGTATAAAAGGAAGGGTTGTGGGAGGCTAAGGTGCTTTGCAGCCCTAACTAGAATCTTCTGTTTCTTACTTACCAGGGTAATTGGTAGACAGTAGGAAATCAGGAGTGTCGATGGCCGGGATGGGCCCATCGAGATCTGCCTAAGCTTGGCCTGAGACATGAAATGGGTAGGCTAAGCTCATCCCATATTGTCATGGGCCCAGACCATTTAGACCCAAACTCGGCCCAATAATCCATAAATTGGTTGGGATGGGATATTGGCACCCGCCTTTTCGCTCAGAAGACCCACTTGCTAACCAAACCCACCTAAAAATCCCCACCCATATCACTCTTGACACCCCCACCAAAATCGAAAAAAAAAAGTTGCAGGCACAGAAGAAGAAGAGGAAGCTCTACATCCAACCCCGGTAAGCTCTCTCTCTTTATCTGGTTTTGGGCTTCTCGGCAGCCCAAAACCAGAGAGAGTGAGAGACGTACCTGTTGCGGTGGCGGCATCGTCCTCCTCCTCTTCTTCTTCTTTGTTTTTTCAGGGGGTTTGGTATGAGTGAAAAGCAAGGGACATTTTGGGCATCTTTTTTTTTTGCTTAAGTGGATTTTCCGAGCGAAAACACGTGTGCTAATATCTCGAATCCCGATCCCTAATGTTTATTCTTATTCAAAGTTAAGCATGACAGCCCATTTATTTGGTAATCCTTAAAATTAAACCCATAACCAACCCTAAAATGCAGCTGAAGCCTGGGTCCATAGCTTGTTAGGTCTAAAATTCCATTGAGCCATCTCGGCCCATTTACACCCCTAGACCTGGGTCTCGATTATCTACTTATCAACCATGTGTCCAAATGTTGTGGATAAAAATAGGGAAAAAGATGTAACAAGGGATACCTCACGCTTTTTGGCGCTTTTTTTTTTGGCTAAGTGACGATAGTATTACAGAGGGAAAGAAAACAAAGAAGAGCTACAAAAGCCCCTCAAGGAGGAGCAACAAAAAGGGAAAAAGAAAGAGATGAAGGTCAATGCGCAAATCTGTAGTAGGTTAAAAACGGATTCTCAACCGTCAACAGAAAAGAAGGTCTCTCCACCCACCAGATACGCGAGCCAATCGGCATGGAGATCGCTTGCTTGGCACAAAGATCAGCGCTAAAGTTTACCTCCCTCCAAGTGAAGGTCAATCTTAGCCGATGGAAACAAAATTTGATTCGGTCCCATTTTTCCTTGACCTTCCAAGGAATATCATTCTTAAGGAAAGCCTTTATCATCGCCTCAGAGTCAGATTCGATCCAAATACAATTCCATCCTTTTGAAAGCGCAAGGTCGGCCCCTTCGACAATCGCTTGACATTCGGCAATGAAGTTGGAAACTTCTCCAAGGCCAGCTGCTAAAGCGCCTTTGAAAGTACCATAGGAGTCCCTAAAGATGACTCCAAGCGCACCTGGACCCGGATTACCACAAGAAGCTCCATCACAATTGAGCTTGACTACGCCCAAAGGAGGGGGAGTCCACCAGCAGGATCGAATTGATGGGGCTTTACCAAGACTATATTGAAGTCCAAAGCGACTCAAGATCAAGCGGTCCATCATAGAATATCCCAGATGCTTAGGGTCTTGGAAGCAAGATCTGATGGAGTCCAAGATATTGGAGAGAATGTGTTGGGCTGAAACTTCTTGTTGTCAAGTAGGGAGATGTTACGGGCTTTCCAGAGAGCAGCCACACAAATGGTCACTGAGCTACGCCAAAGGAGTTTGATCAACTTCCCCTTGGCTTGACAAGCCGCAAACATATCATCCCATCCTGACATAGAGGAGTGAATGTTAAGTAAGAGCAATAGGCTTTTCCAAATCGATTGGGACATCGAGCACTCAAAGAGAAGGTGAGAAGTGGTTTCTCCACTTGATTTGCATTTGGGGCATCTGCTGGCCAGGCTTATACCACAGCGTTGAAGTCGATCTTCCACCGGGATGGCTCCATGAAAGAGTTTCCAAGCAGTGGCAGCAGTCCTCGGATGAATGGAGGGGTTCCATACCCATCTAAACCATCGGACTGTAGGGTGCTTAGGCCTAATAGCTTCAAAGGCAGAGTGGACCGAGAAGTTGCCTTCACCGTGGGCTTCCATATCCTGACATCAGCCACAGATGATGGAAGACCATGCAGGTGATCAATGGGAAGGCCAGCAAGTTGAAAGACCTGAAGGATGGCAGGTGGGATGCACCAAGTTCCGTTCACTATGATGTTGCTGACTTTGGCTTTGCATTGTATGAGGATTTATAAATTGAATATTTATAAATTTATTTTTATGAAGATATGGGTGTATGAGGATTTGTTGGTTGGGAGGCCGCTATTATATTCTGCATAATATATATGTCCATTAGCATTGAGATGAACTTTAGATGAAAGAAAGTACGTAGAGGAGCCTACCTGTAATGTGGCTACCTATCGACAGGAGTTAGATTTACTTACTCCTGACCAGGTAAGTTATTTTTATCGATTGTATTTATTAATACAAGTTTGTTATTTGCTTAATTTTACTAATCTAAACTTTGTTTCTTTGTAGGTTTGCTGGATGCCATACATCCGTTATTATCTTCTACCAAATAATATTTCAGCAATGATACACAATGCACGATAGCTCAATCTTCATCGTGCTTGTATCATTTATCTTGATATTGTTGTATATCATCTTGCACATTTTGTATGGGCCAGTTTGGCCTTCATCAGACTATCCCAGGTACTACATTATCTTGGGTGGTGGGATCTGGTCGAATGGCGATACGGACTACTATGATAGCAACTGTTAGAGATTGTGAGAGTAGATTTGATCGTTTTGTCATTAGTGGTTGATATTCGCTCAAAAGTGCTTATTTTAAGCAATTATCCTTTTAACGTTATCGCACTCTCCTACGTAAAACTGCTCTATTGATCAACTTTTCTACGTAAGAGTCTTCTGTTGCGTAGAACACGCTTTTCTGGACGAAATGATATATTTGCATGCATTAAACACATTTTCGGAAGTCTAGATATAAAGCCGTTCTGATTAAGTCTCATTACGCGCTTCTTTTGTCGTAGAAAACCAGATTGGACAAGTTTATAGATTGTGGGCCCACAATTGACTGCCAGAGCCTTTGATCAAAGCATAGAGAGCCAACGAACTTAGGAAAGAAGATGAAGGCCAAAGACGGGAAGAGCCAGAGAGTCAGAAAAACTTGAGAGAAAATCAAGAGAGAATGAGAGGCAAGCCCTCAAAGAAGAGACTAAGGAGATTAAAACTTATCAACTAACACAAGATAAGGACTTGCTCAATTGGTAAAGCATGCAGAAGATCAAGTCAAAGACCAGGGTTCAAGACCCTCTACTAGCATTTTCTCTTTATTTTTGTAATATTTTCTCTCTCCTCTCTCTAAATTCTAATTCTATCTCTCCTCTCACCATTACTCTATTCTACGGTCAGTATATCTCATACTTTGGCCGATCATCAATCTCCATTCCCTCCATTTAGAATCCTGGCCGTTAGATTCTCCCACATCCTCGATCTCACCCGATCATTCATGTAACAACCCCCAATCATATGACCCACGATCGTCACTCACTCTCACCGACCAACCACCATTAGATCAAGTAAACAAGTTGCCGAATGGTCTAGATCAACTACATAGAAATGTTGTGATTACAATAAGAGCCAGAGGATTAAGTCTATAGAAGAGGAAATGTTCTGAGATTTTATATGTATATATATATATATATATAGATTTGTTTTCCAAAAAAAAAAAATTCAAAAGAAAGACTTTCTTTTATAATAAAAAAAATTATTTTGACAGTTAAAGAAAGTCAATCTTACAAAATTAGAACATTTGACATTTTTGTTAATAAAATGGCATTCATTCATAGGAGGTGTTTTAAAAAAAATCAGTTTATTACATGGTAGAGTAATGGCTTGAGAGTTTTAAAAAAAAAATATTTTTTTAAAAAAAGAGATAACGGTTGGAACTAGGAAATGAAAGAGTCTATTCTTACCTTCTTTAGAAACCTCTTATTTTTGGAAGGAATATAGCATTGATTTTTGGAGAATACTTGAGAGGAAAGAAGACCTCACGGTGGTATAAGAGAGAGAGGTGGGACTGCTCCTAGATGATGGATCTTTTCCACCCATTCTCTTATCTCCTAGCCGACACACCCCATCTAGAAAACCCTAACGCCCCTACTTATTCTCCTCCATGTTTTTCACTCTAACCCTCCCATCTCTTCATCATTTTTCTCTCTTGATCAGTCGGTCTCTTCACAAACACTGAAAGGATGTAAGAAACGTAAAGAACATGCAACGTTGTCAAGCCGCTCTACCACACTGCAAAGAGCCACCCTTATCTCCATTGTCACCGGACTTGCAGGCCTGCAACTCGGCGTTAATGGTGCTAACGTCTGCACCTGTGCACACCACCACAAGCACCAATGGTGCTGCCATTTTGGGAGCCTCTACTGCTATACGTCATCACTCTTCCACGCCCCTGCCCAGCGACTCCTCTCTTAGCAGCTAACTCCACTGGTGAGTGCAACCTCCACCACCATCTCCACTCCAGCCACCATCCATTCTTCATCTCCCCCTGCCCTTCTTCCTTCATAAGAAAAAAAGAAAAATAGAAAAAAGAGGAAAGAAGAAGAAGAAGGATTGAAGAAGAAGAAAGGAGATCAAAACCTCTTCTACCGCATCATCAAGACCTGCAACGCTGAGTTGCAGGTCTGCTACCAGCCACAACCATCGCTGCTCCCACTAATGTCTCATCTCATTGCCACTACCATCATAGAGGCTCCCTTCACATTGCTGGACCCGCTCCTCCTTGCTACTGAGACCATCACCAATCGTCCTCATCCCGTTGATCTACCACAGGCTTGATGTTGTGATCAACTGGCATTTCAATGTGGATTGCTTCTCCACCGTGCAAGCGCAGATGCCCTTCGCGGCTGCACAAAGCCGGCAACTAGTTTCATTCAAGGCCTACTGCCTCTTCCGAGAACCTCCCTTCAACGAGGTTCCACAAGCTACCCTCATGCTTCCATCAATGCATCCATCACAAGAAAAGTTGCAAACTTGCAACTCAATCCAACTACCATTACTACCTTCTTGGCCGAACTATTCTCCCGTCGGCCGATGCAACTCCAGTAAGGATATCTTTTTCTCTCACTAGAATCTCTCTCTCATTCTTGGCAAAAAGCCTCTCATTCACCGAGCTGTCCATTGGAGGAGACCTGTAGCTAGCAGGTCGTCTTCCCCATCTTCATTCCAAGTGCAATGGCCTACTACACATCGCCCCTCTCGTCACCATGACCGTCCTCTCACTTGAGGAGATCACCATCTGGCGCCTCTAACTCTTCTCTCCATTCAGATCTGCACTACCGACTGTTGCTCCACGATGAAGGCCGGGCATCAATCAATAATCTAGCCGCTACAACCAGCAAGTCACCCAGCTTAGAAGCTTCTTGCCGGATTACTCTTTTCCTTGGCTTGCCATCCACACCAAAGAGTTGCAGATCAACAACTCTCCTCAACCACTTACTCCTCCACCTAGCTGAGCAACCACTTCATCACCCACGGTCTCCCCTAGGTCGTGCGCTACCTTGCCGGACTACTAGGTTCACCTGCAACTCTCCTGGCCACCCAGAACACCACGCCTTCATCCATTGCCACCACCATCTTATTCGAGTTTTGGCTTGCACACCATAAGATCAGCCGTCCTCCTCTCCATCTTTAACAGGTTTGGTTGCATTTCTGCCTCTCCATGCCACCCACCTTCAGTTGCATCACTATTCCACATGGAGTGGAGTCGTCCATTGTGGGAAACTTGCAATATCCGGCCGTTTTCTCTACTTTGTCCTCTACTAAGATGGACCCTGCAAATAACATTCCCACAATAACCCTGACGAAACTTGCAAGTTTCGGCTAGCCCATCAACGTCTCCATTAGCTACGAATGGTGAATCCTCTCTTGGCCTTGCTGGGACCCTCCATCCAAGTTTCACAAGTGCTGCTCCATTCTCATCCCACTTGCAAGAGGGTAGTAAGCGTGTACCCCAATACTCCTCACGACCTCCATCTCTCTCATGGTAAGTTCCCTCTCATTTCTCTCTAGGGTCCATATCACTTTCTCTCTCATCTTGATCTCTTTTATTGTGCTTTCTAGATTAGTTGCTTTGAGATTATTTATTTTAATAATTGTAAGATACAGTTCAATTTGATTAGTACAATAAAGTTTTCTTGTTATGCAAGTCTCAGTATTATTATTATGATTCAGTGTTTTCTCTCTCTTTTCTTTTATGCATCTTAGGTTATAATTCTCTCAACCCCAAATAATGTTTTAAAAAGATGTCTCACCACTCTCACCATTCTATTATTTCTTGATAATTTTTTGGTGATGATTGTCCTTTAATGCATGTCCTAACCCCGAGTGCGGATCGACATCCAACACGAATCCCTATGCTAGAATCTCTGAATTTTGTAGGATAAAATCGGATCAATTTACAAATGTGTTGAAATTATGGTTTTCGTAACCAACGACACGGAAAAATCTTACTTTTAGTGGTCCATCAGCCTATCTTGTTACAGGTAAATATTCTATTTTAATTAATGCGGAGGTACAATATGATTTGATCTCTTTAATTAATTTATGGTCATGCTTTTAGATGAGGCATATCAAATGTGGTATGGTACCCCCCGCATGCATAATCTAGAACTACAATATGATGAAGAGTGATACATACCAAGGGAATATCATGATGGATCATACACCGAGATGAGGAGTAGAGTTGATGCTGTGGTAAGTTACAGTTTTTATATTTTTAACCTATTAAATCATATGATATATTAATATTAAATTTATTTTTGCAGATTGATCATATGTCTACGTACATCAACGAGTTAAGGATTGATCATCATGTGCTTGGTCATATACGAGATGATATAGATATATTGCGTTGTGACCCACACGCAACACTCAAAGCCCAACAGACAACTGAGCGATATCATGTCTCTATACGAGTTATTTGTCGTCGACGTGATGAGCCAGATGATGCAGATGATGTAGGAGATGATATGAGAGATGATATAGGAGAGGATGTGAGAGAAGCTTGCATATATGCTCGAGTTGATCAATGGGTGACGATTGAGCGCTGATCTACATACGATGGCAGATCTTTATTTGGGGGTAGATTTACATTTGAGATAGATCTTCATCTCAGGTATATCATCCATCGATGCCTACATTCCTTGTACATCAACCTTATATACCAGTAGATCCATCCCAGCCCGGTCCATCGCAGATTTCCATCGTAGGTTCTCATATAGGTAAAGGTAGAGGTAGAGGCAGAAGTAGAAATAGAGATTAGTTTTATACATTTCTATGTATATTTTGTTTATATTATATGACACTTATATCATTTAACTTGTTATATTGTGATGACACTTTTATCATTTTCCATCCCTCTATCCCCCATAAATGTTTGGCGCACACCATGGTGAAACTATATAAAATGACACTTTTAAAAAAATGATTGTACAAAATAAAACCAAGAATTTACGTGGTTTCCCATTTAATATTGGGTACATCCACGGACTAATTTTTTTTAAGTTAAATCCACTATTATTTGATTTTAGTACAATATGTATGTGAATGGCATTGCATTACAAAAAATATAAAATAATGCATCTTCAGTTTCTTCTTCATTCTGCTTGACTTCACTCGTCCCAACTTGAGTTTCTCATTTGCTTTATTTGACACTAGTTGTTCTTTGATGATAAACAAATAAAACAAGTACAAATAAAAATATAACTAATATTAAATAGGATTTTTACAAGATGCCCAATTATGTTCAATACCGCCACAACGACTATAGTATAATGCTCATACTTTTTGAACGTCGGTGTTTCGTCGATTTACTTTAGGACGACCAAGACGACGTGGAGTTAATTGTGGCAATATCGTAATTGGTATCATATTTTATGGATGTTGCAATTTATATGGATATTGTATTCTTTTCATAGAAGTAGCATAAGCTTGTTGGTATCTTTCAATCGTTAGTTCAGAATAACAAAAATCAAAATAATCTCATATTATATTTGTACATGTACACGTGGAATACAGTTATGTTGCTATTTTTCACATGTACAAAATTCGCTAGCCATGTTGACGACATAAATTTTATTTGTTACTCGATCTTTAATTTCAAGTTTCATGTCAATAGACAATAAATTCAAAGAATTTGCATTCTCTTTTCTTTTAGCAAGTTTTATTTTTCAACTTTTGGGACTAATTTTGATGTCCATGATTGACCTTTTATCCAACAATTTTCTTGAATGTTAATTATTTTACACCTAATCCTATCTAATAATCATGGTATTAGTTTTAAACGTAAATCTTTAATCCAAATATTAAATAATTTTGCGAAGTTCGAGGTTAATACGCCATATCTTAGAATAAGAGAATAAGCTATTGTCTAATAAATTAAGTTGTGTGATTCTTGTTCCCCTCAATAATTTATTCATAAATTTTTACATTTTTATTTTTTATCGTGTTTAGATATGAATTACAATCACTATTATTATATGCTTTTGCTATTTTTTTTTAATAATTTGCAAAAACTTGATTCTCAAAATCATGTTTTTAAATTTTGTTCAAAATGCCTCACACAAAAGAAATGCAAGTGTGAAGAAAAATGCTTAGCAACTTTTTGTCTATAAAAAATAAAAGATATTATACAATGAAAATAACTAAAAACTATTTCAAACGAATTTAAAAACAAATCTCAAGTATGTTTATCCTCATCCTTAACAACAGTAAATGCTAACGAAAAAACATCATCATTAGAGTCGATGGAAGTCGCTGCAAGCAAGATACCTTGATATTTTTCTTTTAAGAATGTACTATCTAATGCTATAATATGTTTGCATCCATTTTTAATAATTCTATACATGCTTTAAAACAAATGAAAATTTGTTGAAAATTTTCATTACTATTTATTTGAATATGACAAATACTACCAAAATTTGTTTCTCGAATGACCTGATAATAATGTTCTAAGTTCTTATAAATCTCTATTTCACAATCATGTATGTTTCGCATTGCTTTCTTCCTAGCATTTCAAGCTTTCTTTTATGAGACGTCTACACCATGATCGCGTTTCATGTCTTTTATTATATCTATCAGACTATAATATTGATTATCAGTTAAACGATCTCTAATTATATTCCTAATCCAATTACTAGTTGCTTGAGGATAACTGCCCAAACTCATTTTGCCTATGCATGTGTAACAATCATTATAAGTACGAATTATAAAAATTTCACCATTAGCAAGTCTTATTGCATACACACACCACGGGCAATCTTCAACTTCAGAGGTGATAACAACTTTTTATTTATTATTTAAGATATATTTTATCGTAATATTATTTTTAATTCCCAAATTTAGCATTGATTGTCTAAATTTAATTACATTATCAAATATTTTTCTAACATATATAATATTATCATTATCACTAGATGATAAAGAGTCGACTTGTGGGTCATCTATATCATCATCTTTATCATTATCATGATCTTCCTTATCAACATCTATAATGATCATCGGTTTGAAATTGATTAGATGAGCTAGGCTCACCTTGAAAATTTCTATAACAATAATTCGATTGATAAGATGGTGTATGTGTAGTAGACACAAAAAGAGTTATACTTAGAGAAGTTATATTAATTTTAAAAAAATATCACAGAGATGATTCATTAAAAATTTGAATTACGTATTTTTCATAATCAAAATAAATGACTTTAGAATGAAATTTGGACGAATCTCACATGTTGTAGCGATTTTATCCCATAATTCGCCTAATGTGATTTCTGATGATACAAATAAAATTCGTGCTTCTTCACCGACGTAAGTATCCACATGCATTTGACATCCATAATGTAATATAATGGATTTGTCGTCATTTGTAATTATAAAATAAAAGTATGGAACAAATATAAAATAATTATTTTTTAAAGAGAGATTAGATTAATCACGAATGAGAGAGTGAGTATAAAAGTAGAGAATGAGTGAGTATAAGAGGAGTGAGTATGAGAGGAGAAAGTGAGTGAGTATGAGAAGAGTGAGTCGTGTATATAAAAGAAAGGCTATAACAGACAAACGTACTTTCAAAACGTGTCTGTCAAGTCAAAACGTTCTTTAAAATGACGTTTGCCCGTTAAGAAAAATGGTCGAAAAACGGTTGAGTTTCAATGGACAAACATTCTTTGAAAGAGCGTTTCCAATGAATAAACGTTATTTCAAGAAACATCTATCACTGACAAAGCGTATGTTAAAAGTTTAAGACATTATGTCAAAAGTTTTTGACTTTATGTAAACGTTTTTTGAAAGAGCGTTTAGTTACTTTTTTTGTAAATTTTCAAAATTTTTTTCTGTTTTTATAAATACATTAAAATTAATTTTTGTTTACGAAAATTTCTTTTTTCATTATAATCACGATTATAATCATTATTATGCCCATTTTTCGTTTATGTTATTTTCATCGGAAGGCACGCTTACTGTTAAATATAGATTTTTGGCTAATCCCTAGGTGACCTACCTATAAACCCAAGATCTACCTGATCTTTGATTTCTAAGTATTAGTTGAAGTCATTTGCATGGGTTGATTTTAACTGTAAGAATTTTAGCATTATTTATAATTATTTGGGTACAAAGATCCAAAGGAATGAAATCAATGATTAGACTGTTTTTTGGTTTGTAGGTCCCTAAGTCCCCTTAGTGACTGACGGGACATCCATTTGGTCAAAGTCCTCTAAGCTAAGGGTGGCAATTTGGCCCGTCAGGCAGGGCCTCGGTCGACCAAAACTCAAACCTAGGCCAAGGCTGTGGCCCAATCCATAGTCGGTCCGACGGGCTTTATAACGGGCCGGGCTGCAGGCTGGCCACATGAAACTGACCCCAATCCAACGCTTAGAAATCACTAATCAGGTTGGGTTTTGCTTTCTAGATCCACATAAGGATTGACAAACATCCATACAGTCAATGTACCCTAAAAATGTGCAATGTGGCTCATATTGGACCACCTCTTGGCTGATTTTTGGTTTCTAGATCCACCTAGGGATTAACCAAACTTATGGATGTTTGGAGTTGGACCACCTCTTGGTGGACCTACATACCAAAGATCAACTTGATCAGTCATCCAAACAAAAACTTAAATTCAACGGTAAAAAGTAATGTTATTAAAATATTACATCCAACGGTAAAAAAACCATGTCATTTTTCTCAATTTTTGTGCGCTGCCAGCCTTTGAATTTCACGTCAAAGGTATGCATCAATAGGTATACCTATATAATTAAGGGTCGGGATCGGGAGACAACCATTTTTGACAACTATTTTTGACAACCATTTGGTGGACCCACATAGAAAATGAATCAATGGCTGATTTTTTGTGAGGATGATCTCTATGGCGAGGAGATGATCCTCACAAAAATTCAAATCATTCCGATATTTGTAGACTGGTTTAGAAGTTAAAGAATTATGGACTGTCTATTTTTTCCGTGTAACTTGAAAACCACATTTGATGGGGTTAGAAATTTCAGAATGGGCTATTTTTTGTTGGGGTGATCTATATGGTGAGGAGATCATCCTCACAAAAAATCAGCCATTGATTCATCTTCTATGCGGGTCCGCCCAAACGGTGTCAAAGATGGTTGTCCCCCGATCCCGAACCTATAGTTAATATCAAAATATATTAATCATTTGATTTGTTAAAATTTACTCGTATCTCAAAGTAAACCATGGAAAAGGCAAAATATTTCCCAATTTTTTTTTCCAACATAAGAGGAACTTTCAAACACGGTCTCAACAGGTGGGCCGGACTTGGGCTCGGTTTTCAAACCCAAGCCCGACCCAACATATTCATGGGCTGGGCCGACCCAGCCTCAACTTCGGGCTGGGCCGGGATTGGCCCAAGATAAACGGGCCTGAGTCGGGCTGGGCCACGAGCCACGGGCCAAATTGCCACCCCTACTCTAAGCATGCACCGCGTGGTTCATATTATGGGTGGTCATGCAAGTTTTACTCACTATTACAGGGCGTTGACCGTACGGATGTTTGGGCAATCACTAGGTGAGCCTACAAACCAAAAATAAACCTGATCAGTGATAGTCTAAACATCCAAGTAGTCAATGAGCCCAGATGGCAGCGGTAACAAAAATGCGCTTCCGCATTAGAAAAGATCTCAGGTATACCTTCTTACATCACGACAAAAAAAAATCAACATACCTGATCTGATCGGGAAGGAGGCCGCACAGAGAGGAGACGATCAGAGGAAGGAGGGTGCGCGAGAGGACATTGGACTGGAAAGACGTGATCGGAAAGAGGAGGAGAGTTGGCGGGAGAGAAAGAGGATGCCCTGTAAAGGGCTTCTCCCTTGTAGAAACGCCCTTTAAAAGGACATTTTAGCCTGACAGACGCACTTTGGTCTGACGAATGCTTTTGTAAAGAGTGTTCGTCAATCTCAGGTGCGTTCGTCAATGTCAGGTTGAAATGCCCTTTCAAAGGGCGCTTGTTGGGCTCAGGCTCTGATTGAACCACAACTGATAGATGTCATTGAAAGGGCCTTTAGTACTTTTTCTAAAAAAATTCAAAAAGTTATCTTTGTTTTTATAAATATATTTAAATTTTTTTCTATAGTTTGAACCAAGGTTTAAAAGGGACCGTTATAATAGTATAACGGTCTGGGGGTTTACTGTTTTTTTCCGTTATAACGAAAAAAAATGCCCACGGGCAATAATGAAAAAAATAGGAAAAAATGAAAAATAACAAAAATAACGGAAAAAGGGTCAAAATTTGAATTTCAAAAACGGAAAAAATGGAATATAACTGAAAAATAATGGAAAAAATAGAAAAAACAGAAAAACGACTGTTTTTTTTCACAAAATTTTCCAGAAAATAACGGTTGTTTTTTTCTCGTTATAATGGAAAAATAATGGCCATTATTTTCTGGGCATTTTAATGGTACGTAACGTAAAGTGTAGGCCCGAATCCGTTATAACGGCCATTATTTTCGTTATAACGGCCGATTTTTAAACCTTGGTTTGAACCAAGGTTTAAAAGAGTCCATTACAACGGTATAATGGGCGGGGGGGTGTTACCGTTTTTTTTTTCCTGTTATATCGGCCATTATAACGAACTGTAAAGTCAGGGGCAAAAATGGAAAATAATGGAAAAAATGGCGCTGGAATTCAAGTTTTGAAGTTTTAAATTCAAAATTTCAAAAACCAAAAAAATGTTATTTTCTGCGCGTTTTAATGGTACACAACGGCCGTTTTTTAAACCATGGTTTTAAAAATAGCCGTTTAAACAGTAACGCCCCAAGCCCGTTTCCGTTAAAACCATTTAAACATGCTTTATCGTTTTTGAATAAAACAGCCTTTTTTTGTTTTAACGGCCGTTAAATCGTTTAAACAGCCGTTTAATTCTGAAAAATTTTGTGAAAAAAAAACGGCCGTTAAATCCGTTAAAATCCATTTAATTCCATTAATTTTTTTTTTTAATTTTCAAAATTTGAATTTCAGCGCCATTTTTCAGTTTTTTTTTCCGTTAAAATCCGTTAATTCTGTTAATTTCCGTTTTTCCATTTTGCCCCTGGCCGTTTCAATCCGTTTTAACGGCCGTTTAAACAGTTTAAACGGTAACGCCCCTAGTCCGTTTAATCGTTAAAACGGCCTTGTTCCAGGGGCAAAAATGGAAAAAATAGAACGGATTTTAACAAAAAAAAAACAGAAAAAATGGAGCTGAAATTCAAATTTTGAAATTTGAAAATTAAAAAAAAACAGAATTTAATGGAATATAACGGAAATTAAACGGATTTTAACGGAATTAAATGGATTTAACGGTCGTTCTTTTCACAAAATTTTCAGAATTAAACGGCTGTTTAAACGATTTTAACGACTGTTTAAATGATTTTAATGGCCGTTAAAACAAAAAAAAAATGGCCGTTTTATTCAAAACCGATAAAACGTGTTAAACGGTTTTAACAGAAACGGGCTTGGGGGATTACCGTTTAAACGGCCGTTTTTAAACCATGGTTTTGAACTACGAAGGCTTTAAAAAATGGATGAAAAAGCTGAAAATGGATATAGATTGCGATAGTTGGAAAAGATTTGAAGATAGATTACAAAAAAAATAAATTTGAAGACACTCTCTTTAACAAACGAAAAAGATGTAACAAATTATGCCTCAAATTTTTGTTACTCACCACTGCCATCTGGGCCCACTGATCGCATGGATGTTTAGCCCACCCCTTGGTAGACATTCTTATAAAAAATCAGATTGTTTGATGATATTTAGCCATTGGTTTTAGTACTAAAAAATAATGGTTGAATTCAACGGCTAGAGTCATACCTTAAAAGTACTAAAATCTAATGGTTAGAGATTACCAATCAAGGTGATTTATTATTGTACACCCAAGAAGGGGTGGGCTGAACATCCATGCGGTTTATGCTCTCTATATATCGTCCTTATCGGGACTAATTGTAATCGGCCAGTTAAAACATGCCCGATCGAATCGATCGGAGACAAAATGTGTCTCTGTACCCAGTATATTTTTTCTTCTCCGATCGATCGGATGTACTTTTCTGATCATTTGGATGTCATCAATTGAAATTTTTCAAAGAGCATGTTTCATAACAACTTGTTCTCCGATTGATTCCCGATCGATCGGAGACCAAAAAGTAGAATTTTTTTTGAAAAATTTCTTCTAATTTTCTGGTGATCCAGATCAAACGGCTGCTATAATACTAAGCCCTTTTATATGGTTTTGGCAGTTATTTTAAAAATAATGTAACAGCGTTGGGGCGTCGGATGGTTAAGCTCAACTTGGGGGTTGACATCTGATGGATTTGATCCGCTAGGTGGGGCCCTTCCCCTTTGTTGTTTGGTGCAAGAGTAGTTTCGTCCCCAACATCAGCATTTTCCAACACTTGCACATCCATGGCAGCTGGCCTTCGTTAAGTGAGTTGACTCATGCGACTCAATAAAGAGTTGGGACATGGAAAAAGATGTAACAAGGTATACCTGATACTTTTTCAGATGCGGAAGGACGATTTTTGTTACTCACCGCTGCCATCTGGGCCCACTGACCGCATGGATGTTTAGCACACCCCTCGGTGGATATATACACTAAAAGTTACCCTGATTGACAATCTTTAACCATTAGATTTTAGTACTTTTTAAAGCATGTTTATAGCCGTTAAATTCAATCATTTTTTTTGAGTACTGAAACCAACGGTCAAACAAGCTGATTTTTGGTATGAATGTTTAGCAAGGGGTGGGCTAAACATCCATGCGGTGACTGGGCCCATATGGCAGCTGTGAGTACCAAAAATGAGCCTCCGCATTTGAAAAAATCTCAAGTATACCTTGTTACATCACGACCCTGTGACAAATTATGGCGTCCACAGTCCCTCCACTACTACCCTACATGTCATTAATTTGATCCGAGTGGGATCTACCGTTCAAAAACTCAGTTTAGTCCTATAACCTTACCACTTGATTTTAGCAACTTACCAACCAAAGCCTGTGAGTTATGGTCGTTCTTCCAAATAAAGACAAAAATTAAAAAACATTCGTGTTCGAAATTCTAGTGGATGGCCCATGCCCACCGCACTCCTCGACAAAGTGTTGGTCAAAATTGGGTGTGAGTGGCTGAGATCCACCATTCAGTTGGGGATAAGATCTCGGCCCTTCTTTATGAAACCTATAAGAGGGGAAGACAACTTCCCTGTTTTGTTATATAGATGAGAAAAACCACCATGAACAAGTATACGAAAAGCAACTAAATTCTAAACTTCGGGGTATGTGATAAACTCAATAGATATCTCTCACAGAACGTCATCCCACATTATTTCCACCACATGGATCCAAGGGGGTTTGAGGCCTTGAACCATAGGGTTGCAAATGGACCGAGCCAGACCGACAAGATTTAAGTCCTGACCCACTTTAGGCTGACTTGGGGTTTAAAAAACTTAATGAGCTGTCCCATTGTTTATTGGGCTAGACCAGCTTGAAAGGTCCTATGGTACTTTACACATACTATAGTCTATAGTGGTGCATACTATTGTCCAATTAGTGGACCCCATTTATAGACCCGGCCGTTGACCAAAAATCAACTTTTGATGTTAACCATCCAACAAATAGACTTTTTTCTCCATTGTCGCCCTTGTATTTCTAGCCATCTAAAAAAATGATATAATTAGATAAGTTATTAGGATTATCGACGTGTTTGATTTCTAGTCTAACAATCTATGAGGCCACAAGTTAAGACCATGGTTTAAAAAACGGCCGTTATTTCAGACCTTCCCCCGTTACGTTATGTACCGTTAAAATGCTTTAAAAACAACGGCCGTTATTTTCGTTATAACGGAAAAAACGGTAACACCCGTTATACAATTATAACGGCCCCTTTTAAACCTTGGTTAAGACACTTTGCATTGATAAGAATAAACACTAGTTTGGTGGAGGCCGATATCATAAAGTGTAGTAGCATGCGTTACCCGTTACCCGTTACCCGTTACCCCCCCAACGTGTCCTCTTTTCTAGTATTATTTTTTTTTAAATCATCATCATAAGCCTTATCCCAACTATATGGGTTTGCATATACAAATCCTGTTTTTCCGTCAGGATTCATGATAGGATATAGTAAATTTTATATTAGCTGCCAACTTGACATAACCCTCCTTTATTCAGGTTTGCTAAGGGCAATCGCGCAGTGTAAAATTGCTCTCTTATGACTAATTTGCTGTCTTAATCAAGGTTTAAAAGGAGCCGTTGTAACGGTATAACGGACTAGGGGTGTTACCATTTTTTCCATTATAACGGATTTTAGCGCATAGGGACACAAATGGAGAAAAATGAAAAATAATGAAAAATAACGGGGATAAAATTCAAAATTCAAAATCTGAATTTCAAAATAACAGATTTTTCTTAACAATTTTTTTTTTTCAAAAAATAATGGTCTTTGTTTTTGTTATAACTAAATTAATATTTCAAGGCATTCATTTGAGTTTGGAAACTTTCCTATTTTACCTTTTATTTAAAAAAAAAATCCCTAATTCAGTTCCTTTCAACGCACTTTTGCCGCCCACTCGTTTTGAATAATTGACCAGTCATTGCTTTAAAAATAAAAAAATAAAGGGTATTTTAGTAATACCACCAAAAATTTGAAAGTAATTTATAATACCCCTCATACTTTCAAACATTAGGATTAACCCCCTTGACCTAGTTTAACTATCATCTGACTAACGTTAAAACGTGGGATGCATCATGCGCCTGTTAATCCACTTATGAAAGGACAATAATATTGCAAGTACAATGCTAACGACGTGTGATTCAAGTCTATTTTAATTGAAGTCAACAACAGTTAAACTAGGTCAAAGGAGGTAGTCCTAATGTTTGAAAGCATAAGGTTTTTTTATTTTTTTGTAGTTAAGATGAAATCCCTCTCAAGACTGTCTTTTATTTTTGGGCATTTTAGTAACACCCCCCTGAAATTTGAAAGTAATTTGTAACACCCCCTTATGCTTTCAAATTTCAGGGGATGTTACTAAAATACCCAAAAATAAAAGACAGTGTTACTAGAGATTTCATCTTGATTACAAAAAAAAAAATAAAAAAAAAAAAAAGGAAGAGAAGGAAGCTTGATCTCTCACTCCCTCTCCCTCTCCCTCTTGCCAGTGTACCAAACATGGTACCACATTGACCTAGACGCGTGCATTGCACTTAATGGTACCACCCCTGTTTAGACGTGTGCATTGCACTTACAATTGTTTGGAATGTTTCACGCGGAGATCCAACTTTTATAGAAAGAACACGCCTCCCCACTTTGAAAAAGATGAGCAGATAGAGAACATATCGATATCTCAATATGGAAACCAGCTCCAATAACACCCCCCCACCACCTCATTGACTTCATCGACCATGGTCCACCAATTTATTTCTCTTTCTAACTAGTTCTCGTCTATGTTACTCGACCACCACCGATTCCCGAAATGCCTTTCTGTATATTCCTCAATGTCGTCCCGGCTACTCACGGAACATGAGAAGCAAAATGGATCACGTATCTGTGTCAGACACTTCGTTTTTCAAATGTCAAATTGTCTTAGCTGTAGCCCTATGAGTCTACCTCACGGAGTTCTCGGCGCATACCTTAGTGCTTTTTGCCATATACCCATGTGCTTTTTTGCGCATAAAACACTCGGGTATGTGCCGAGAACTCTGTGATTGTCAGCCCCCTGTCAGCCAAGTCGGACTCCCCACTACCAGGGTAACATAAGCTCTCATGCTTTGTCCTTGTCCACCCTTAATCTTCTTTTAAATGATTTTTAATTATCATCACTCATTTAAGTAACTTAATAGACGTTTTTAGGAAAAATCCAATCAGATTAGGATCGTATGATTGCGGTGCCATTGCCAACATGTGTAGCCATCATCACCCTTGTATAGCATCGCAGTCCCTTGTTGCGCAGCGATACCGCATTTGCCTCTCTTGGAATTTTTTGTATTATTTGATGGAAATTTTTTGCTGCAGTTCCCTCTCGATGCAGCACTATGAGTCTCAAGAAAATGCACCATGTGGCACTCTTACGGTACATCGGCCCACCCTTTCATGGATTTACTCATAAGAAAAATGAGCTCAGTATATAAAAAGGGTCGGGCTCGGGGGACCCCCATTTTTGACACCCATTTTGGAGTACCCACGTAGAAGATGAATCAATGGCTGATTTTTGGTAAGGATGATCTCCTCACCATATAGATCACCCCAACAAAAAATCAGCCCATTCTGAAATTTCTAACCCCATCGAATTTGGTTTTCAAGTTACACCGTAAAAATCGACAGTCATAATTCCTCAACTTCTAAACCAATATGAATATCGAAATGATTTGAATTTTTGTGAGGATGACCTCCTCACTATACAGATCATCCTCACAAAAAATCAGCCATTGATTCATCTTCTACCTGGGTACGCCAAAATCAGTGTCAGAAATGGGGGTCCCCCGAGCCCGACCCTATAAAAAAATGCATGAAATCCAACAGCTGGAAATCACTCTATAAAAAACAGTTAGAGATCACCAATCAGGCTAATTTTTGGTGTGTAGCTTCGACAAGAGGTGGGCCAATCATTCATGGGTCAGTGGGCCCGTGAAGAGGAGAGGGTGCATACATAGTTTGCAAAAGAAAATGCCCTAACATAACGGGGCATTTTTGTAATAAAAAAACAAAGTTTTTCAGGTGCCCTCACATTTCGTGGGGTGCAACTAAAATTACTCCTGACCATAGAGATTATCCTCACCAAAAATCAGCCATTGATTCATCTTCTATGTGGGTAGGCCAAAAAATGGGGGTCCCCCGAGCAGGACCCTATAAAAAAAATGCATGAAATCCAACAGCTGGAAATCACTCTATAAAAAGCAGTTAGAGATCACCAGTCAAGTTGTTTTTTGGTGTGTAGTTCGGACAAGAGGTGGGCCAATCATTCATGGGTCAGTGGGCCCGAATGATTTAAGCGACCGACAACAAGAGTGAACTGTAGCAAAAAGAAATTACCGATTTGATCTTCACATTGACATGTTGCTCGTGTATTGGTACAGGTCAGCCTACATGCAAATGAAACCTGCATTTAAGTATTTGATTATATATAGATTACTTTGTTTAGGTGGAGAAAAATGATGGACCACTATCTAAACTTTATCCCCCTTTTCTTTTCTTCCTTTCAGGTGGGATGAAGCTTCTAGACAGTGGCGGAGCCAGGATTTTGATCAAGGGGGGACAAAATCACAAAAAATTTGTTAAGGGGTGCAAAATTGCAAAATAGAAAAAATCATGGGGGAAAACCCAAGGATAAGGTACTTGGGGAAGTAAATTTTTTTTTTTAAAGAAGTTAATAAAGTTGAGGGGGGGCAAAGAAGTTATTAAAGTTGAGGGGGGGCAACTGCCCCCCCGGCCCTTCCTGGATCCGCCACTACTTCTAGACCAAAACTCATATTGCGCTTATGTTAAGTGTGGAGATTTTAACATTACTCTTATAGAATTTGTTGAATTAGTAAGACCCCCCTCTACTTTTTAATATCAGGGTCACCTTCTTGACCATCAGTCAATGTTGTTGACTAACACTAAAAAAAATTTGAGGGTACTAACCCTTCAATGTTGGCTGGCCAGGAAAGTTTATTCTTATTGAATTGATCATGTTATCTAAGGTCGTCATTACTAATTTATGATCTAATATGTACAGAATGAAAACTTCATTCTCGAAGGTTTCTCAATTCAATTGCTTCAAGTTCAGACTGTTATATGAAATTAGTGTGAGAAATTTTTTGATGGGAGTACTTCCATCCATAGTTACCAAGAAATGCGTTTCTCGGAAAATGTGAAACGGAGAAACGCATTTAGAAACGTTAATAGAGTATTTATAGACAAAGAAATTGGAGAGCTCACTTGTTTCCCTTCTCATTTCCCTCATTGTGTCAAATATGTTTCTCTTCTCGTTTCCATTAATGTTTCCTCTGCCTCTTCTCATTCGCTTCCTATTTTTCGTATCAAATGAAATTTTTTGTGGTTCATTTTCGTTTCTCGCACCCTTTTCCCTTTCTGGCAACTATATGCGCTTCCATAAAAATGGCCACACACCCACATGAGGAGACAAAATGGAATACAAAGTTAGGGTAATAGAATTCAATAACTCTATTTTCTTGTGGGAATACATCCATGAATTTCTTTAATAAAAATTATCTTCAAAACAATCAACTAAGTGAAGTGTTAATTCACTATTTTTGCAATCAGAACGTGTTAGGACCTTAACCTGGCCTCAAGCCACTATTCCTCCCAAAAAGATATCTTGTCAGGAAGGGATAAACTTTAGCCTTTTTACCATGTTCGACATCGCACCCGCGAGGCTAATCTGCAATTTGATCCCTTGACCCTTTGGCTCTACCGTCGATCGACCTTGCACCCATGGGACCCTACCACATCCTTAAGGAGCGGCATTATTGACCCCAAAAGAATGGTCAAGGGGGTGACCCTAAATTTAAAAAAAGTACAAGGAGATCTTAGCTAATTCAAACATTTTTTTCTTGAGGGTAGTGCTAAAATGCTCTATATATAGAGAGACCCACATTCCCTGCACTCCACTTCATTGTTTGTCTGGATATTCTCACTTTCCTCACATACTTTCAAGTTACTTCACATTTTCTTAGTCTGGTTCCGCGCCAGCCTTATACTCTCTTCTCCCGTCTACAGTTCTTTGGTTTATGATCCTTGACATCTACAAACATGGTTATCTCTAATTTCCTGGGGTTATTTTTACTAATAGAGCTGATAATAACTGGTGCCAGATTTTCTGTAGATGGTTTAAGTATGGATTACTATGGAATGCGTTGCCCGTTCGCCGAAAATATAGTGACGAATACAGTGACCCAAGCTTTGCAATCGGATCCGGCCCTCGCTGCTGGTCTTCTCAGAATGCACTTCCATGATTGCTTTATACAGGTAAAAACACTTGCAAATTAATGAACATTTTTACCATTTCTCTCAATTTCCTTTCGGATTTGGTAGAAAAGAATTTCGAAACAAATTATGTCGATATACTATAAATTAAATTTTCGAAACTTTTATAATGTATGTTTTTAAGCTTTAATAATCAAGAACATGGTCGTAATAATATTGACCGTCATAACACTGAAATAACGGCGTTTTAAAAGTTTTCGGTATGTTAAATACTGTTCTACCTCGCTTATTCAAAAAAATAAAATAAAACCGTTGTAACGGTGAATATGGGTCAGGATCTATGGGTAAACCCTGATTACATGTATTTTTATTTTGTTTATTGCATTTTAGGGATGTGATGGGTCAGTGCTCCTTGATTCTACAAAGGATAACACAGCAGAAAAGGACTCCCCAGCAAATTTAAGCTTGAGAGGCTTTGAAGTCATCGATGACGCTAAGGCGCAAATTGAAGATCAATGCCCCGGAGTCGTTTCGTGTGCCGATATTCTTGCATTGGCAGCTAGAGATGCAGTTTTTTGGGTATGAAAATATAGAAATCTATTTTTTTTTTTCTATAATCTCCTTGAAGATATTTTTATTGTAATTTATGTAAAAAATAAAAATAAAAATAATATTCATTTATTAATTTATTTCTAATTATCTTATTGGGTTCAGGCTGGGGGTCCCTTCTATGACATACCCAAAGGAAGAAAAGATGGAAAAAGGTCTAAAATAGAAGACACATTTAACCTGCCCCCACCCTTCTTCAATAGCTCTCAGCTTATCAGTTTATTTGGTCAGCATGGTTTTAGTGTTCAAGAAATGGTAGCTTTATCAGGTAAATATTTTTCATTTTTTTAAATTATTTATTGGGTCAAAATTCTTTTTTTTTTTTTTTAAATTAAAAAACCCGGCTTATCGTCCTCGGTTGGATATGTATAGGGGCACATACACTAGGAGTGGCAAGGTGTTCTTCATTCAAAAACCGGTTGAACAATTTCGACTCCACGCACGATGTGGATCCAACTCTAGATTCAAGTCTCGCAAAGAAATTGTCGACAACATGCAGAGCAGGCGACAATGCGGAGGCGGCATTCGACATGAGTAGAAACTCGTTCGATAATGCGTATTATAATGCATTACAGAGGAAGACTGGACTACTTAGCTCGGATCAAACCCTGTTCACGAGCTCTAGAACTAGAACCATTGTTAATGGTTATGCGATGAACGAAGCCATGTTTTTCTTCGATTTCATGCAGGCTATGAAGAAAATGGGCTTGCTTGATGTTAAAGAAGGTTCGAAAGGTGAAGTGCGACTAAATTGCCGTAAAATTAACTGATCGATTGCGATCTTTACACTAATTAGGGCTATAGTTTTGTTTTGTAATAATATTATTGAAACGTTTAGCGTTGAATGTATTGTATTACGACATATACTAGTGGGTGGCATGTGTATTTGCGCATAATTGAGAAATTTCCAAAAGGCGCGCTACTATAGTGCGTGCGTGTGACATGTATGCCATTAAGTTTGACGTACTTTTTCTTCAGGATGCAACTCATGCATGTATTATCAATTAAACAACATAATTGTCGCTTATACTCGGTTCAGGAGGTGGGTCGTATTAATCAAGGTTTAAAGGGACTGTTATAACAGTATAACGGATTGGGGGTGTTGCCGTTTTTTCCGTTATAACGAAAAAAATGCTCAGGGGCAAAAACAGTAAAAAATGGGAAAAAAATGACGCTGAAATTCAAATTGTGAATTTTGAAATTTCAAAAATGGAAAATAACGGAAAAAAAATGAAAAAAACGGCCATTTTTTTTTTTTTTTTTCATAATTTTTCCAGAAAATAACAGTCCCAATTTTCGTTATAAGGGAAAAATAACGGAAAATAACGGCCGTTATTTTCGTTATAACAACTGTTATTTTTTGGGCATTTTAACGGTCTATAACGTAACGGGGGAGGCCCGAATCCATTATAATGTCCGTAATTTTCGTTATAACGGCCATTTTTTAAACCTTGGTATTGATTATAACGGTTTATATTGATGATGGTGCATGTGACATGTATGTCAATCCCTACCATATCGCAAACTACCAAATTATATATATGGTGAATTATAATGTCTTTTTAAATAACGTTGGTGATGGGAGTAGGTAGAAAGATATTAATTAGTTATTGAAAAAAAGAGCTACCAGCTATTTCTTAGATTCTTATTGGCAGTGGCGGGGCACACACAGAGATCATGTTGGACAATCCGATCGTACTACAAGTTGTCCATAGTCCATACCAAGGTTTAAAGGAGGCCGTTTTAACGGTTAAACGGACTGGGGCGTTACCGTTTAAACGGCTGTTAAAATGGATTGAAACGGCCAGGGGCAAAAATGGAAAAAAAATAGAATTTAACGGAATTAAACGGGTTTTAACGGAAAAAAAAAGGCGCTGAAATTCAAATTTTGAAATTTGAAAATTAAAAAAAAATAGAATTTAACGGATTTCAACGGAAATTAAACGGATTTAACGGCCGTTTTTTTCACAAAATTTTCTGAATTAAACGGCTATTTAAACTATTTTAACGGCCGTTAAAAAATGGCCATTTTTTTCAAAACCAATAAAACGTGTTTAAACGGAAATGGGCTTGGGGCGTTACCGTTTAAACGGCCGTTTTTAAACCATGGTTTAAAAACGACCATGGTTTAAAAACAACCATGGTTTTAAAAACGGCCATTATAACGGATTCGGACCTCACCCGTTACGTTATGTACAGTTTTAGCACTTAGAAAATAATGACCCTTCTTTTTTTTTTTTGAAAAATGTGTTAAAATAATGCCCGTTATTTCTGTTATTTTTCATTTTTTCTGTTATTTTCCTTTATAAAATTTACATTTTTGAATTTTGGCACCGATATTTTCCGATTTGCATATCGTGTGTTACAATCGGTTATACCATTATGAGTAAACCTTGGTCCATACTGTGGAGACGGACCTCATAAAAATGAGTAAAACTTTGATGACAGTGAGCTGTCATCGAAAATGCTGACTATCACAGAGTTCTTGGTACGTAGCAGAGTACTTTTTTGCATGGTTTAAAAAACGGCCGTTTTAAACGATAATGCACCAGGCCCATTTCCGTTAAAACCGTTTAAACATGTTTTGACGCTTTTAATTTTACGGCCATTTTTTTATTATTTTAATGGCCGTTAAATTCTGAAAAAAATGGCCATTAAATCTGTTAAATTTCGTTAAAATCCCTTTAAATTCATTTTTTTTTTTAAATTTTCAAATTTCAAAATTTGAATTGCAGCCCCACATTTGTCATTAAATTCTATTTTTTTTTTTTTTTTGAAATTTTAAAATTTTAAAATTTGAATTTCAGCGCCACTTTTTCTGTTTTTTCCGTTCAATTTTTTTTTGTTTTTCTGTTTTTTCCAAATTTTTTTCATTTTTGCCCCTGGCCATTGCAATCCATTTTAACGGTAACGCTCCCAGTCCGTTAAACCGTTAAAACGGCCTCCTTTAAACCTTGTTTTTTTTTGCAAGGTACCCGAGTAAATTATTTATTTAATGCCTAGAAATCACTAATCATGCTGTTTTTGGTTTGTAGCTAGATCCACCTAGGGGTTGGCCAATCATCCATATGGTCCTCTAAGAGTGTGGGCTTGCATGAAGTTGCAGGCAGTGATCCTGTCTAATTTGTGGAAGTCATTTTCATAAATTAAACAAATTGAACTCAGTTATTCTTGGGTTTGATAAGATCCTATCATATATGCCACTAGAGGGTTGCACATGATTGTAGGGCCCTCATCAACGTCGGGCGATCAAGATCAAAGATGACTGAAGTGTGCAAATCTGGAAATAGTACTTGAAGTAACAAGGAACCACTTCGAGGGGTCAACTTCCTGAGCAATTTGAGACAAAACTTCTGTATATATCCTCAAGTGTTAACTTACAAGTTATATATAGACATTCAAGTCTCTTTTCTGAATAACAAAAATAACAAACAGGACCTATTCTATCGGACACGATCAAGCTAAGGACTCAACAACTAACCTCCCACTTCTTCCATGACCTCTCCTTGACTCCTATTCTCTCTCAACGACTAATCTCTCATTGTTTGTCTCGATAATCTCACTTTCCACACATACTTTCAAGTTTCTTCACATTTTCTTAGTCTGGTTCCTGGCCAGTCATATACTCTCTTCTCCATCCCGTTTATAGTTCTCTGGTTTATGATCCTTGACATCTACAAACATGGTTATCTCTAATTTCCTGTGGTTATTTCTACTAATAGAGCTGATAATAACTGGTGCCAGATTTTCTGTAGATGGTTTAAGTATGGATTACTATCGTATGCGTTGCTCATTCGCCGAAACTATAGTGACGAATACAGTGACCCGAGCTTTGCGATCCGATCCGACCCTCGCTCCTGGTCTTCTCAGACTGCACTTCCATGATTGCTTTATACAGGTAAAAACACTTGCAAATTAATGAACATTTTTACTATTTCTCTCAATTTCCTTTCGGATTTGGTGGGAAAGAATTTCGAAACAAATTATGTCGATATACTATAAATTAAAATTTTCGTAACTTTTATAATGTACGTTTTTAAGCTTTAATAATCAAGAACATGGTCTTAATAATATTGGCCGTCGTAACACTGAAATAACGGCGTTTTAAAAGTTTTCGGTATGTTAAATACTGTTCTACCTCGCTTATTCAAAAAAAAAAAAACCGTTGTAACAGTGAATAACGGTCAGGATCTATGAGTAAACCCTGATTACATGTATTTTTATTTTGGTTATTGCATTTTAGGGATGTGATGGGTCAGTTCTCCTTGATTCTACAAAGGATAACACAGCAGAAAAGGATTCCCCAGCAAATTTAAGCTTGCGAGGCTATGAAGTCGTTGATGAGGCTAAGGCGCAAATCGAAGATAAATGCCCCGGAGTCGTTTCGTGTGCCGATATTCTTGCATTGGCAGCTAGAGATGCAGTTTTTTGGGTATGAAAATATAGAAATCTATTTTTTTTTTCTATAATTCTCCTCGAAGATATTTTTATTGTAATTTATGTAAAAAATAAAAATAAAAATAATATTTATTTATTTCTAATTATTTTACTGGGTTCAGACTGGGGGTCCCTTCTACGACATACCCAAAGGAAGAAAAGATGGAAAAAGGTCTAAAACAGAAGACACAATTAACCTGGCCACACCCTTCTTCAATAGCTCTCAGCTTATCAATTTATTTGGTCAGCATGGTTTTAGTGTTCAAGAAATGGTGGCTTTATCAGGTAAATATTTTTCATTTTTTAAATTATTTATTAGGTCAAAATTCATTTATTTAAAAAAAATAAAAAAACCCGGCTTATCGTCCTCGGTTGGATATGTATATATAGGGGCACATACAATAGGAGTGGCAAAGTGTTCTTCATTCAAAAATCGGTTGAAAAATTTCGACTCCACGCATGATGTGGATCCAACTCTAGATCCAAGCCTCGCAAAGAAATTGTCGACAACATGCAGAGCAGGCGACAATGCGGAGGCGGCATTCGACATGAGTAGAAACTCGTTCGATAATGCATATTATAATGCATTACAGAGGAAGACTGGACTACTTAGCTCGGATCAAACCCTGTTCACGAGCTCTAGAACTAGAACCATTGTTAACAGTTATGCGATGAACGAAGCCATGTTTTTATTCGATTTCATGCAGGCTATGAAGAAAATGGGCTTGCTTGATGTTAAAGAAGGTACGGAAGGTGAAGTGCGACTAAATTGCCGCAAAATTAACTGATCGATTGAGATCTTTATACTAATTAGGGCTATAATTTTGTTTTGTAATAATATTATTGAAGCGTTTAGCGTCGAATGTATTGTATTACGACATATACTAGTGGGTGGCACGTGTATTTGGGCATAATTGAGAAATTTCCAAAAGGCGCGCTACTATAGTGCGTGCGTGTGACGTGTGTGCCATTAAGTTTGGCATACTTTTTGTTCAGGATGCAACTCATGCATATGTATTATCAATTAAATAACATAATTTTCGGCTTATACCCGGTTCAGGAGATGGGTCGTATTGATTATAACGGTTTAGATTGATGACGGTGCATGCGACATGTATATCGTCGTCCCTACCATATCACAATCTACCAAATTATATATATGGTGAATTATAATGTCATTTTAAATAACGTTGGTGATGGGAGTAGTGGGTAGAAATATATTAATTAGTTATTGAAAAAAAGAGTTCGTCTAGACCTACCACCTATTTCTTACATTGGATTCTTATTGTGGTGGTGGGGCACACATGGTTCAAAGTCTCGGCCGATCCAGATCGGGTCGGAGCCCACCGATCCAGCCTCCGATCCCAAGACTTTGAACCATGGCACACACAGAGATCAATCCAATCGAACTACTAGTTGTCCATACCATGGTTTTAAAAATGGCCGGTTAAACGTTTTTAACGGCCGTTAAAATTCTTTTAACAGCCGTTAAATTCTCGAAAATTTGCTGGAAAAAAAACGGCAGTTAAATCTGTTAAAATATGTTATTTTCCGTTAAATTCGCTTTTAAAATTTTCAATTTCAAATTTTGGATTTTGAATTACCTTTTTTTCCGTTTCTTCGTTAAATTTCGTTAAAATCTGTTAAATTTCGTTAAATTCCATTTTGTTTTTCATTTTTTTCCATTTTTTGCCCCTGGCCATTTTTTCCCGTTTTACCAGTAAAGCCCCAAGTCCGTTATGCCGTTAAAACGGCCTCCTTTAAACCTTGATCTGTACCATGGTTTAAAAAAATGGTCGTTAATTATAATGGATTCAGACCTCGCCCATTACGTTATGTACTGTTTTAACGCTCACAATAACGGCCGTTATTTTCGTTATAAGAGCCGCTATTTTGAAAAGGGTCATTCTATGGGCACCCACGTCTTTAAGCGGGGCTCTCTCTCTCTCTCTCTCTCTCTCTCTCTCTCTCTCTCTCTCTCTCTCTCTCTCTCTCTCTCTCTCTCTCTCTCTCTCTCTCTCTCTCTCTCTCTCTCTCTCTCTCTCTCTCTCTCTCTCTCTCTCTCTCTCTCTCTCTCTCTCTCTCTCTCTCTCTCTCTCTCTCTCTCTCTCTCTCTCTCTCTCTCTCTCTCTCTCTCTCTCTCTCTCTCTCTCTCTCTCTCTCTCTCTCTCTCTCTCTCTCTCTCTGTGTGTGTGTGCGCGCACGCGCGGAACCACCGTGGGGACTATGTGGCCCCAGTCAGTTATACCATTACTAGGGGAACATCATGTGCGATGCACGTACACCTTACATGTGGCAGCATCTTATACGTAGCACACACATAGAGATCACTCACCGTATCGATATTTGGCCCATCCTTTAGATGGACCTACATGCAAAAATAAATAGCCTATTAATAATTTTTAAGGATATGATTGGAGTCGTTATCACGGGTTGATTAATGACAGTAGATTTTGAGCATTATATGGGTATTCAGATCCAAAGGTTTGAAATCACTAAACATGCTTATATAGGTCCACTGGGACAAACATCCATGCGGTCGATAGTCCCTAAAAGTGTGCCACGTGGCTTATACTATTGTGTCATATGTATGGGTGGCACTACGAGTTGTTACTTTATAATAGTATAGATAATATAATGGTCCTTTTTAAACCTTGGTCCATACCGTGGAGACCAACCTAAAAAAAAAAACAAGTAAAACTTTGACGACAGCAAGACGGTGACTACCACAGAGTTCTCGGCATGTAGCAGAGTGCTTTTTGCTACTTACCCAAGTAAATTTTTTTTAAGATTTCTTTTTCAATTTATTATTACAGAAGCAAGAGGCACTTGGGTAACGCACGTGCCCAGAACTCTGTGGTAGTTAGGGTCTTCTATGACAGCCAGCTGTCATCTCTAACTAAACATTCATCCCACATTTTTTTCTGTGCGTACTCCATCCGACAATTATGTTGATAAATGATAAATGTGAATTTTTTAAAGTAGAACTTTGATAACAGAGCACAATATGAGCCACATGGCACACTATTGGGACTCTGACTGTATGGATGTTTATCCAATCCTTAGGTTGGCCTACACACCAAAAATCAGCATGATTAGTGATTTCAAACATTTGGATATTTATACCTCAAATACTGATCAATAATGCTCAAATTTCCACGGTTAAAATCAACCCATGAAAATAATTCAAATCTAACACCTAGAAATCACTAATCGGGCTGATTTTGGTTTGTAGATCCACCAATGGATTGGCCAATCATCAATATGGTCAGAGTCCTCTAAGAGTGCTCTTGCATGAAGCTGCACGCGGTGATCTCGAGTTTAACTTGTGGAATGCATTTTCATAAATTAAGCAAACTGAATCATAGTTAGTGGGGTGCTTTCAACAGGTAGGGGTGCCCCCCGTGGGGTGCGACAAGTGGCGGAGCCAAGATTTTGATGGAGGGTGGGCAAGGTTTATGTTAAAAGGGGTTTGGGAAATTCTTATTTATTTTTTAGGGTGGGCAAGTTTTAAGTTAAAGGTCGGGCTCGGGCTCGGGCTCGGGCTACACCCATTTTGTCGTACCCACATGGAAGATGAATCAATGGCTGATTTTTGGTGGGATAATTTCCTCACCATAGAGATCACCCTAATAAAAATCAGCCCATTCTGAAATTTCTAACCCCATCAAATGTGGTTTTCAAGTTACACGGTAAAATTCTACGATCCATAATTCTTCAGCTTCTAAACCAGTCTGAATATCAGAATGATTTGAATTTTCGTGAGGATGATCTCCTCACCATAGAGATCACCCTCACCCTACCCGTTAAGTTAAAAGGGATATGTTTAGAAAAAAAATATTTTTCATCTACTTTTTGAAAGTTCAGGGTGGGGTGGGCAGCTGCCTACCCTCGCCTCCACCTGGCTTCGCAATTGGGTGCGACTAAAATTTCCCTAAAATACTTGTGTCTGACTAAAATTACGCCTCCACTCAATTATCGTCTCACCCAACATAGTCAGACACAAGTATTCGTTCTAATCCGGTTCTGATCGTGTTCTTGGGTTTGATAAGATCCTATTATATATGCCACTAGGGGGTGGCACGTGCAACGAGTGATTGTAGGGGCCTCATCAACGTTGATGACGAATTACAGTTTGAGTCACGTGGCATGCTCTTAGATACCACATACCGTATGGATTTCAAGAATTCAGATCCAATGGATGGTTAGAAATCGCTAATCAGGTAGATATTTGGTATATATGTCTACCTAGGTCAGTAGTCTCTAATAATATGCCATGCGGCTCACACTGTTGACGATGAACCTGAGTCATCAAAGTTCTGCTCAGTGAACATCTTGTGAATCCCGTGTGAGGAGGCGTGCCCCAACCCAGCTTTGGGCCTTAAAATAGTATAGATAGATGTAAAAACTCTAGAAAGATGGAAATGGACTTGTATTTTGTATTAGTGGGTTGGGTCTGTATCATGTAATATGGATTTGTGGGATCACGAGTCAGAGCATGGCCCAGTGGATTCGGATTTCGGACTACATATCACATATGCATAGTTGGGTCCAATTCTGGATCTACTCGAATTCGACCCATTTTTCCATTAACAAGGGAATTGGATTGTGGAATTACAAGTTTTATGAGGAGTTGCGTCTCACAGCCATGCCAACCCAAGCCGAGATGAAAGGGGTGTTTGGGAGCGAGAAGTAAAAGCACTTTTACTTGTAGTAGAAGTTATTAGTTGATTTTTTATCTCCAAAAAAGTCATAGAAATTAAAAGCGTTAAGAGGCCTTCGACGAGTTGTCTTCCTTCTCCAACCCTAGTCTCTAAAATAACGGTTTTGCAAAACCAGTAAAGTTTATAGTCCGCTATTTTAACACTTTTTTCAGAAAAATAATAGTTGTTATTTTCTGAGCATTAAAGCGGTACATAATGTAACGGGGGAGGTCTATAATGTCCATTCTTTAAACCATGGTTTAAAAACTGCCACTATAATGAAATATAACGGTCGTAATAATGGTAGTGCCCCAACCCCATTACGATTCTTCAAAAATAACGCTCGAAACAAAAAAAAAAAAAAGAAGGGCTTAGCGAAATAACAGAACTTAGTTTGAAAAAAAAAAACCCATTATTTTACCATTATCAAGGTTATTTTGACAATTTTAATATTAATATTCTGATTTTTTTTAATTAGATGTGACCCCACTGTAATGTCCATTATAACAGACATAACCGTAACGTTAAGCGTCTGTTAAATAGTTATGACGGACCATTTAAAAAAAAGGCCTAGTTATTTACTTTTTTTTTTTTGGAGAAATGCTATCCCAAGCTTCATACGACCCATATCTGTGAATGACGCAATAGCCATGCTTCTTCCATCTTTCTAGGAAAGAGAGATGGCACAGACAAGCTTGTCAAGACCTTCCAATGTGTCTCCAAGCTTGTCCATGGCACGTTTAGACCATCCACCCTAACGTTGTCCAAAGATCCAAGCAATGGCAGATGGAATCTTGCTTCATCTCTAAAGCTTTTTTATCAGGGTGGCTCCTCACAGGCTTCAACAACCTCCGATGGAACCTCAGCTCGACTGGAGAAATGATCTATTTCTCTTTGACCATGCACTTTCTATTGTTGTTGAGGATTGGAGTGATAGAAACTGGGTTAGCTAGGAGGATGAGCTTCATCTCTTCCTTGTATCGAGGCCTTCGGCTACGTTTTCTTCACTATATCAGACTTAATTAGAGAGAACTATCTCTGACAAAGGAAGTGTCATAAGGATGGAGAAAGTTGCAGAGACGACGGAACTTATAAGGAAGCTCAGAGCAGAAAGAGTGATGAGATTGATGGCAGTGGCTGCCATCGTTGCTGAATTGGTTATGCATTGGCTGAACTCGAGCCCAACCGCGTCTGCCACATTGGGATTAGTGGATTGGTCTCTGCAATGGGCTGCATTGTATAGAAAGTGAGAGAAGGATAGTCACAAAATGAGGTGAGACTGTGGAAGGGAAGAAAGCTAAATCATCTACTGATTCAATACCTGCACATCTTATAATGGTCTCACTACTGATTCTACTCTGTCAAGCAAACTTCTTTGCCAAACTCCTTTGAGGCAGTTAGAAGTTCACTACCCACCCTTAAAACTCTTCTGAGTGCCTATTCAAAAATTATAAATTTAAAGCAGTGATTCTACTCCATGACCGAACATACAAGGATGAATTTCTGTCCTATCATAGAAGAACCTTCAACAACAGGGTAAGCATGATTAACAAGTGGAAAGAAATGTCAAGAAGGTGGGTAGATTCACCAAAAGAGAATTTTTTTGAAGGATTTCTTGGGCCACATGAATGATATCCTGAGCTTTTCCATCATGAAGAAAATTAAACAAGTGTAGGAGAGTTTTGGCTAACTATTAAAATGAAACATTGATTCCTCTCGTATGACATCTTAAAGTTATTGAAATGATCTACAGAAGTAGCAGTTTGCATAATTTTCTTCGTTATTAGTAAACGAAATTGACAAGTTAATCGATGAAATAACCACTAATCTCCAACACAAACTAAGTAATATGTCTCATCCATGTCCTTTTTGCAACTTTTGTATTTAAATGGGAGGAGTTTTTAGGTGAATCCACTCCTCTTTGAAGTATATAGTATCAGGCGTGAGGAACGCCTTCGCATTATTCCCGTGGTTGTATTTTGTGGGGTTTTCCTCTTTTATTCAATCATACATTTTACTTGTAAAAAAAAAGTCCCATCCACGTCAGTTTCAGCACCCAATCCTCGGATCACATTTCAACTTCTATTGCATGCTTCTTTATCCGATAGCATCTTCTGTGATTAAATAACAAATGATCCAAATTATAAGGAGAAATTTCATAAACCCATCCGTAAACTGGGGGTTAAATGTACTTACCAAGTAGGTCAGTTCCTTCAGCTCGTCGACATTCCTCACAAGCTCTTCCTGTTTTTCGAGGAGTCCCACCAAACCCTGGGAGAAGAGATAAAAAGAAGAAGATGAAGAAAATAATAGGCGGCCAAAAAGTTCATTTAGTTCAGTATCTCATCAGGCAAAACCATAAACAGTTCTGTTGTAGCTCACCATCTTGGTGTCCTCAAGTCCAGCTTCCAATGCCAGAATTTTCTGGGACACAAGCTTATCTACATATTTTGTTTGCCTATGTTGCTCTAAACCTTCGCATTCTCTTGCAAGTGTATTGTAGGCATGGCTAATTTGGACATCACCCTGCATTAAATTGATTAATTTGATTCCTGCTTTGGGTTCTGAAACTAGGCTCCTTTGAGAGAAAAAAAAAAAAAAAAGAAATAAAGAAAGAAAACTCTTCTGATAAAGAGTATAGTAACAATTCACCTTTAAGAATCAAGAGCGTTTTGTAATCAAGTCAAATATAATACAGGGTGATTCTTGCAATAATTGCAGAACTAGATAAACCACTATGCTACATTGATGCGAGTTGTGTTCTCTTTACAGGGACTGTATGAAGGTTACATTGTTCGACCTCTACGATTTTGTCTTCGAGGGAAGATAAAAGTATGCGGTGTAAGGCCTCAAGCATTAATCACAGGCATGGTTTGACAAATTAAGCAGAGTTATGCAAGAAATTGGCTACACAAGAAGCAGCATTGATCACTCTTGGTTCATGAAGAACATATGACAATATAACTCCCATTGTCTATGTAGTTGACAGCATTGTGCCTTGAGCTGTTAAGGTAGCCCAATCCAATAGAGGTGTCTTCATTTCTCAAGTATGTTTTCTCACTAAAGAAGACTGGAAAAGAGTGGAGGATGGCCAATCAACACTCCTACGGAGGAGAACCTGTTGGATTCTATGTACACCCACGTGGGGGTGTTCTTAGTGGGCTGCGTTCCACTACCCCACGTGAGGTTTATTCCCTATTTTTTATGGGTTAAGTGATGGGCCCATCCACTTAACCCACAATCTCTTTATTTCATGTTAGTGGGTTAAGTGGTGGGCCCCCACTTGATCCACACGATTTCTCCTTTACTTGTAGAAGGGGTTTCCCCTACTTATAAATATTACTTATGGGAGATTGAATATTCACTTCAATCTCCCCATTCTCTCTCAAACCCTAATCTCTCATTCTCTCCCTAACCTCCATTATCTCTCTCTCTCTCAATCTTTAGCATATTGGTGACAACCTCAAACAACAACAGAACCATCATTTGCAATTGAATAGGGTGCCCTTAATGATCCTGGTGTGCATCAAACACTAGTAGGCAACCTGATCTATCTCACCACTGCAAGGTCCAACTTTGTATAGGCGCTTGGTGGTGCTAGTTGGTTCTATGGTCCCCTTTGGAATCCCATACGAGTCATATGGATGTTTTCTACAATATATTACAATGTCTCCAGTCCTCTGTAAGACGAAGTACTGTATGCAAAAAACTGTCAAACTGATCAGGTTATTGTTCTCTGCTGTAGGTTAATGATTTAAATAGGGAAGGAAAAAATTAAACAGTTTCATGGTTCATGTATTGTTGAAGACCTAATTGACTGAGCTCTGTTTGGAGCGATAACTATCAAGGGGACTACTATAGCTGATATATATATATATATATATATTCAAATCTGATGTTTCATCAGAGGATAAAAACACTGAGGTTGACTATTTATAGGTGAAAATATTTGCGATCTCTATGAGCACAGTTAAAGTCAGTTACCGGATGTCTTACCAAAGCAGTTGGGAAAAGTTGACAACCATTACTTACGCCATGATTAATATCTTCGCTCTACCATGAGAGTATTGAGATACTTTGTTGTAGAAGTGGAGAAATTATATGTCAGTTACTAGTAGGGTTGGCACCGCCAAAACCCAGCATGATCTAGCATGAGCCTAAAGAACCAAGGCCCAAGCCTGGACTAGTTGAGACGAGCCATTAGTTTCAAGATGAGCCTAAGCTCATTTTTTTTATTTTAAAGTTAGCCCAAGTCCAGCCCATTTATGTATTGGGCCTTAGAATCAGCCCTACAAACAGCCCATAGGCTTGTTGGTACCAGGCTCGGTGCAACCTGAATCAGCATTTTTTGTGTTTTACTCCCCGCAACTCTTCCTTAGCCTGGCTAGAGTGCCCACCGGCCCAGCCCAACCTATGCACCACTACTTACTACCGTCCCTTCTTCTCTAGGTACCATTACTTAAGGGTCACTTGGAACTACCATAAGATATATTATCAAGTGAATGATAGTGTAAGAAGAGAATTTAGGGTTTAGAGGGAAAAGAGGAGAAGAGAGAAAGAGAGAAGTGAAAAACGTACTAGGGTATTAAGCACCTAGTCGTCCCCCTCTATATGTGTATATATATGTGTTGTGTTGTGTGGGCTTAAGTAAGCCCACTTACATAAAGAGCTTGCAGGCCCACATAAAGAAAAGGAAAAGACTCTAATACTCTTAACACTCCCCCTCAAGCTGGAGCATACATTTCATACATGCCCAACTTGGTACACAAAGAAGAAAAATAACTTTTGGAAAGAGCTTTAGTAAATATATCTCCCAACTGATTTTCTGACTTGACATAAGGGGTGGAGATACGCTTGTTCATAACCATATCTCTGATCAAATGGTAGTCAACCTCAATGTGCTTTGTCCGTTCATGAAATATGGGATGACTTGCAATAAAACTAGTTGCCTGAGTATCACAATACATAGGCATATGGTAAACAGCTTCCCAATGGGGCTTTCGCGGAGAATGCATAAACTAAATGACGACTCCAACAACAAAGGTGATAACAGGCTGAGTGACAGTGAGCTAGATCAACTTTTCCAACCAAACGATAACGACCCAGATCATCATAACACCCCCTGGTCAGTATCAAGTTTAATAGTAGATTCGTAGGAGTATCAACCGGCCAACATCCCAACATATTTGCCTAAAAAAGGAGATCCAACACATACTTTTGTTGAGATAAACAACACTTGACTTGGAGCGAGCAACCTCAACACCAAGAACATATTGGAGAAGACCCAAGTCCTTTGTATGAAATTGCGACTGTAAGTGAACCTTCAAATGGACAATGCCATCTGCATCACTCCCAGTAATAATGATGTCCTCCACATACACAATCAATACAAGAGGTACTGGAGAACTCTCGCCTCATCCACAATAAGAAGTGAAATTGGTTAAGGCATCAAGGTTGCAAAACTTGGTCTTCGTCCAAAACAACATGAGGCTTTGATTGATGCATACGAGAGAGGATGAGAAGACCACAACACCCATCGACCTAACATAGATATTTTGTGAAGAAGGTGAGGAGGATTTGTTGTGTGAGTGGGTGTTGGAAATCATGGAGCATGTCTTGGACGAGCCAGGGGGAGGCCGAGCACTTTTATTGTTACTAAGATGTGTAGACGTCAATGAGTTCATGTCTTCGCTTCCTACTCAAGATGATGTGCATATATTTCATATGGGCTTCGACAATGACTTCACATTATCACCCACTCGCTCACCGAAGAGGATTGGTGACGGTGGTGGAGTAGTGCTAGTGGTGGTGGTGGTGGCGGTGATACAAATGATGATGGTGGGGATAGTGGTGGTGGTGGTGGAGGTTGCGAGATATAGAGATCTCTGAGTCCTCAATGAAAAGGTCGAGTTCAACCACGCTACCCAAGACTATGATCATGGATCACTTCCACCATTGGTGAGGCAGGGACAATGATCAAGGTAGGACTGATGTACAATCGCTGGAGGCAGTGACGTGGGCCTACCGAGGATGATGCTTACTCTCATCAGATCTATGACGTCGACTCCATTGCAGAAGCATTCGATAGCTTGAGTGTCAACAGTGACATATATAGGTAGGGTCACGATAGTGAGAGCTCATCTTCGACATCATATGGATATGGCCCATATGGGTACCCAGAAAGCAGCCATGACACGTAGTCACATGCATCTAGATATGGACCTGATTATAGCAAAACCATCGGGTGTAGCTTTGGAATCCTATTTAACTATGGACCTTATGGTACATATGGTGCACATTGGGAGGTGTCGTTGATGGGATTGTAACAACAACAATTGCTGAGCATCCAGACTACCTGACGATGGAAGTCTTAGCCGGTATGCATCCCCAACAATACCACCAGTATCTCCAAGAATATCAAAATAATTACCAAAACATGATGTCATGGACCTAATATTGTAATTATATAGGGCACCAATACTATCAGGGTCTTAGCCACGATGGGGATGATGGTAGCTGAAGGTTTGTGGTTGTGACCATTCCACTTTTTGTACTTTTCTATTTGAACACATGTTTTGGATGTAATGAACTTAATTGGAGGTTATTTGATGATTATAATCATTTCCATTTGTCATTATTATTGTTGTTCAGTTGATTGACTAAGATTCTTGCCTCGGCATATTACAGACCGCTATGGTCGTTCATTTCCACACTACACATAGTTGTATATTATGGTTTGATAGCTTATGAGTGTGTTTTTATGCTTATTTTATCATTTCCTAAATTTTCCACAAACAAATTCTACAATATTTCTATCATTTCCAGGAAAATTTCTTATTTCCACATTGGTCGAAATATTTCTAGGGCTGATCATAATAAACCTCGAAACTGAAATTCATCTCCCTGCATGTGAATATAGATATGATACCATGCACAACTTACTAATGACAAGATGTATACGTGGATCAATTACAATGCAAAAATAAGAGAAAAAATGAAGAAAGAAATAATCACAACTAGAGACAGATTTATGTGGTTCACCACTAAGTGCGATCAAGAGTTTCAACAATATGCAAATTGAATTTTTTTTTACAAAATACGCCTATAACAGTGGCTTATATACAAATGTCAATATATATACATATATCAATAACAATGCGAAAATAAGAAAAAATAAATGAAGAATAATCACACACAGACACAGATTTATGTAGTTCACCACTAAGTGCTACGTCCATGGGCAAAGATGATCAAGAGTTTCAACAATATGCAAATTGGAAAAAAGAAAAAGAAATAAGTATAAAATATTATATATGAGTCCCAAGCCCTAGTCCCGAATCCACAATGAACCAACCCCTTCCACACACACACCAAAAAAAAAAAGGAAAGGGTGCAATTTTCCCAAAACATTCAATATGTTGACACCAATGTTCAAGTAAAAAGCTCCACAACCCCTTTAGAAATGACATCTAGCATATTAATACATGTTTCTTCGTCTCCTTTTGGCAATTAATGTATCTTTCCAAAGAAAAGAAAAAATCATTATGGTAAAGGGAGGATGGATATAGTATTAGACAACAAAGATACTATCAGTTGCTTCACTACTGAACTTTCATCCTCTATTATAAACTTCCTGTGAAAATAAATAAATATCCAAAATATTGTGCTGAAAGGCTCAAGGGAAATAGCTAACCCAAAATTTCCAAGGAGAACCCCAGATGCATACCATTTTAGCTATCAAAGCTTCTTCTGAAGCCACACAACCATTTTCTTCACTACTGAACTCTGGTTCTGTTTCACAAACTGCCTGCAAGAAACGTCCATCTAAGATACATGAAGGTGACAAAAGTAGGTATAAATTTTTGCAATCAAATGTTGCAGAACAGTTAACAAAAATCTCAGAATGCGCCAAGATGTTTACCTGCAACAGTTCCGTAATTTCTGGATTATTCCACGGTCCTTTGTCATTCATTAGGCAACCTCCATATTCAGCACACGTGCAATTTCCACCAAGAAAAGTTGGCAAATTACTGTGGACATGAGTAAAATATGGCCATCAGAACATACAGACAACATTAAATGGAGACACGTACATATACACACACAGGGGATACGGTACCACGGGTCGACAACTTCAACAAGGTTACTTTGATAGTTGCTTCCCAATACCTGAAAAGGTCCTCCCAAAGTTAAATTGGGAAACTTTAACTGTTTGAAAGGAAAAGCAGTAAGGTATTATCTACTTCCTGTCCTACAAAATAGAAGTGATGAAAGCAAAGAAAAGAATCCTTACTTGAATCTTTGCTAACGTCCGTGCATCCAGAAATGGCTTGAGTGCTTTCCACAAGACCCTAAATCCAGATCCAGCATTGACAATGAATAGTCGATGTAGAGTCTGTGAGGATATCAATACCAGAAGGCATTGACGAATGATATATAATCAAACATACGGCCAATGCTAAATAAGAACAAACCTGATCTATAGGTAAGCCCTTTAATTACACTCTGCGAAGGTTGAATAATATCCAGTATATCTGTCTGGGGATCCTAAAAGAAATCTATCAAAAGTGTGGCCATCACATGTGGTGCATATGCATGAGGAATAACCCACTATTTGACGGGTCCCTCCTAGGAGCTCCGACACAGAACTATCCCAATCAGATCTAGTTTCTTTTAAACCTGTGTTTTTTCTTTCATAATCATAAAAAAACATGCAATAAATCAGACCCTAGGTTGGAATCGTTGAGTGGTGGGTCCCACACCCATGCATGTTCGCCATATATAATGCTATGGTGTTGGTAGACTATCTTTATGGTCTACGATTATTATCATCATGGTCATCATCATCATCATCAATGCCTTATCCCAACTGTTCAGTCTGTTTGGGGTCGGCACACAAATCCTATTTTTCCATTCAATTCTATCTAGAGCCATATGTTTGGCTAAAGCCTGTCTTCAAATATTTCCCTACTACCTCAATCCACATCCTTTTCGGCCTTCCCCTCACCCTTTTAGCGCCTCCAAGATACACTAAAGTGCACCTCATTGGTGTCGTCACTGCTCTTCATTGTACATGACCAGACCATCTTAATCAACTTTCCTTTATTTCATCCTCTACTGCGTTAACCTTTATGACCTTGACCCTGCTAATCCCACCTCAAGCTTTACGGTCTTATTAGATAGGTTAAATTGCGTTTTTTGATTAAAGATGTATGGGTGGGAACATGTTATTTAACATTTATTATCAGTATAGATGCAAATATCAAATGGGGCGACAATCAATTTGTCTTTTAAGAGTACCTTCAATGAGAACTATCCCATTTTAAATATTATTATCTCTACTATTATTTTTATAATTATTCATTTTATATAAATCCAATTCTCTTTGAAGGCAAATGTATCCTGGGTTCCAATTCAAGATATATTGTGGTCAATAATCACTTCTAGCAGCTGCTTCTTTGTTTAGTGTTGACCAACAATATTTATAGCTAACATAGCTACTTCCTTAGAATGACTGTAGAATTCCACATACCTCGGGGTAGTAATTGCTATCTATCTTTTGAATTTCCATAAATAGATTTCTAGCAGGCTTTGAGAAGTTATTCATACCCTACACAAAGAAGATCAATTTAGTTCAAATAAATTACAATTTCATTATGCAATGTTCAATATTTTCTTTTGGTGAATATTATGCAATGTTCAATATATCAATGGGGATTCATATATTAAGAGATATTTAGCACTTTATCTTTGAATTCATCATCGGGAGGACTAAGTGCCCATACACAATCCAATGCAAGAACATTTAAAGTTTCGAAATATAAATATAACTGCGACCAAAAGATGTTTCAATAAATGTTCAAAAGCTACTATACATTAGTCTAAACTCTTAACATTGCAATAATGAACCAAAAATTATAGCTGTTCAATAATGAACTTTGGTAGGGCATCAAGTTGTTGATTACAAGATATCTAGCTGAAAAAATATGAACTGAAACTTACCAAGAAATTTCTATGACACAAATATCCTGGTGGATAAATTGTGGTCAGGTGACAACATTTTTTTGATAGGCAAGCTGAAGTTTGGTGGGACCCTACCAGAATTATTAGAATACAGAAAAAATATTTATATCCTTTTATATTTACAGCACTAGCGAAAAAACAGTTCTAACTTTATTATCGATTCACCTAGATAACAAAATGCTTTTCCCATTTTCTTATTAATTCTTATCTTTATATATATCTGGGCCTCTTTTCCTGGTTGTTCTCAATATTCATACAAGCAAACATTTTAAACAAGATAATGAAAATAAAACCAGAAAAAAAAAAGGAAAAAGAAAAGGTCATGTTACAATGGTTCTGAACTCTAGAACTTGTGGAAAATTCTCCAACTCGTTAGTGTTGTTTCAATTCTATGGCTTAAAAAACACACACACACAATGAGATAAAAACAGTTGATCCCCGTGGGTACGTCCAACCTTTTGATTCCCATCGCCGGGGAAGAAACATTGCTTCGCAAGGTGATAGCCAGACGGCAAAGACTACACCGCGGGTATGCTCAACCCCAGGTTCCCGTAGTCGGGTTAGATTTATCAAGAGCAGAGATAGAGCAAGTTCCTATACGTTCGTTCCTAGGCTTATACCCTAGAGGCGGGTTGCTAAGGTGTTGGAGGATCAAAAGGGGTATATCGCGCAAGTTGCTAGAGACATCGTACATCATAACGGGTTTCAGGGGAAGAGCTACAAATAGCTAGTTGAGTTGAACTCATGGCCATTTGGGGGTGGATGTACCAATTTGGTTAGTCAGCCTGGAATCTTTACTGCTTTCGATGTTAAAGGGGTTCAAAATAAAATCATATTCCTAGAATCCTAACTGGTTGGTAGGTTTGATAGGGATCTGGGGGACCTGAAGAACATCCAATCCTTAGTGAATAGGTCTTGTAACGTTCTGGTGGGTGTGCAAGTTAGTGCTCTCTATAATGATTTGCTCCTATTTCACTTCTTCTATATGACTGAAACTCGCAGGATTCTAGGGAAGGGTAAGAGGACCATGGGCTCAGTTTTCCTCCTAGCCATTATGTAGAGCCATCAAGCTAGTGTTCAAGGCTCAAGACCCTTTAGCGACAAGATGTGGATCAGAGTCTTCAACCTTCCGTTACACCTCTAGAACACCGTTGCCTTTCAAGCTATAGGTGACATTTGCAGAGATTTTGTTGAGTTAGATCTGAAAACTAAGAACCTCGACTATCTTGAGTCGGTGATGATTTTGGTTAAATATAGAGGGGATATCTTGCCTCAATGAACTTGCTTTGCGATTCTTGTGTTCAAGGAGGTGATTTGAGTGAAGGAAACTCCATTGGTGGGGGTGGCTCTTGAGGATACTCAGTTATCTCTGCCTCTTAAGGGGCGTTTGACAGAGGTAGGAAAATATTAGATGGTGTTCTCATCGCCAACGAATGTTTGGATTCTAGATTGAGGTTTGGAGAGCCTAGTATCCTTTGCAAAATTGAGATAGAGAAGGCTTATGACCATGTCAACTGGAGCTTTCTATTATACCTTCTTGGTAGGATGGGATTTGGTATTAAATTAAGGAGTTGGATCAAGCCTTATATCTCAAGCACTACGTTTTTAGTCTTGGTTAACGGTTCTCCTATTAGCTGTTTCAAAAGTTCAATGGGTATGAGGCAAGGGGATCCCCTATCCCCCTTCTTATTTATTGTAGTGGTGGAGGCTCTCAGCAGGATATCTGCGAAAGAGAAAGCCAGAGGTAGTGAAGGTTTCAAGGCAGGTGAAAATGGTCGTACTATATCTTTTCTATAGTCTGCGGATGAACAATATTCCTTACCGAATCCCTCATAGTCAGTTAAGACAGCTAAGATATGTCTCAGATGCTTTAAAGCGGTCTCGGACCTCCATATTAATCTTGCCAATAGAGTGGTGTTTGGGGCAGGGGATGTAGTGAACTTACAAGATCTAGCTGGTAGTTTAGGGTGTAAGGTGTGGTCTCTTCCGACCACACATCTTGACCTTTCGTTAAGAGCAGGTTATTGAATGAAGTCTATTTGGGATCTAACAATTGAGAGACTAGAGAAGATTAACCTCGTAGAAATCTAGGATACCTTTCCAATGGTAGCAAGGTTACTCTCATTAAGAGTACCCATTCTAGCATTCCCATGCATATGATGTTCCTCTTTTCCATGATCAAAGATATCTTATGGAGTGGGAAGGACGAACCCGTAAGTACCATCCGGTCGATTAGAAGACCGCTTGCTTGCCTAAAAAGGGTTTGGGCTTCAAGCTCTTTAAGGAAATGAACAAAATACTCTTGGGTAAATGGCTTTAGAGGTTTAGGGAAGAAGCATGAAGCTTGTGGCACAAGGTTGCGGTATCCAAATATGGCCGCAAACTAAATGGGTGGGAGAGTAACTTGATTTCTTCTCCTATGGTGTAGGTGTTTGGAAAGGTATTTTCGAAGGTCTCCTAAGACTTCAAGAAAGGTATCATTTTCAAGGTTGGGAAAGATGACAAGGTGAGATTTGGGGAAGATATATGGTGTGGTAGTAATTCTCTCTAGTCCAATTTCCCTACTTTCTTTGTTTTGTCAAATTTTCAGGGATTGTATGCTTAGAGATGATGATTGTATCCCTGGAATCTGGGTTTGAGGAGACACATTAATGATTGAGAGTTAGTGTTGTAAATAAGGTTGTAACCAGTAGATGAAGGTTGTAGATAGAAGAGGGAAAAAAGTGTAATGGAGGCAAAAGGTGGAGAAGGAGATTAGGGTTAGAGAGAGAAGTTATGGGAAGAGGAGAGAATGAATTGTTAATTCATTCTCCCTCACACACTGTATATATATATATATATATGATGGGGAGAAACCCTACAAAGGAGAACACTATTCACGTAACACTATTCATGTGATACTATCACGTGACACTATTCACGTGAATAGTGAAAACCCAAAAATGGCCCCACGTGGGAAGTGGGACGCAGCCTACTTGAGACACCCACGTGGGTGTATTACATAAACTCCAACACTCCTCAAGTTGGTGCGAAGATATCCATCATGCCCAGCTTACCAGTCAAGGTATAAAGAATAGACTTGTTCACCCCCTTTGTAAGTATGTCAGCAACCTGTTCCTGTGTTCTCACGTACGGAGTACAAATCAATCCTTGTTGAAGTTTCTCTTTGATGAAGTGACGATCAACTTCAATATGCTTGGTCCTATCATGCTGGACTGGGTTGTGAGTAATGCTGATGGCAGCTTTGTTGTCACAGTAGAGGCTCATCAGCTCTGTCACCTAGAGTCCCAGTTCCTCAAGCATGGTCCTCAACCAAAGGAGTTCGCACACACCATGTGCCATAGAGCGAAATTCTGCCTCTACACTGGATCGAGCTACAACTGGCTGTTTCTTGCTTCGCCAAGAGACAAGATTTCTCCAACAAGGGTACAGTATCCTGACGTAGACTGATGATCAGTAGCTGAACCAGCCCAATCTGTGTCAGTATATGCTTGCACTCTAAAGTATCCATGTCGCCCGAACAGTATTCCACGACCTGGAGAGCCCTTGAGGTACCGAAGAACTCGGTGAACAGCCTCAAGATGTGATGACCGTGGTACATGCATAAACTGACTGATAACACTAACAGCGTGAGCAATATCAGGACGGGTGTGTGCCAAATAGATCAGCCTGCCAACCAATCGTTGAAACATAGCGACATCCTCAAGGGTGTCACCCTCCTCAGAATTCAGCCGATGGTTCTGATCAATTGGAGTCTCTGCTGGTCGAGCTCCCAAATACCCAATCTCATCCAGAAGGTCAATACATACTTCCGTTGAAAGATGAAGATGCCTTTCTGAGACCGAACAACTTCAATTCCCAAGAAGTATTTCAGTGGCCCCAAATCCTTTGTCTCAAACTCCGAGGACAAGAAGGTCTTCAATGGCTTTATCTCTTTAGGATCATTCCCAGTGATGACAATGTCATCAACATAGACGATCAGTGCCGTGGTACTAGTCTGTTGGTGCTTCACAAACAACGTGTGATCGGCCTGACTCTGCTTATAGCCCACTCGTCTGATCGCACTACTAAACCGCTCGAACCATGCCCTTGGAGATTGCTTTAGCCCATACAAGGCTTTCCTTAACTTGCACACCTTGTCGTCACTTCCAGCAAGTGTCAACCCAGGTGGTAGTTTCATGTACACCTCTTCTCTCAAATCTCCATGCAGAAAGGCATTCTTCACATCTAGTTGATGCAATGGCCAGGACAGGTTGGCAGCTAAGGATAGAAGAACTCTGACTGAGTTCATCTTGGCCACAGGTGCAAAAGTCTCCTTATAGTCTATCCCATATGTCTGAGTGAATCCCTTGGCTACGAGTCGTGCTTTGTATCATTCGACTGACCCGTCAGCTTTATGTTTCACTGTAAAGACCCATTTGCACCCCACAGGTTTCTTTCCTCTGGGTAGTTGAACAAGTTCCCATGTTTTGTTCTTCTCAAGGGCCTGCATTTCATCCCTCATAGCTTCTTTCCACTTTGGGTGACTAAGTGCGTCTGCAACACTGGAATGCAAAGAAACAGAGGAGGCAATAGTGACAAAATTCTGATATGACGGAGAAAGAGACTGATACGAGACAAAATGTGAGATAGGGTGTTCCGTACACCCTTCCAAAGTACAATAGGGAGGTCAATATTAGTGCTCATATGATCATCAGAAGTAGGAGATGCATGTGGCTCAAGAACAGAAATAGGAACTGAGGCAGGGACAGAAACAATACATGGAACTGGATCCGAGGGGAGACTTGCAGATGTAGGCGTAGGGACAGTGGCTTGTCCTTTCTTCTTGGTTCTGACATATACACGCACATCAGCTGCAGTAGTGGAAGTGTCATTGTCACTAGACTGAGGTCCCGGCATAAGAATAGAGACAGGCAGAGGGCTGGGGACACTCTCTTCTGCAACATCATGCTCCCCCTGAAGAGAGGTCAGCTCACCAAAGAAGGGGATTGACTCAAAGAATGTGACATCCATAGAGATGAAGAGACGACAGGTAGCAGGATGATAACATTTGTACCCTTTTTTATTAGATGGGTACCCTAAGAAGATGCACTTCAAGCCCTGCGGATCTAACTTGTCCCTCGAAGAACGATGAATATGGGCATAACAAACACACCCAAAGACCTTTGGAGGAACAACGAAAGCCAGGCGGTCAGGAACCAGGAGAGATATGGGAGTCTGAAATCCGAGAACCCGATAGGACATACGATTGATGAGGTAAGTAGCAAGTAAGACAGACTCAAGACCAATAGTGTTTAGGAACCTACATGCCTAACCGGAGAGCACGCTCAACTTCAAGAAGGTGACGATTTTTTCTGTCAACAGTCCCATTCTGTTGAGGTGTCGAAGGGGCACGAGGTCTGATGAACAATGTCATGTGAAGCAAACTAGGATTTCAGACCCCCATCGAGGTATTCCTCTCCATTGTTAGAGCGAAGAATCTTAAGAGTGGTATGGAACTGAGTGGTAACCATCTTATGGAACTCTTGGAAATACAGCATCTTTGGTTCACATAAGGTACACCCAAGTACAACCACTAAAGTCATCTACAAAGGTAACAAAGTACCGATATCCAAACAAAGAAGTCACAGGCGCAGGGCCCCACACATTAGAATGCACAATAGAAAAAAGAGTACTTTTATTCTCACTAATGGAAAAAATAGAACGACAAAGTTTGGCCAGTTTACATGTTTCACAATGAAAGGAAATTGCAGAAACAGAATAGAAAGCAAGAAAGACACGCTTTAAGACTGACACGGGTACATGACCTAGCCGGTTATGCCAAAGCATTAACTGGTCTTTATTGACTCTACTGGTGTGCAAATGTAGAAACCGAAGAATCTAGGATGTATAAGCCACCGTCCTCACGTCCACTACCAATCGTCCGCTTCGACTCCAGATCCTAAAACACATAGTGAGAAGGAAAAAAAGTTACACTGCAGTTAAGACTTTTGGTAAGACTACTGACGGATAGTAAATTAGCGGTGAATTGCGGAACATGCAAAACAGAAGACAAAGAGAGAGCTGGTATGGCATGAACATCCCCTTTTCCAGAGATAGAGGAATAGGTGCCATCAGCTATCCGAACTTTGTCACGACCAGAGCAAATACCATAACTAGAGAAAACGAAGGACATACCAGTCATTTGATCAGACGCCCCTGAATCAATGATCCAAGAATGGCTAGAAGGTACAGTAGAGGCGGAAAAAGCAGTCCTAGTACCTGTGTGAGCAAATGCAGACGTGGAAGTGGAGGCCTGGCCATTGAGTTGGGCTATCATGCGGCGAAGTCGCTCAAGATCTGCAGGAGAGAACGAGTCTGTGTCCCCAGAGGAGGTAGACACTAGTGGTGCGGTGTCCTGTGTGACTGAGTGCGCTAAGTGAGGTCCTTGTTTTTCTGATTGACGCTGACGGGAAGTCAGGGCCTGTCCTAGGGGACATCCATGGAGCTTCCAGCAAGTGGCTTAGATATGACCCATGCGACTGCAGTGATCACACTTGGGTCTGGGTCGGTCCCCAGACTCCTTCGGACTGGATGTCTGGCCCTTCTGATTGGTAGCAGCCAAGGAAGAGCGGTCCTGAGTATCACTCTCACTGCGTAGTTGCATGGCAGAGCGGTCCTGAGTATCACTCCCACTGCGGAGTTGCATGGCAGAGCGGCGGCTGTCCTCCCCCTGAATGTAACCATAGACCTGTGCTAGAGAGATAGGAGCAAGATCCCTACCAACGATCTGAACACGAGCTCCCTCAAAGCTCGGATGAAGGCTGGAGAGAAACTGGAAGATCCGGGAACGTTCAACCATCGCCTTGAAGGACTTGACGTCATCTGTACACTTGGGGGAGTAACTCTGGTAGTGATCGATCTCCTCCCATTTGCTTCGAAGGGAAGCATAATATGTACCAAGCTTCATCTCCCCCTGACGAAGACAAGATATCTCTTGTTCTAGTTCATAGAGCTTAGCGAAATTGCCTACCTAGAGTATGTCTGAGATACAGCATCCCAAACATCTTTGGCCGTTGGTAGGAACATAAACCCTTTGCTGATCTGGGTTTGCATCGAGTGAAGAAGCCAGGACATGACAGTCAAGTTCTCCATAACCCAAATCCGATGAGATTTGTCCTTCGGATCTGGTTCTTTAGTAGCACCTGTCAGATACTCACTGTAGCCACGGCCCCCAATGTTCATGAGAGCGGAAGTCTTCCATTCCAGGAAGTTGGTGCCATCGAGCTTCACAGTGGTGATGCAGAGCTGAGGGTTGTGATCTCCATAAGAGTCATGAGTCATAGGACGATCCTTAGAGGAAGTGCTAGAGATCACAGATGTGGCCTTGGGGGAACTCATCAGAGTAGGACCACCAAAAATAGCAGGTAGTGTACCGGAGGCTCCTAGAAAATCGAAGTGAGGTCTAGAGGATCCCTAAAGGCCCAATGAGTGGTGCACCTAGGACAAGAAGGCCCAGAGAGGTCTGATTTTGAAAGAAAATCAAAACCCAAAAAGTAGCGGGGGATCCGGGTGATTTTTGGAAACTAGGGTTCCGACGGTGAGAATTCGTCGAATCAAGTTTCGAACTGTTTCACGAGCAGTACTGAAGAGGGCAGCAAGGTCAGAGGGGCCTGCTGTTGCACGAATATCACAAAAAACCAAAACCCAAAAATCCTCGAAAAACGTGTTGGCCGGAAAAACGCTAGAGAAGCTTGAGAAGACAAACTGGATCTCTGATGCAGCTGAGGGAAAAAATTAACCAAGAAATAAGAGTCTCTAGTGTTTTGCCTCAGGATTAATCCCCGGATAGCGCAGGAATGATCTCTGTAATTTCTTCAAAAGTTCTCATCGGCTCCAGATGCTCACATAACCATCTTAGATTGGAATGGAGTCTCTAGGGGACAAAGACACATGCCCTAGAGCTACCATGCTCTGATACCATGTTTTAAATACGGTTGTAACTAGTAGATGAAGGCTGTAGATAGAAGAAGGAAAAAAGTGTAATGGAGGCGAAAGGTGGAGAAGGAGATTAGGGTTAGAGAGAGAAGTTGTGGGAAGGGGAGAAACCCTATAAAGGAGAACACTATTCACGTGACACTATTCATGCGACACTATTCACGTGAATAGTGAAAACCCAAAATTGGCCCCATGTGGGAAGTGGGACGCAGCCCACTTGAAACACCCACGTGGGTGTATTACATAAACTCCAACAGTTAGTGGTCTCTCATTACTTCTTAATACGTTGGATTCAGCTCCCACGTCTAATGACAAGGAAGATAAGAGCATCTGGAAGTAGGATCCTAGAGGGAGATTCTCAGTGCAATTGTTTTACTCAGCCCTGACTTGCCTAGGCCCATCATCATTCCCTGTGAGTGGGGTTTGGAACTCGCTCATCTGATCTAAGGTGGCATTCTTTACATGGACCACTATTCATGATAAGATAATGGGCCACATCATTAATACGGGGCATATTACGCTTATGTTTGCTTACTATGTACATCTGTCAAAAGCATCTACAAACCACCCTGCAAAGTAGACAGATTTTGGCACCACCCAACAAATACCGAAGAGCTTGAAAAACTCACACCGCTGTAGGAGTTCCATGGAGCCTAATAGTATGACCCCCCCCCTTTCAATTCAAATACTTATCTTGAAAAAGAAAAAACAATTAGATGTCTACATATAGTAGGAAGCAGCAATGAGTCCCTATTAGTTCCATGAAGTCTAACAATATGAAAAGTTTCCATATTCAAAATCATGTACGACAGTATGAGAGATATGATCTAACACATACTTTGTTGAAATAACAATTTCCACAAGTAGAATAAGCAACCTTGAACCTACTAGGTAACAAATTACATTGAGATCATCTTCAATTTGTCTCTTAAGCTAACTCCAAAAGTTGCTGATGTAAACACTATCGTCTTCAGTGATAATCATATAATCATTGTACACTAAATGGACTTGGAAGAGGTTAACGTAAACATCGATGATTCATGCTCACTCTTAGCAAAGTTTAAAAAGGCTAGTTTGGAAAATGAGGTGGTTTGCTTCAAAACGGCGAGGTGGTACTGAGGCGTAAGCCTCATTTAAAAAAAAACATTGCTTAAGAAATTCTAAAAAAATTACAATCTATTCTACAAAAATCAGAAAAAAAAAACATACCATGTGAAAAAAGTAACTTAAATGAACATAAAAGTAACTGAAGCTACAACTTTTACCTTAGGAGTGACGCTGTCGGAATTCTGGCTGAATGTATGAATGCTAATATCAAATCTTAAAAAACATAAAGCACATAACTAAATTACAAAATCTAAGTAATTACTAAGCTAAGTCCACTGTCTAGTGTACTAATAAAATATCAATACTAACGAAGTAACTAACAAGATAGAGTTAGGAAAGTAGAGCAAAAGTTAACAGATAAACACAAAGTCCAATAACAAGAACACAAATCTAAATTCTATTCTTCTACGACAATCATCAATATTCTATTTTTCTTCATCCCTAATATCATCATCATCTTCCCATTTAGTCTATTCTAAATGGGAAAAACTAGGGATGAAAGGTTAGATTTAGTGTTTTTCCCAAAATAAAGAGCTTTAGATAGCAAGATGAAACTTTTTAGGTCTTTTTTTAACATAAAAGAATAGTGGGGAGGGTATTTTGGGAAAAAGAATGGAAAAAAGTGAAAAATAATTTAAAAAAGGGGTTCAGGGTTTTGAAATTTACCATGTAAATCTGAGGCTTAAGCCTCAAGGTAAGCCTCGAGGCTATTTTTGGGTGCCTCACCTTGAGGTGCGCCTCGAGGCGTAAGCCTCAAACGCCTTCTTAAACTATGACTCTTAGTAAATCCCAACTTTGCCACTCTAGTGCTGAATTTTTCAAACTTCATGAGCTTGTTTCAGAAGCGCAAGGTGCGGGGGCTTTCTTTTCAATTAAGTCTGAAAGATACCAGTTTTAATACATTCTAACTGTCTAAGCAAGCAAAAGATTCTCAACTGTCTCTGAGTCCAACTTCAGGGGGAGTGTTATTGGGTATTATCGCAGGTAGCTTCGGTACTTTATATTAGTTTATTGTTAAGTTGCATTCAGTTTGTATTGTAGGGTGTTATATGCATATTTGAGATAGATATAAAAGAAAACCATGGATGCATAAAAGTTCCTTGAATCTATAACAGAGCGTAATTGTTTCATACTAGTCAATCAACCTGAATGGCACAATACTCTGAAATCAAATTTAGAGAACTTGTGGTTGTTTGCGACTGCTTCGCCAGTGGAGACCTCATAGTGACTATTAATAAAAACGGCCTCACAGATGTATTTAATAAGTTAAACAGCACAAATGTCGTTCATAAAAATTTTCTACTGGAAAATTTTATGGGACAGAAAAACATGGAAAACAAGCACAGATACTCACCACTCCCTTCACATCCAGGATACTCGTGGTGGATGCTATATGCCTCTTAGCTGCAATTGAACATGCAGGATATCTCAAATTTAACGTCTTCTCCTGCTCAGCGATGTGATATCTCACGAAACGTTCAATTGTTGTAACTTGCAATAGGGCATTGAGATCTACCATCCCTATCCTTTCGATATATAGTGGTCTACCGTATCTATCAAATCCATGAAATCCATGTGGATAGCATTTCTTGACCTCTCTGTACTCTTCAAACTTAAATTCCTGCAGTATATTCCTAAAAAAATGAATCCCAAAGCAAAAGAATTGAAATAAGTTCAAAAATATATGCTACAGTATAGTATCTATAAGATTGTTCAAATGAAGTTAAAAACATGAACCAGTTAAGACAAGAAATAGCATAGGTTTCTCCATCTAAATAGACTAACAAACAGATATACATATAAGATATTTTTGGAAATGAAAAGAGCAACACATGTACTAGATAAACTCCACAATATAGAGGAAAACTAGAAAACATAGTCCAGAAATTTATTGGCTGCTTCTACATCAACCTTCAAAACCTCATCCTTAAGTTAAACCTGTATATTGTGCTAGTGTCCATGAGTCTGGATGTTCTGAAAAATCAGTGTTTGAGATATTTATACCTCCTTACCAGTACCTCAAAACCTTTCAAACATTGAAGTGCTTTTTGACCATTTTCTTTTATTTCAACATCACAAGATTGTACTTTCAAAGAACCTGTTAAGTGGTAGCTGGCACTTAGTTTTCCAATTCAACGCTGTTTATCCTAAAGATTGAGGGTCTAACTCATAGTCTGTTTGATCAAGAAAATCAACAAAATACAATGATACCTGGATACTTCAACAAGCCCAATGTAATTGTACCCACATGATACGATACTGATACAGTACCAGATACTGCATGGATAGTTTTATCTTACAATTTTCTTATTTCTATTTTACTATTGGTTTATAATTTTAAATAATGACAATCAACAAAAATATAAAATTTGTATATTGTAACACATGTTTACTGTAAAAGACTTGGTAATATTAGAAGTTTCGTTAAATTTGGCATTATGTAAATACTAAACAAATGATACTTAGCTTAAAAAAAACTAGAAAGAATAGTATCAACATATTGGATGGGTACCAGTATCTGTATCTGTGTCCTAGATCTTGGGAAACAAAGAGGCATATATCTGTTTCCTGTACTAGTGTCTGTATCTGTATCCATATCGGAGCATCTTTGACTAAATATAAAACTATGAAAGCAATGATTAGGAGACCATGTACACAACTTGCAATGGCAGTTCATACAACAACAAAGCATTGATTTTGTTCATACATGATGGAACAAGAAGAAGAAAGGAACTGATCTCAGTTAAGGGTGACATATGATATGATGATGGCTGGTTATCTTTCAGCTGTCGAGTCTAAACTCTTAATGGCTGTCAAGAACATCATAGCTCCTATTGTGTAAACCTAGCCCTGAGCTTTTCCACTGTTGATTTGATGGTTGCTACACTTCTAATCATGGATCATAGTGACCTCTAAGGATATGGTTTAGGGATAAGTTACCAATAGAATGAACCTTGTACTTTGGGGTACAATTAGTGGACACCTTTCAATTCATTTAGTCTGTGAATATGAACTGCTGTCCTTTTGGTCTGGTTCAGAATTGCTTGAGACTTCTAGTGGTGATCAATTAATTTGTTGGCATTTACATGAAAGTATTTGCTAGTGTTTGTAAACAAGAAAACCAATAAATGTAAAGAACACCATAACAGTTGTTATCATAATGAACTATCTGGAGGATGAATCAACTAGTTAATGCGAACCAATTCTGCAGTCGTTTTTGGGTGGAAAAGCCATTATGTTACCCTCCTGCTTTCGTTACCCTTGCTCTGCCAATAACTTTAGCATAGGCTAATATCACTACAAAAGCTTCCCTCAGTATCATGCATAATTTCTTAAAAAAAGGAACTTTATGTTAAAGTAAGGTTTTGAGAGTGTTCATTGTGCCCAACAATCCAAGTCGTAGTCTTTAACATAAAATTTTGTTGATCTATTCAAGTTAGTAATTGTCTTTGTTTATTGATATGCTAATTTAAAAGAATGCATTGACACTCATAAGGATTCCGCTTCTGAACTATGAGGACTTATCCATAGGGGCTGCCGTTCACGATTCAATGACCTTGAAACATTTTCAGCTTGATGGAGAGTGATAAAGACGTGAGCACAACACAAGTTCAATTATACATTGTCACATCATTTTCATGTCATTCTACAACTTAGGTCCTTTGTACCAAGGGGGCTAAGGTTGTCTAACAGCCTCCGTTTCTTTTAGAGAACTGGAAAGATGTAGTTCATCTGCCCTGTCATGTCTGTTTCATCATCATCATCAAAGCCTTACCTCCAATTATTTGGGTCAGCTAAACAAATCATGGTTAACCAATCCATTTTACCCATTCTGGATCATATCCCCAATTACTACTAGGGGATACCCTACCAAATCCTTGCTCACGTCCCAGTGCAACCGGTTGAAGATGCAGCGATTCAACTTCCAAAGCAGGATTAATGTGAAAGAACTTGAAAAACTTTTTCTCTGGCTGCCAACTAAAAGTAGAAACTTAGGGTTTGGTGGTTCTAAGGTTTGGAAGAGACAAGAGAAAGAAGAAAGAGAAATGAGAAAAGGAGAGCATGTGTATGTCATATGACTCCAATCTTCTTATATATACCACAAAAACTTTTACAATGGACAACTATACCCTTACAGATATAAAGGGAAATATAAGACTACCCCGACAACACTCCCCCTCAAGATGGTGCGTAGATATCTATCATGCCCATCTTGCTGAGACACCTGTATAGCTGATTAATGGGAACTCGCTTAGTGAACACATTCGCTACCTGCTCTTCAGTCTTCACAAACTGAGTACACACTTCCCCAGTAACAATCTTCTCTCGTATGAAGTGTCGATCTACTTCAATGTGCTTTGTTCGATCATGTTAAGCTGGTATATGAGCAATACTTATTGCTGCCTTGTTATCACAATACAAGCTCATTGGGCCAGTAACAGGGAATCCTAACTCAGCTACTAAGATCTTTAACCATAATATTTCACACAAGCCATGAGCCATAGCTCGAAACCCAGCCTCTGCACTGGATCGAGCAACCACAGGTTGCTTCTTACTTTTTCATGTCACATTATTGCCTCCAACAAATGTGCAATACCCTGATCTGGATTTTCTATAATCCTTGGCACCTGCCCAATCTGCATCAGTGTATGACACCACTCTCATGTGACCATTTTTCTTAAAGAGAAGTCCCCTACCAGGGTAGGATTTGAGATACCTCAAAATCCTATGTGTTGCCTCGAAGTGAATGTCTCTAGGTGAGTTCATATACTAGCTTATCACATTGACCACATATGACATATCTAGTCTGGTCAAAGAGAGATAAATCAACCTCCCAACTAGTCTTTGAAAGCTCTCAACATCCTTCAGTAGCTCACCACTTGTCTCACCCAACTTGAGATTCTGTTTTATAGGGGTGTCCATGGGTCTAGCCCGTAATTTTCTAGTGTCCTTTAGCAGATCAAGAACATACTTTCTTTGAGAATTGATGATCCCCTGACTTGATCTTGCCACCTCTATGCCCAGAAAGTACTTTAGGAGTCCTAGATCCTTTGTCTCAAACTCGCCAGCTAAATATTTATTTAGCATCGCAACTTCTTCAACATCATTGTCAGTCACAATGATATTATCCACATAGACAGTAAAAGTAGTGGTGCTCTTCCCATGATATCAAACAAACAAGGTATATCAACCATGCTTTGGGTATAACCCAGATTCTTCACTGCCTAGATAACCTTTCCAACCATGCTCTGGGAGACTACTTTAGCCCATACAAGGACTTCTTCAGTCTGCACACTCTTCTATCACCTCCTGCTGGTATGAATCCTGGAGGAGGAACCATGTACACTTCTTCTTTTAGATTCCCATGAAGAAATGCATTCTTCACATCAAGCTGATGTAAAGGCCACGACTGGTTAACAACAAGATATATGAGCACCCTTATGGAGTTCTTTTTTGCAACTAGGGCAAATGTCTCCACGTAGTCAACGCCATATGTCAGTGAGTATCCTTTGGCTACCAATCTCGCCTTGTGCTTTTCTACTGACCCATCTACCTTGTACTTCACAGTGTACACCCATCCGCATCCCACTGGTTTCTTTCTTGTAGGTAAGTCAATCAATTCCCAGGTATTGTTCTTTTTTAAAGCCCTCATTTCTTCAACCATTGCATCCTTCAACTTAAGATGCTTCAACCCTTCTGCCACGAAGGAAGGTATAGGAATGGTGGCCAACGAAGTAACAAATGACCTGTAAGATGGAGACAAGGCCTTATACGAAACAAAGTTACTGAGGGGGTGTCAAGTAAAAATCCTCGTACCATTTCTAAGAGCAATAGGAAGGTCGAAAGCACAAACATCAGTAGCAGAGTCAGTAATCGGAACAGATGGCACAAAAGGCTCAGAAGGGTTAAGTATTACCTTGCTGGATACAAGGATGGTACAACTGGACATGGATCCACAACTGTGGCCTTCCCTCTTCCGTTATTGACTTTAAGCTCTCCCTGAACACCAACACTACTATCAGCCCTAGTAGAAGGTCGGTCAGTCGTATCTACCAAGAGAGTGGGTGTTGGACAAATAGCAAGAAGAGGGACACAAGAAGAGGATAATTCTCTCCCCCTGATGAGAGGCAGGGAGAAAAAGGGACATCCTCCCAAAAAGTGACATCAATGGAGACAAACTTCTTCCCAGATAAGGGGTGATAATACTTGTACCCTTTGTGTGAGAAGAATATCCAAAGAAGATACACTTGAGAGCTTTGGGATCCAACTTGGTACGATTTGGACTCAGAATATGTACAAAGCCTACACAACTAAATATGCATGGGGGAACTAAAAACACGGATTTGATAAGGGTCTTAAAGTGCAAGGTACGTGAAGGCATGCGATTAATGAGGTATGCAGCAGTAAGAAGTAACAGGAGCAAGTCCCCAAACATCAAAATGCACAATATCAAAAGGAAATAAACTCTGGTTACCCCTCGAAGGATAAGATGAACGACAATGTTTTGCATGCTCAGAAGTCTCATAATGAAGTTCAAACATAGAAACATAAGTAAACAAGGTAGAAAATAAAATTTTAAGTACTAAAAAGAAACATGACCAAAGCGTGCATGCAAACACAAAATAGACTCTAGACGGAGTTGACTACTAATATGAGAATGCAGTGATGTGGGCTCAACGAGATGTCCATCCAAGAGGTATAGACCATCAGCTTCACGTCCAATACCAATTGTGCTCATCGTATCCAGGTCCTGGAAGACACAAAGAAGGAAAGAATGTGATACTACAATTCAAGTGTTTGGTAAGGGAACTAACAGATAAAAGATTTGAAGTAAACTTAGGAGCATGTAGAACAGATGATAAGGAAAGATGGGAAGAGAGATTGACATTCTCTTTTCCAAACACAGATGAGAAGGTACCATCAACAATTTTAACCTTATCATGATCCGAACAAATAGAATAGAAAGAAAGTAATGAAGACGTACCAGTCATGTGCTCGAAGGCACTTGAATCAATGATCTAGCTGGAACTGGAGGAAAGTATAGACACATGGTGAGCAGTGTTTATGGTACTTGAATGAGCAAAGGAGTAGGTGAAAGTGGTCGAATGTCCCTCTAACTGAGCAAGAAACCGTCGAATGTTGTCAATCTCGGCCTACTGAACTGGGACTGTAGAGGAAATGGAATGCTGAGTGTCTATAAGTAAAGAAGGCCAGGTCGTAGTGCCCTGGGGGGCATCTATTGAAGTGTTGGAACTAACACTATAAGAAGCAAATCGGTTGGGCCGTGATAGACAACCATGCAAGTTCCAACAGTTTTCCTTCAGATGTTCATAGTGGCCACAGTGGGCACCCTTGGGCCTATCCTGATCAAAAAACCTCCAAGCAAAAGGCAGGCTTGAGACGAAGTCTTGCTTTTCTGAAAGTGCTAGGGAGCGGAAAGGGAGACAAGGGTAGACCTATCAATAACTGGGGATGGTGCCATGGCACTCCGCTTGCTCTCTTTGCTCTGCACATACGAGTACACCTGACTGAGTGACGGTAGAGAATCCCTGCTCAGAATCTGTATCCTAGCTAACCCGTACTCAGAGTTAAGCCCAACAAAGAATTCAAAGATTCTTGTACTTGTTGCCATCTTCAGTGCACGAGGGCTGAAAAGCAAGATGTACTCCAACACTTCTCATATACTTCTAAGAGTGGCAAAATAGTCAGAGAGAAACCGTTCCCCCTGATGAAGATGAGAAATACTCTGACGTAATTGGAAGGCCCTGGGGATATTTTGCTGTTGAGAATACGTCTGAGACACAGTATCCCACACCTCCTTAGTAGTACACGAGAACAAGAAGCTCTGACTAATATGAGGCTGCATGTAATTAAGGAGCCAAGACATGACAATGAGATTCTTAGTCTCCCACTTCTCAAACAATGGGTCATCAGTCATGGCGGACTCAACAACTCACCTGGTGATATACCCCAACTTCCCACGGCCACCAATTACATCCGGGCTACCTGAGACCACTCCAAGTAATTTTTTCCATCCAACTTGACTGAGGTAATCTGTAAACCTGGGTTTTCAAAACCCACATGAGGCACCCTGGACCCTTCGGCACTCCCAGAGGTCACATATCCGAACTAATTTAGTGGACATGGATACCCAATATCCACGAACAAAGGGACGAAGAGGTCGTGTACACACAACAAACCTTCAATCACCAAGAAAGGAGCTCCACTAGGGTCTACAACCCGAAAACAACCCAAAAAAGGGCAAAAAAGGAGTTGGCGGTAACTTCAATGGGAAGTTTCATCTCTCAAAAATTCAATACTCCATGAAAAACAATGAGGATTGTTTCTACTTGTTGGAACTTATGTAGACGACCAAAAACAAGCAACAAACACAGCCAAGAAACCCCTCACAGATCTGAAAAACAAAGAAACAAGAAAACCAATATTTCACCTTATTTCTAGGAGATCAAGCAGAAGCAAGGTAGTTAAAGGCGCAAGGCGCACTTAAGGCGCTAGGACCTCTAGTGCCTGAGGCGCAAGGCGAGGCACGCGCCTGATTGAAGCGAGGCGCAATATTAAAAATTATAATAAATCTAAGAAATATAAAAAATAAAGAAAAATAACATGATAAAATAATAAAATAAGTAATCATTGGGCCATAAAACATAAAAGATAATAAATATCGAAAATCTCAAGTAACCCAAAAGCAGTTCTAGTTAACATTGTCATTATCTAAATACAAAACAAGTAATCAAAAAGCCATAAAACATAAAAGATAGCAAATGTTCAAAATTTCAAATAGCCCACAATTAGTTCTAGTTAACATCGCCATCAGTTAAAATATAATCATTAGCTTCATCCCCATCATCATCAGATGTGTTAGCCTCCTCAATATATTCTTCTTCTTCTATCTCCTCCGAATTGGCCTCTTCGTCTTCCGGCTCCCTTGTTAAAGCCCTTGCTCTTACTCTTGACCTTGATTGTGATCTAGTATTTGATGTTGATTCACCAACTCCAGCAGCTCTCGCAACAACACTCCATGTCAAGCTATTATCCTCAAACACCAATTCATCTTCTGCTACTCCACCTTCTGTTTCCATCTCCTCAAGTAGTCATTCGTTGCTTTCATCAATGTCTTTCAATGAGATACATTCAATTGTATCTCTACTATCATACCGATATTAAATATAATAGCCCAAAGAACAAATTTTTTTACAAAAAAAACACGCATTTTAGTGAGGCACGTGCCTGATGCGCCTGGAGCCTAGTTTGCAGCGCGCGCCTTACTAAACGTGCCTCGCCTTGACCCTTCTAAGTTGCTTTAAGTGTGCCTTGCGCCTTGACCCTTCTGAGGCGCGCGCCTTGACTACGAGAGCAGAAGCAAGGTAATTAAAGGCGCTAGGACCTCTAGCGCAAGGCGCAAGGCGATGCACACGCCTGATTGAAGCGAGGTGCAATATTAAAAATTATAATAAATATAAATAAAAAAAAAAAAAATAACATCATAAAATAACAAAATAAGTAATCATTAGGCCATAAAAGACAACAAATGTCGAAAATCTCAAGTAACCCAAAAGTAGTTCTAGTTAACATTGTCATTATCTAAATACAAAACAAGTAATCAAAAAGCCATAAAACATAAAAGATAGCAAATGTTCAAAATTTCAAATAGCCCACAATTAGTTCTAGTTAACATCGCTATCATTTAAAATATAATCATTAGCTCCATCCTCATCATCATCAGATGTGTTAGCTTCCTCAATATATTATTCTTCTTGTCTCCTCTGAATTGGCCTCTTCCTTTTCCGACTCCCTTATTAAAGCCATTGCTCTTAATCTTGACCTTGATTGTGATCTAGTATTTGATGTTGATTCACCAACTCCAGCAGCTCTCGCAACAACACCCCATGTCAAGCTATCATTCTCAAACACCAATTCATCTTTTGCTACTCCACCTTTTGTTCCCATCTCCCCAAGTAGTCATTCATTGCTTTCATCAATGTCTTTCAATGAGATAGTTCAATTGTATCTCTCCTATTATACCGATGTTTAATATAGTAGGCCAAAGAACAAATTTTTTTTAAAAAAAACATGTATTTTAGTGAGGATGCGCCTGGAGCCTGGTTTGAGGCGTGTACCTTGAGCATAAGGCGCGCACCTTACTAAACGCGCCTCGCCTTGACCCTTCTAAGGCGCTTTAAGTGTGCCTTGTGCCTGAGGTGCGCGCCTTGACTACAGAGAGCAGAAGTCCATTAAGAACACCTCGAAAAATCCAAAAAATGTTCTCCTTTAGGCAAGGTTTAAAATTTCGTTTCGGAGAATGTTTCGGTCAAGTGAAAAACCGAGACAAACTCCGAAATGAAACATTCACGAAACATTTAAAAAACGAAATTCTCGAAACATTTCTGAAATATTACGAAACATTTCTAAAACATTACGAAACATTACGAAATATTCCGAAACATTACAAAATATTATCAAAATCATTAAATTATATTTTTTATTTATTTTTATTTTTTTGGATTGTATCGGATTGTCTCAGTTTGTCTCGGCGAAACAAACCGAAACATTACAAAACATTACGAAACGAAACGAAACATACGAAAGAAACGAAACATTGATGTTTCGGTTTCCTTACGAAACATTACGAAACATTCCGAAATTTTAAACCATGCCTTTAGGTGATACCTTTCCCAAAACCTTGGGAGCCATGGTCTGTACGGCTGTTGACGTCAGCCGTACAGCCTGATGACATCAGCACTCTTGTGCGAGATCTCCGATAGGTCTGATAGGCCACATATATCGTTTTCTTCTATTGTTTTAAAACCTCTACTTCAATCATAGTCATTATGCTTCCAGTCCAACATAGTGACCAAGTGGCCATCTTTGTTTGTGAAGATCCAACTTCCTCAACCAACTCCGTTGGGCCTAGAAATTACTATTGCAATTCTATGATACCCAGATACACCAAGGACACGAGACCGATACAGTGTGGATATGGCATTTACACTTAAAATGGAAGTATCTGATATGGATATGACACCCATTAGAAGTATTAAGCTTCTGACTACATGGAGGAGCCACCAAAACCCACTAGCAGACCCATGGAGAAGTATCCTATAGACAACTGGGTGGGTAAGACTCCAAACACAGCTGCAAAATTGCCTTATCTAGTAACTTTGTATAGTTCCTACGGTCACATGCAACATCTTTGAACAAATCCCAAAAAAACCTGCATCATGCTTTACCACATCTTTCCCCATGATTATAAAGAATAGGATCTTTTTGAAGCGTTTCTTTCTCCTGCTCCTGGACAGACATACTTCACAAGTTGAAGTTTGAGCTACTTAAAGTATATCCTGTCCAGCTGAAATGCAGATAAGCTATCCCATCAGGTTGAACTTGAAGCACCAACATTTTTTGTTCCTAATCATTTAGTAAAACATTTCTCATGTAGTACTTTCTCTTCTTTGGTATATCTTCATATGCTTTGTGGAAAAAAGTCTTGTCATTCCTCCAACACTAGCTTCTCTGTGCCGACCAAACATATTGAGATTGGTGACACAAAGTAGTTGCTTCACGTGAACAGTACGACCAAGTGGTTAACCCAGAATTTGAATGTATTTTTAGGCTTACCAATCTGTAGGCTTTGAAGTTTGAACTGACCTGTCAGCATGTCACATTTTCTAGATGTATAATAATATTTCTTTATGCTTCTACCTTCAAGCAACATAAGAGACCTTTCTCTTCTAGTTGCTTCTAGAAAAAGTTAAAAGTTTTTTGCTTGCCTTACTTTTTGTCCTTTTTCATTTCTTGCACGACTCACTATTATCAGTTTCTGATGCATACAAATCTTGAACATGCACCCTATCAGTACAATTTAATGACCTAAATTGGTTTTATCGTATTAGCCTCCTAACAAACTGTTCTGGCCATCATAAATACAATTTCCTTGTTTCTTAGACCTAAAAATGTGTTTACCTTCTGAAAACCAAAACACTAGAACCAAAGCTCATATGTATTGCATATCAAACCATTAAAAAACTATAGCTCCTCCCACACACTACCATATATAGTAATTTAGGAATCACCTTTGCAATTGTGTCAACCCCATAATCTTCACGCCACTTGAGCATTTTTAAATACACATCTTTCGCTTTTAGCAGATCAAAACCTCTCATTCGTAGAAAACTGTAAATATATAAAAATAAATAAAAATAAAAACATGAGAATGTCATACGTACACCATGCAAAATACATTGAACACAACATCGATTTCTAGCTTTCTTAAACAACAAAACCTCTCATTGCTTGCATAGAAAATATTAAGGAGAAAGTACACATTATATGCGGTCCTATATTTTGAATGACGACAACCAAATCATCTACTTCATAAAGTTACTACGAAACTTACCGTAACAAGGTATGATAGTCATTGTGATTATCCGGTAGCTGACCATCCAATAAAAGCGAGTTACGAAATGACTCAACAAGCTCTTCATCTTTTGGGTTATGGGAGCCTTCAAGAATTATTTGCAGGCTCTTGCTCCTTCCAGTTCTCTTCAATGATTCACGAAACTTCAGCGGATAAGACATCACAGACCTAAAGCTTAACTTCGACAAAGGAAACGGCTTGTTTACTTTTTGAGGGAGATGCCAATGCTCTTCAAGGGGTAAGTGGAGAGAATCTGTCCTCCATTTCTTACAGTGAAGTTCATGATGATTGGAAGATTGTTCCTCTACTCCAACACTTTTCAACATAGCTATATCATGAACACTCCCCTTCTTGGAGGCTTGGATATGTATTTAAAAAGAACGGATTTCTCCTGCTGTTAAATAATCCAATTTAGTCACTTCCACGCTGTCAAAGTTATAGGATCAGAAAGAACAAAGCGAGCAAATAATGTTGAACCAAACAATGATCGACAATACAAAGGATCGCAATTGTATCCGTTCCTTGTGAATAATTTAATCCAAAACAATGTCTGACAGGAAACAACAAATAGAAAGATAAAAAACCATACTCAAATTCCTTTAAATTTGGATACAAAACAAAACCATTTAAGTTATTACTAGAAGAAGTAAAATGGATCGAATTTTGTAGGTTCCGACCTAGACCATTCAATCGAAACCATAAATTGAAAAAACTAACAAATGGGAATATAAAATCAAACTCAAACTCCCTTAAAAATTCCATTTCAGAACAGATAATAAAAATCACGTCAGTAGTACAAGCACTACAATCGATCAAATTTCAAATAAAGCAAGTTTGTGAAACCAGTATCGAAAGTTCAAAGGGGGAGAATAAAAACACAACTCAGAATTCCCTTTAAACTTGGAGGAAAAACGAACCCATTTGAGATTAAGCAACAAAAAGCATATCAGTTGTAGTTATTTGAGTTCAGCTGATCGAAATTCGACTGAAAAAGGTGTTCAAATGCGGAGGTTTTAAGGAGAAAACTGAACCTAACTGCAAATTCAAAAAACAAAAAAAAAACTCAATAGGGTTGAGCAGAGAATGTACCAATCGATCGAGCCAAGAGGAGTGTTGAACGAGAGAGGATGAATAATTGCAGAAGAAATGATGGAAGCAATGTGAGGGGCACCCAATGCCCTTTTTGTCTTCCATTGAAGAATTCGAATTTCTGAAAGTCCGGAAATGAAGAAACCGCGAAAAGCAACCACGTCGCTTTCCATGTTGGAGATTCTACAAAGCTTGGGACAAGGGCAATTTGAATGATATGAGACGACAATGCCAGGAAGAAGTCTCCCTCGTCGGGGTTTTCTTACATGTGGCAGCTGAGTTGGCAGTTCCGAAATGGTTCTGCCGAATACGGAGTTAGCTTTGAGAAGTCTTTGTAGGCAATTAAACCGTTGTTCGCCGACAGTGGAGGGAAGAAGTCTCCAAGGTTGGGGTGAGCTTTAGTGAGTAAAACTTCTGTCACAACAAAGTTGCAAATCACACAATCACAGCCAATGAGTTCTCGCACGTACACTGTGGGTACCGAATATTTCGCAGCTAGTCGGATGATCCGAGACCTAGCCGTTACCCGAGGCCGAGACTAGCTGGTATTCCAGGTACCAAGAACTAGTTGTTGGCCCGAAGTCGAGACATGGCTAAGGGTTTAAGCTGAGACCCAGCTGTCAGTCCGAGGCCAGGACCTAACTGTTGGTCTAAGGCCGAGACCTAGCTGGTGTTCCTGGACCGAGACCTAGCCGTTACTCGAGGCCTAGACGTTGCCCGTCTGTCCGAGATTGAGGTACGGTAAGGAGGTACTGAGTTGGTAAACCAGCAGGGTAGGTGGTTATCCATGTCAGAGTACAAGTAAGGTGGTGGCGGATGGAGGATTGACGGGACCGTATGATATTAGGTAGCTATCCATGTCAGGAGGTATAATAGTCAGCGACAAGCAATGTCAGAGTAGAGCGGTTAGTACGATCACTGACACTCGCTGCTGGCAAGAGAGGCAGGCCACTAACTCTGTCAGGCAGAACGGTCAGTACCAGGGAAGGCATGTACGCCGAAGGAAGAGTGCGACAAGGGCAACCGACACGTCAGCGGGTGCACACCTATAAATAGAGATTGATGAGAGCATTAAAAAGGTATTAAATTTCTAAGCCAGAACTCTGTCAAATTGAATCTGAAATTTATTGTTGACTTGATCGTCGGAGGCTCCACCTAGAGGATCCACTCCCTGACTCTCTTCTCGGATTCCACTGGCGAGAGTTCTTGCAGGGCTCACAGAGTTCTCGGCTCCCAAGCAGACAACTTGGTTCAGAGACAGACTTCTCAGATTGAGGTGGCGGAGACCCCGGACTAGTACATGACTTCTCGGCCAGACCTATACCAGATCAGATCCGAGTCCGACTAGTCACAGGAACCGCGAGAGTACCATTCTATACTAACAATTTGGGGGTGTAGGATTTTTTTCCCAATATCTTTTGGCGCCGTCTGTGGGAAACATAGTACGAAGACTGAACCACGTGTTCGTTGGAGCTATCTAGGGATAGACGGCATTGATATGGCACCTGATATCTAGGGATAGACGGCATTGATATGGCACCTATTATGAAAGGAAAGGGTGGGACAGGGGGATCCAATGAGGTGTTTGTCAAGGACGTAGGAGACGAGGAGGAAGTCAACAACTCCGACGTGCAGGGGATGTTGAGTTTGCTCGTTGATTAGATCATGAGAATGAGGGAGGACATGGACGAGGTGAAGAGGGAAAACTCGTAATTGAGGCATCAGCTGAAGGAGGAGGCTGCCGAAAGAAGGGAAGGAGTGAGAACTTTCTCACTAGGGAACAATTTTCCCGGGCTCGGACTGGGTCAGAATGAGGACCTGGAGCATAGCTCTAACCAGAGGGGAGACACTTCAACCGAGAGACATTTGCGGCATGAGGGAGCAGGGGTTGGAGCCATGCCGCCACCTCCCGGCCAGACAGAGAGACTGTCTGAATAGAACAACCAGCCGAGAACAACTTAAATTTAGTCACATTGGAGAAAGTGACGGAGATGATCAGGAAGGAGAGCGAGAAGAGACCGGAGCCGAGAGAAAAGACAGCTGCCAGGGGCTATAAAGGAGGCCTTAAAAGCTTTGAGGGCCTCCCCGTTTGCAGAAAGTATTTTGCTGTCGGAGGTGCTGAGGAAGTTTGTTCAGCCAAAATTCGAGATGTTTGATGGAACCACCGACCCCCTAGAACACATGTACCATTACAAGCAGATGATGGTGCTATGGGGGGAATCTGCCTTTGACGGGTTGAGGTGCCGACTATTCTCCACTAGTCTGAAGGGGAGTGCCCTAGTCTGGTTCCATACTCTCAGGGTTGGGAGTATCAAGCGGTTCGTAGAATTAGAGGAAGAGTTCGTGACGCATTGCATTCACCAAAGGAAGAGGACCGTCTGTGTGACGGCCCTTTTGAGCTTGAAGCAGAGCAAGGGGGAAGCCCTCCGAGATTACGTCACCTGGTTTAAGTAGGAGGTGGTCAACGTCGACCAACTGGATGAGAAGACCGCAGCCTTCGCACTGTAGATCGGAGTCTTAGCGGGGAGTTGGGTCCATGAGAAGCTGGTCATAAGCAATCTTTATCGGCTAGAGGATGCTTACATGATAATGGAAGAGTACATCCGGGTAGAGGATTCAGTCAAGGCACGTTCTGACGCGCCAAAGGCGAAGGTAAATGAGCCGAGACATCCAAGAAGAAGGATAGCAGAAGAAGCAAGAGAAAAAGAAGGAAGCTCGGCCGATGACGAGGACCGAGATCAGGGGGCGAAAAGATTACAGGGGAATGGAACTTGGATTCCCTACTAGCAGAGGGATTATACCCCCCTGTTGGTGGCGCCGTCTAAAATTTTGGAGGAAATTAGGGGGGAACCTTACTTTAGGCCCCCGAGGAAGCAGTATGAAGATCGGCCCGAGAAGCAGTTCTACGCCTACCACAACGTCCGAGACCATCCCACCGATGAATGCTTCGCCTTAGGGGCTTGATCGAAGACCTCATCAGAGGGGGATATCTCGACAGGTATGTCTCGCCAGGTAAACGGCCTGAGACAACCGACGAGTGGGAGACGGTGGGAAAGCCCATGCAGAAGGGAGGCCCGTTCGGAACGTGATCAACATGATCTATGGAGGGGAAACAAAGAGTCAGAGCGCTCACAGGGATAAGCGAGGAGAACAATGAGCGTCCAGGAGGTTATGGACGTCTCGGCAGACCCTCGACCAGTGGAGACGATGGAAGGACGTGATCCGAGAACAACTATATGGTTATCGGCCAAGGATGCTGAAAAGGTCTTGCTGCTGCACGAGGACGCATTGGTGATCGCCGTGCTGATAGGAAATTTCTCGGTAAAGAGAATTTTGGTGGACTGTGGGAGTTTAGTGGAGATCTTGTTCAAATCGGCATTCGATGAAATAGGGATAGACTAGTCAGAATTGGCATCGTCCTCGACATCGGTTTATGGGTTCAATGGAGCAGCCTCCGAACCAATCGGAGAAATTATCTGCTCGTCTCGGTCGGACCCATAACTTTGCCCACCAAGTTTCTGGTGATCGACGCGCCATCAGCTTACAACGTGATCTTGGGAAGAAGGTGGACACACGCCATGAAGGCTATCCCTTCAACCTGCTATCAAGTGATCAGGTTCCCTACCCCCCGGGACAGTACGAGATTCAGGGTGATCAGAGTACAGCCCAGAGATGTCAGATGATGATGATCAAAGATGCCGACCGAGAAAAACAATAGAGAAGAAAGAAGGAGTTGGCTCAGCCGACCAATAGCAACTACAACAGGCCCCTCCCGAGGAAGAAGGCGGAGAAGAAAGAAGACCATGGAGAAAGTAGAGCTCGTCGAGTTGGGGGCTGACGGGGAGAAGAAATTTGTTTGCATCGGCTCAAAGTTGAGCGAGAAGAGAAGTAAGAATTGACATCCTTTCTGAGAGAGAACGGTGACGTTTTCGCTTGGTCCATGAAGGACATGCCAGGCATCAGCCCGGAGGTAGCGACTCACTAACTAAGAGTCAGGGAAGGAGCCTCACCGATAAGACAAAGGCTTCATAGGATCTCTCCTTGGTTAGCCAAGGCCGTGTCCGAGGAGGTCGAAAGGTTGGCCGAGGCCAGGGATAATCTGGGAAGTCAATTGCCCCGAGTGGATTGCGAACATTGTGGTAGTGCCGAAGAAGAGCGGGAAGGTCTGAGTCTGCATCGATTTCACAGATTTAAATAAGGTTTGCCCAAAGGATAGTTATATCATGCCGAGAGTGGACGAGCTCGTTGATTGATCGGTCGGGTATGAGCTGTTGTCCTTCATGGACGGGTACGCTGGCTACAACTAGATATTGATGCACGGACCAGACCAGGAGAAAATGGCGTTCTACACAAACTAGGGCACGTTATGCTATTTTCAAATGCCATTCAGACTGAAGAATTCTGGGGCGACATATCAGAGGCTGGTGGAGGATATGTTCCGAGATCGACTGGGGGACACAATGGAGGTGTATATCGATGATATGTTAGTAAAAAGAAAGGAGATAGCTCGATGCCTTGAGGACCTGAGGGCGACTTTTCCAGACACTCCGAAACTACAAAATGAAGCTAAATCCGAAAAAATATACGTTCGGAGTATCCTCCGAGAAGTTTCTCAGGTACCTTGTGATCATGAGTGGCATTGAGGCGAACCCCGATCATATCCGAGCACTGCAAGACATGCCTTCTCCGTGCAGCAAAAAGTAGGTTCAGAGGCTCACTGGCATGATAGCAGCGCTGAACAGGTTCATCTCTAAATCGTCCGATCAATGCCGACCCTTGTTCCACCTTTTGAGGAAACACAACGGCTTCACATGGTCGGAGGAGTGCGAGGAATCATTTCAGAGTCTGAAGAGATATATGGGAGAGCCTCTTATTCTATCAAAATCGAATCCGAGAGAAGGGCTGATTTTGTATCTGTCGATCTCAAATTTCGCGATAAGCTCGGTGTTGATCCGAGAAGATGAAGGACTGGAGAAGCCAGTATACTTTCTGAGCAAAACTCTCTTAGACGTCGAGACCCGCTACACTCAGTTGGAGAAGGCAGGGCTTGCATTAATGTTCTCGGCTCAAAGATTGAGACCTTATTTCCAGGCACACCCGATAGTCATGATGACTAATCTGTCGCTGAGAAGCATGCTGGCCAGATGTGAGAAGTCGGGTAGAATGGAGAAATGGGCCGTGACACTAGGCCAATATGATATTGAGTATAGCCCTCGGACCGCCGAGAAAGGCCAGGTGATTGTCGATTTCTCTACAGAGGATCCATTCTGGGATGAGGAGCCGGAGCCGGCAACCACGGAGGAAGAGCCAATTGGACAACCAGATCATTGGGATCCGAGAACAGGCTGGAGATTGTTTGTGGACAGGTCGATGAACAACAACGGAGCAGGAGTTGGGATAGTCCTCGTGACGCTCGATAATAAAAGGATTGAGCTGGCCAAGAGGTTGGGGTTCCCGGCATCAAATAATGAAGCCGAGTACGAAGCCTTGGTGGCAGGGTTGGATATGGCCAGGGAACTGAAAGGTTCGATCACTTACAGTCTACAGTGATTCACAATTGGTGGTTAACCAAGTAAATGGGGGGTTTATGGCCAAGTATTTAGAGCTTGTCCAGAAAAAAGATGAGAGATTTTGAGGCTGTCGAGTTGTTCCATGTCAACAGGGGCGAAAACGAACATGCCGACGCACTAGCTTACGTGCCACAAAGCTAGGAGAAGCCGAGACAAGAACGATCGACATCGGGCTCACAACCCATCCTAGCATCAATCGGCAAGAAAGGACCTGCGACGAAATTGGCATTGGGAAGACGGCTCCGAAATAGAGGAAAGCTGGATGACTCCCTTGATCCAGTATTTGAGGGACGGCAAGAGAGACCCAGACCGGAGGACCACTAGAAAAGTTGAGCAAAAGGCCATGATGTATCAACTCGTCGAAGGGACTTTGTACCGAAGGTCGGCATGAGGACCGTTACTGAGATGCGTGTCGTCTCGGCAGGTCCAGCTAATTCTAGTCAAGATCCATGATAGGGAATGCGGGAACCACTTAGGAGGAGATCTCTGGCGCATAAAGCTTAGTCCCAAGGGTATTACTGGCCCTACATGCAGGAGGACGCGAAGAAATACATGAGAAAGTGCGAGAAATGTCAGAAGCACGCTCGGACTATTCATGCACCTGCCGAGGACCTCCATTCGGTGACTAGCCCATGGCCGTTCACCTTGTGGGGTCTGGACATAGTCAGACCACTACCAATGGCGCCGGGAAGGAAGCAATACCTGCTGGTTGCCACCGACTACTTCACCAAGTAGGTAGAGGCTGTCCCATTACAGCAAGTCCGAGAACAAGAGGTTGAGAAGTTCTTGTGGGAAAGGATTATCACTCGGTTTGGACTCCCCTACGCATTGGTCTCGGACAACGGAGCTCAATTCTGAGGGAGGAGGGTCTCTTAGTTCTGTGCAAAATTTGGCATAAAACAACTCTTTTCGGCACCAATGTACCCCCAGGGTAACGGCCAGGCGGGGAGGCCTCGAACAAGGTCATCCTCGACAATCTAAGGAAAAGCCTAGAAAGGGAAAAGGGGAAGTGGGTGGAGAAGCTAGACGGGGTCCTATGGGCATACCGAACCACACCTAGGAGATCCCACGGCGACTCCCCTTTTGCCCTTGGCATTCGGAATGGAAGTCGTAATCCCAATAGAGATGACTGTCGTTACTAGTAGGCACATGGCCGTGGAAGCCAGTACAGGGCTCTCGGCACAAAAATTTGATCGGGATATGGTAGAAGAAAGGTGAGAGAAAGCCAGAATCAGATTGGAGGCCTATCACAGAAGGTTATCCAAAGGATACTAGAAGAAGGTCAGAGAGAGACGGTTCAACGAAGGAGATCTAGTATTAAGGAAAGTCTTTCAAAATACTAGGGAGAATCAATGCTGGGAAGCTGGTAGCCAACTAGGAGGGTCCGTATAGAGTCCGAAAGGTCGGCGAAGGGGGTGCGTACCATCTGGAAATGTTAGACGGAAGCATCATAGAAAGACCAGTGGAATGTAATGAATTTGAAAAGATTTTATCAATAAAATTGACGTTCTTGAAAGGATTCGTTGTCCTATGAGGTAGCCGAGAGGCCCCCACAGTCTTCGGATTGTGGGGCCCAAGTACTCTCGGCCATGACCTCTAGGTCCAACTTGGAAGGATTCGTTGTCTTATGAGGTAGCCGAGAGGCCCCCACAGTCTTCGAATTGTAGGGCCAAAGTACTCTCGGCCATGACCTCTAGGTCCAACTTGGAAGAATTCGTTGTCCTATGAGGTAGCCGAGAGGCCCCCACTGTCTTCGGATTGTGGGGCCCAAATACTCTCGGCCATGACCACTAGGTCGAAATTGGAAAGATTTGTCCTATGAGGTACCTAAGAGGCCCCATAGTCTTCAGATATGGCTTCTGGTTTCAACTTCGAATGACTAAACTTCACCCCAGGCTCAAGTATATTACCCTAGTGCAGAGGATTGACCAGACTTACTGTTAGATATGACGAATATGCGAATTTGAAACAAAAGTTGGATATATTGATAACAAAAGAGAATATTACAAAGATGGACCACCCACACGGGTGTCTTCAGTTAACCAAAAAGAAAAAGAAAAGTATAATCTGGTGTCGAGCACCGAAAAAGAACAAAAAGAGGAAAGTGCTTTACGCCTGATCCACAGGCAGGTTGGTTCTGACTTGGGGCAGCGATGGCCCAACTGTCTCGGCAGGAGTGACGGGATGGGAAGATTGCTCGGCTTGGTCTTCGAGGAGGGAGGGCTGGCCGTTGTCTGGCGCTTGATCAGTCGGGAGCTCAGATTGCTCGGCTTGTTGGTACTGGGCCAGCTCTTGGGCAAGAGTTTCTGCCTCCGTCTTGTACTTGAGTCGGCTGGCTCGAGCGCACGCGATCCGAGCATCCATCTTAGCGATGGCAGCATCGATTTGCGCTTGGTACTCGGCGCAGAGCTTCTCTAAGAGAAACTTCTCCAACTTCACCTTCTCAGCCTCCCTTAGCCTTTTCTGACTGTTAAGCTCGGCTTTTAGTCGGGCAATCTCTTTTTTCAGATTCACGGCCTCCTCCGCCGCCTTCATCCCCTTCTCCACCAGCTGCTTGTTGGTATCCTTGAGACCAACGATCTCTCGGACGTACCTGTCGGTGTCCTTGTCTCGGGGCTTGAGCTTCTCGATCAAGACAGCCTTCTCAATGTTTACCACTTTGAACTTGTCCTTGGCCGTCTTGACCTGAGATAGACACTCCGCCTTGATACTAGCCGCCTGCTCTCGAAATATATAGCTTCTTGGGTCAGTCGGTGGCTGAGACTCAGGAATATGTTCTGGGACTGAGGAACAAAAGTACAAGTATTAGTAAGAAAGCACAAGGAAAAGATAAGCGGCAAGGGGGAGGAAAGTACCGTGGCTTGAGAGGCGCAGAACTTGCCGACCATAACGTTGGCCTCAAGTTGTGCCGACTTCTCGATAGCTGCTGGGGTCCGAGACGTCACCCCCCATATCCTGGCTATCTCCAGGTCCTCCATTATTGACTCAGTCTTTAAGATCGGCTGACCTGTCTTTGAAAAAATCTCGGAGACCAGAGATCGACAAGTTTTGGTTGGGCAGTCGGTAGAAATGCCAAGGTACCAGCTAGGGGAGCGCTTGGGGGAGGGACTGCCAAGGGAGTGGCACCGGTCGGATCGGCGACAGCGGGAGTTGACCTCCCAGACCTTGTGGAGCCATCCCCGCTTCTGAGCCGAGAGCCCTGACTCTTGGCTTGGGGCCTTTTCCCCTTGGGATCTTGAGAGATAGGGGGAGACGGAGGGGTCCGAGTGGCAGTCGGAGCAGGAGGGGGTGGTGGAATCATGACCGCAGGGAGGACTGGTCGACTCCCGGTTGGTGAAGGTGGCGGGATGTCTTCGGGGACGGATCCCTTGGGCCTCTTCTGCCCCGAAGTTTCCCCTGTGGTGGGACGCTTCCTCGATCGAACCACAGTGACCTTCGGTCGGGCGGTGGCCACGGGTTGGGGCCCAGTAAAGGGGGGGATTCCTTGCTGAGATTAATTACTAGGTGGGCAGCCATCTCGGCATCAGGTGTGTAGCCGGTACGATATTCTCGGCCAAAGTGCTATAAAAAGGCGATAAAAAAGGGATCGAAGGATGAGGCCGAGGAGGATTCAGAACTAACGTCAGAGCTAACCGGGTAAATGGTTGCAAGAGGAGACACAAATAATACCTCGGCACCAGCGCTAATATTGGCCTCGGAATGCTCAGAGCGAACACCTAGGCCCCAGATGCGGAGGCTTCAGCTTCCTCGCAAGAGTAGACCTCCTCAACTGGAGCAGGCCTCTTCTGTTAGTCGGAGCACGAACCTTTGCGGATTTCTGCTCCAAAAGCTTTTTCTCTAAATCCTCCTCAGATATCCTCCGAGCAAGTTCGTCAGCAGAGGGAGGAGGGCAGTTTAGGATGTAGCCCCGGGAGTCGAGGCAGACCAGTCGTTGATAGACAGTGGTCGGAAGAGCTCGGAGTTCGTAGCAGAGAGGGATATTGGCCTCGAAATACTGAGAGGGGAGCTATCGGTGAGTACACCCTGCATTACAAACAGCAAAGAAGATAAGTGCATGATACGTTCATATTTCCAAAGCAAATAGATGAGGGTGAGCCGAGGTACCTCATTGGGAGTTGAACCTTGGAAAATGGAGGGGCGGACCCTGATCCTCGACACACCTCTCCCACGCTCCTGACACGAAAACAGGGAATCTCTTCCAACCCTTGTCGGAGTCCTGGATTCTTTCTAGATGGGCAATTTACCCGTTCGAGTTGCGAGGAAAAAGAAAACCTCCCATCTCGGCAGACGGTTGAGGGCTCTTTTTAATGAAATGTTGGAGTCGGATGTTGTTCAAGGTTACTTCTCAGCCCCAAGACCGAGAGATCCTATCAAAAGAACAAAGGTGCCGCCAGAAGTTGCCGGTGGTCTGGCCAGGGGCAATTCTGTACAGGTTTAGCACCTCTCGGGCAAAGGAGGTGAGGGGCAACGGTAGCCCCGCTTGGATCTGGCCGATGGTGACACAGATCTTGTCGGCTCCGATTGGGGTGTGATGGGAGAAGGTCACCCTATTGGTAACATGCTCGAGTCGGATAGAGTCTGGGATCCTGTAAGTTGCACAGATCTTGGATAAATTCGGACGTTCGCACGTCTCAGGATTTTCTACCTTGGGAACCTTCGCAGGCTTCCGAGGGGCCATAAAAGCGGGATTGACCGAAGGAAAGGGAAAGAGACTGGAAGGTACCTACTGCCGAGGAGCCCGAAAGGTCAGAGAAGAATGCCATTGCCGAGGAACCCGAGGAAGGAAGAAGAAAAATCGCAGACGCCAAGAAATCCGAGAAGGGAAGAACGAAATTCGTAAGAGGAAAGGTTGAAGTAAAAGCGTAAACGGGTGGGGACCCCCTATTTATAGTGGTGGGGTCGTCATGACAGGGAGATTGGGCGAGAAAAATACACTAACCGACGCGACACTTTGCACGCGGCGCTCGGCGAAGGCCTATCTCAGGTTGACGCATGTCAAGGTATTTAATACCGAATGAATCCCGTGCAGTGCATTAATTAGCAAACAGAGATATTGCCTATGAAAGTTGGACGTTTGGCAAGCACGTCAGTAACCGGCAGAATCCGAGGAGACGTCTGAACTGCGTTGGCTAGAAGAACCAACCGACAGGGGACGCGTGGAAAGGTTACCAGTCATTTATTCGTGTGAATGACAAGACATGGTGAGCTGGTGACAGCTAGCGAAGGTGACACCTGTATTTACTCTCGGGCATCATGCTGCTGAGCCGGCGTAACGATCGAGAGGGGGCGATTGTGGGTACCAAATATTTCACAGCTAGTCGAATGATCCGAGACCTAGCCATTACCCGAGGCCGAGACTAGCTGGTGTTCCAGTACCAAGAACTAGTTGCTGGCCCGAAGCCGAGACATGGCTAAGGGTTCTAAGTCGAGACCCAGCTGTCGGTCCGAGGCCGGGACCTAACTGTTGGTCTAAGGCCGAGACCTGGCTGGTGTTCCTGGACCGAGACCTAGCCATTACTCGAGGCCGAGACGTTGCCCGTCTGTTCGAGATTGAGGTACAGAGTTGGTAAACCAGCAGGGTAGGTGGTTATCCATGTCAGAGTACAAGTAAGGTTGTGACGGATGGAGGATTGACGGGACTGTATGATATTAGGTAGCTATCCATGTCAGGAGGTATAATAGTCAACGACAGGCATGTCAGAGTGGAGCTGTTAGTACGATCACTGACACTCGCTGCTGGCAAGAGAGGCATGCCACTAACTCTGTCAGGTAGAACGGTCAGTACCAGGGAAGGCGTGTACGCCGAAAGAGGAGTGCGACAAGGGCAACCGACACGTCAGCGGGTGCACACCTATAAATAGAGATTGATGAGAGCATTAAAAAGGTGTTGAATTTCTAAGCCAGAACTCTGTCAAATTGAATCTGGAATTTATTGCTGACTTGATCGTCGGAGGCTCTACCAGAGGAATCCACTCACCGACTCTCTTCTCGGATTCTACTGGCGAGAGTTCTTGCAGGGCTCACGGAGTTCTTGGCTCCCAAGCAGACTACTTGGTTCAAAGACAGACTTCTTGGATTGAGGTGGCGGAGACCCCGGACCAGTACATGACTTCTCGGCCAGACTGTACCAGATCAGATCCGAGTCCGACTAATCACAGGAACCGCGAGAGTACTATTCTATACTAACAATTTGGGGGTGTGGGATTTTTCCCCCTCATACACCTCAAAGCAAAGCACATGGGTACATTGCAAAAGCACTTGTGTACGTGCCGAGAACTCATTGGCTTGTGATTGTGTGATTTACAATTTGTTGTGATAGAAGTTTTACTCAGCTTTAGTCATTTTTGTTACTCACTGCTGCCCTCTGGGCCCACCCGTGGTAGATATCATGGTTCAAAATCTCGGGATCGGAGGGGCCAGAAAGCATACGAGAGTAACAAAAATCGCTAAAGCTACCGCCTTTTGGTCTGAGATTATACCTTATTATATATTATAGATTACTCTTTCTTAAAAGGAACTGTTATAAAGGTGTAACGGTAGTGGCGTCACTTTTATCACTGTTATAACAGCCGTTACAATGGGATTGAATAGTCAAAATTTATTTTTTAAAACATTTTTAAATTTATTTTGCAACTAGACAGTTGATATAACGGTTAAATATCACCTATAATGTATTTAGCTTTAAATACCAGACAATGGGGTTGGAGCATATAACGGCTGTTATAATGGCATTATAACCATGTTTTTTTTTAAAACCTTAGGCTTATGGGCACCTTCCAATGAGTTGAAGTTTAGAGCTTATTTGAATGCAGTTTTCGGTATGGCCAATCTGAACCTATACAATGCCTGAAGTTCCACAACTTAAAACACCCCCCGGTTTGTTCGGACCTCGAGTATACAGCTTTTCGGTAGCAGCGAAAATATTCTCCATGTTCATTCTCCTCGAACCCATTTTTGCAACGTTTCCCTTTAAACTTAAAAGAGGGAGGAATAGGGTAAGTTTCCCTTAAACTTGCACACATTTTGCAAAAGGGTTGTTAAATAAGAAATACACAATGTGTTCGAAAAATGGTTGAATAGACATACTCAAGTTATATTCTGGCACAAGCTTCTTCTTCATTCAACAAAGCATGTGATTGCACAACACTTTTGGGTATTTTAAAAGAGGGAAGGATGGTAAGTGCACAGGCTTATACCATCAAGCGATTGGTGCATGCATATCTACACGGAAGTATTCAATTTCACTTGCTCCATGTTCCTAGACAGCAAGGCAGTTATATTAACACCATTCATGCGGGTCGCTCCTAAACACGATGCATGCTCAAGTGCTCGCCGGATAAATTTAGTAGCCAGAGAAATGGGATTGCATCTTGCTAGTCACGTTATGAGAACAATGATATTCACCGAGTTCAAAGAGAAAACACGGAATGACTATTTTCTTGTGCAAAAATGGGGATTCAAAATTTCAAACAGATAATGCCCCCAAGTTTTATGTAAAGAATTTTTTTTTTTTCTAAACAACCCACATGGCAGATTGCTTGCTTGGAAGCTCTCTTGGAAATTAACCCATTACCTTTCCGACAAAAAAAAATGCAATATCATCGAAGATACTTTGTTGGAATGGGAATATGAAGTTCCTTGGGGAATGTTTTGTGCAGGATGAAATCAAACTGAACCTGATGCCTTGCTTGCCCTGTACGTGAATCCCTAATAAATACAAGTACTGCTGCCACATTTGTAGGATCCTTTGCTTGGCCAAGTGGTTAGAGCTGTGGATATCTAACATGAGGACATACCCTTCTCTTCTATTTTAATATCATCCACACACGAGGGAGACCCAATATCTAACACAAAATGACACTCTAGGATCATAGCAAAATCTCACCTTAAAATGTGATCGTCTCTCCTTAGTAAGAGAGCTCCCACCAAGACTGCACACATTATGATCTAAATATAAGACCAGCATCATACCATTCAAAGACAAGAATAAACAAAAGGAAAGGCTAGATATAGGATGGGCTACAGTAGTAACAACAACCCAACGTAGAAACCAGAAACTTCTTGACACTTTTCAAGATCTTCAAAGAAACGATAACCCCTAACTATAAGTACTTGAAGCAAACAACATCACACAGAGATCTTCAACAAAATATAAACAAACCACACCAGAGTATCAGTGAAGACTGTATACGACTCGATCAAATTTTAACTAAAACCCACAGCCAGACGGAAGACATAACGAGCAGACAGCCAAGATATTTCAGCAGGCACCACCACGAAGACGGAGGACAAGGTGAAGGGTCGACTCCTTCTGAATGTTATAATCCGCCAGAGTTCGCCCATCTTCGAGCTGCTTCCCGGCAAAGATGAGCCTCTGCTGATCCGGGGGGATCCCCTCCTTGTCTTGGATTTTGGCCTTCACATTGTCTATGGTGTCAGAGCTCTCCACCTCAAGAGTGATAGTCTTCCCTGTGAGAGTCTTCACAAAGATCTGCATGCCACCTCGGAGGCGGAGGACCAAGTGGAGTGTAGACTCTTTTTGAATGTTGTAATCGGCCAGTGTCCTTCCATCTTCAAGCTGCTTCCCAGCAAAGATGAGCCTCTGCTGATCTGGAGGAATCCCCTCCTTGTCCTGTATCTTCGCCTTCACGTTGTCTATGGTGTCCGAGCTCTCCACCTCCAAGGTAATCGTCTTTCCAGTAAGAGTCTTCACAAAAATCTGCATGCCACCACGTAGGCGAAGGACCAAGTGGAGGGTAGACTCCTTCTGAATGTTGTAATCAGCTAGAGTTCTGCCATCTTCAAGTTGCTTCCCAGCAAAGATGAGCCTCTGCTGATCTGGAGGAATTCCTTCCTTGTCTTGAATCTTTGCTTTCACATTATCAATAGTATCTGAGCTCTCCACTTCGAGCGTGATAGTCTTTCCAGTCAGTGTTTTTACAAAGATTTGCATGCCTCCACGGAGTCGCAGGACAAGATGAAGGGTTGACTCCTTCTGAATGTTGTAATCAGCTAAGGTGCGGCCATCCTCCAACTGTTTTCCAGCAAAGATAAGCCTCTGCTGATCAGGTGGGATCCCCTCCTTGTCCTGTATCTTAGTCTTGACATTGTCAATAGTGTCAGAACTTTCTACCTCAAGTGTGATGGTTTTCCCTGTTAGGGTCTTAACAAATATCTGCATCCCACCCCTCAACCGAAGGACCAGATGTAGGGTGGATTCCTTCTGAATATTGTAGTCAGCAAGTGTCCGGCCATCCTCTAGCTGCTTACCAGCAAAGATAAGCCTCTGCTGGTCAGGGGGGATACCCTCCTTGTCCTGAATCTTGGCCTTGACATTGTCAATGGTATCAGAACTCTCAACCTCAAGAGTGATTGTTTTGCCAGTCAGAGTCTTCACAAATATTTGCATCCCACCTCTCAGGCGGAGGACCAGATGGAGGGTGGATTCCTTCTGTATGTTGTAATCAGCCAGTGTGCGGCCATCCTCAAGCTGTTTTCCTGCAAAGATGAGCCTTTGTTGGTCCGGTGGGATGCCTTCCTTGTCCTGGATTTTAGCCTTGACATTGTCAATTGTGTCAGAACTTTCAACTTCAAGGGTGATGGTCTTGCCAGTAAGGGTCTTAACAAAGATCTGCATCTGTAACAACATAGGGAAGAAATAGAGAGATTCAGGAAACTTGGCATCAAGATTTTCAGAAGAAGAGAACCAATCGATGGCATATAAACAAATAAAATAGACATGATGATCCAGGGAGCAAAACATAAAGAGGTCTTCCAAAGCTTTAATCACATAAAAACAAACGAAATATTAAAATGACAAACCATCTAAGAAGATTAAAACATGTTAGAAAAGTAACTAAGTTCATCCGACATAGCAACCAGCAAAATCCTCATAAGTTCATAGAACACGGCAAAAAGAACATGAATAATCATGCAGGAGAAAGCGTTTGTTCAATAAACAAACATAGATGACGATCAGAGAAAGAGATTAAGAATATGACAAATCCTGATAGAAGAAGAAAGAAAAGAACGGACTAATTTATCAAAATCAAGAGACGCATATCTGTTAAATCTCTTAATAACGCATGTAATAAACTCTAATCAAGGAGAAACAATGAAACCCTAATTCAGAAACAAAAACAGATCAAAATAAACGAAACATTAAATTCAGCGCTACGAAAATCACGTAAGAACCCTCGATCCAACATAAAAACCAGAAAACGCATAAAAAACCATAACATAAAAAGATCATGCATTTAAGGCCTTTTTGTTCAGTTGGAGTAGTATCTCCCTTGAAATGAAGGGCACGTTTTTTAGGGACATGGTATTCAGGTTCGACCAGATTTTGTTTCAACTGTCCCCTTGTTTTTTCCTTCTTTGTATTTCGTATTTCGAGATCGTCTCGATCTCCTATATCAATATAGCTTTTGGACTTATCAAAAAAAAAAGATCATGCAGAGGAACATGTAAATTCTCACATTACAGCTCAAATCAAAGAGAAACAACACCTAAACAAACAAGAATCGAAGATCAAGAGCAGAAAACAAACTAAAAGCACTATAAACTCAATAAACCCACCATCGACAACGGAAAGCAAAAGAGAGAACCTCTAGATCCTTACATGCAACAACTCCAATCCAGGTGAAATAACATCAAAACGAACATAAATCGCAGATCCAAAGCAGAGGAATAGATTAAGATAACAAGAACCTCTATGAGATAAGTCCAGAGATCAGAAGAACGAATTATACGTTAGATCTATCGAAATCAAAGAACTCGTATCCAGGAATCTCGAGACAAAATTTCCGAATCTCGGAAAAAAAAAATCGAAAAACCTTAATTCAATATCTTAGAAACGCCAGAGAGATAGATAAGGAACTTGATTCAAAAGGAGAGAAGACATACCTTGACGAATCTGAAGACGAACGAAGTATCGAAGTATCGAAGTATCGAAGTAACGAAGTGGGCGACGAATTCCTGAAAAACCAAACCTAAAAATAAGAGAACTTACCGGCGGACAAGAAATTTAGGGTATTTATAGGTTTTTTTTTTATTTAGGTCGGCAATCGGTAAGCCAATATATTGCTTACACGTGTTGTTGATTATTTCTTTCGCAACTACTCTCGGACTTTCGAGAATTTGCTTTGAACACTAATTTTGACCTTTGACTGCTCTTTCGTCGCGATACGCCGATACCAACGACGGACTCCTGACGACGAATTAACAATCCTCCTTCGAGCGTGAAAACCGGCCCATTTTTCGGTAAACCCGACCCGAGTCCGAGTTTCGGCAGCCCAAATAAAAAATTCTGAACCCCGGGCCTAGGTTCTCCAAGCCCAGCCCAATAATCCAGCCCAAGCTTGGGCCGGAGAACCCCAATACTTGAGCCTTTTTTGTTTTTTTTTGTTTTCAAAATTCTTTCTCTCTAACAGGTTTTTGTGGGCTCGAAACCCTGCCCGGGCTCGAGCCTGAGAAAATTCAATTTTTCAGGTTTTGGGTAGGGTTCCTCAAGATTCGGCCCAGACCGACTAAATTCTGGTCGGGCCTGGGCCGGGTCGAATTACCCGTATGTATAACCCTAAGCGTGAATGGGTGGCCTGGAGAGAGATCAAGTACCGATGTTTAATGGGTCCCACTGAAGAGGAATTTTGTATCAAAATTTAGATATAGAAGTCTCTCAAATTGCCACATGGCATACTCTTTTGGCCCCATTGATCCATGAACATTTGGTCCCCATCTTGGTGGACCTACACACTAAAAAAAATCAATGTGATTTGTGACCTTTTCATCATGGGCTTGGATCTGAGGCATAGGCTTATGGGAGGCCCATATTTTTTTCCATAGGTTTATGGGAGGCCCAAAAAATTCTCAGGTGGGGACACAGGGTGGAGGGAATTGTAAACTGATTTTGTCGAAAATTTTCCTTTTGGGCGGACCTTACTGGAAATCACACGTGGGTTTCAGGCCTAGTCAGGCTCAGGCTCAAGGGAAGGACCCAATAATTTGAAATTTGGGCCAGGCCAAATTTGCATCCCTAGCTTGGACCACAGTCGCACCCTAACATTAATTCTCCAATCTTATTACATTATTTAATACTAGGGGGCAGCCACGTGCCATCTACGTGCACATTATGCGTGGCAGCACCTTAAAAGTGGCACACATTAAGAGACCACTGACCGTATAGATATTTTGCCCATCTCTAGGTGACCCCAACCGCCTCATTTTTTTCTTTTCTGCCCACTTGCCACCTTGCCCCGTGGAACAAAATCCTGCGTCCGCCGTTGGCCATGGCCCCAGACTCGCTACCTCAGATGCCACATGGGCTGCGTTTATAGGCTCAACAAGCCAGGATTGGGATAAATTTTAAGGCTCGCTAGATAAATGAACTAAGCTAGGGCTCAACTTTCAAAAAATATTAGCTTACGCTCGGCCCAAATCTAATGGCACAGCCATTACATCTATTATTTTCTGGGCCTAGGCCTGGGCCTCATGTTTGTACCATTAATGGGCTGTCCTGGACTTAGGCCTATCTTTATACGTCCCAGGATGGGCTTTGGCAAATCTTGTCCTGGTCTAAACACAGCCCACTAACACCCCCATCTTGAGAATGATAAGCAGTATTATCGTCCCTAGATCTCGCCCGTTGATGGTTTTCAAGATTTTGTGAAAAAAAAAAATAGCAGGCTGCAGCTTGTACCTATATGTGTGTGTGTGTATGTGAGGTACCAAATTATTCGTGTTTCTTCCTATGATGGAGGCGGTTATAGTGGTCTCTCTCGAATAAAGCTTTGATGACAGGCCCTGCCATCAAGGCCGATGATGGGGCATAATATGAGCCACGTGGAACACTATTAGAGGACTCTGACCGTATGGATGTTTGGCCAATCATTAGGTGGACCTGCAAACTAAAACTCAGCGCAATTAGTAATTTCTAGGCGTTGGATTGGAATTGTTTTCATGGGTTGATTTTAACCGTGTGAAATTTGAGCATTATTGATCATTATTTGAGGTACAAAGATCCAAAGGCTTGAAATCACAAATCAAGCTGCTTTTTTGTTTGTAGGTCAATATAGGGATTGAAAAAACATCCATACGGTCAGAGTCCTCTAAGAGTATGCCACGTGTCTCCTATTGCACCCTGTCATCGGCCTTCTCAAAGTCTTACTCGTACAGTTTTTTCTGTTATAATGGCCGTTATAACGAATTGTAATGCTCAGGGGCAAAAACAGAAAATATTGGGAAAATAACAGAAAAATTGCGTTGGAATTCAAATTTTCAAAAATTAAAAAGAAAATAATAACAGAAAATAACGGCCCTTTTTTTTCACAAAATTTTTCAGAAAATAACGATCATTATTTTTGTTGTAATGAAAAATAACGGTCATTAATTTTTAAACGTTTTAATATACGAGGGAGGTCTGAATCTGTTATAACGGACGTTATTTTTGTTATAACGGCCATCTTTTAAACTATGATTTGAATCTTAGGTTGGGCTAGGGTTGGCCACCAACTCAACCCAACCCAACTCGTTCAAGTTGCAACCCTAAAATGTAGAGAATCAACATAGAGTGTGACTAGCAATTCCTGCGTCAAAAATCAACTATCAAATTATCAAAATCTTCCAAACTTCAGAGGTTTGCTAGTGCATGCAAGACATAGGCAAAATACCTGTGCCTAGTAAGCTGCATGCCTCCATACATGTTGAGATTTAGATGATTTTCAATCCAAAGCTTGCACCTACAACCAAGGTTTAAAGGGGCCGTTATAACGGTACAATGGATTGGGGTTGTTACCATTTTTTTCCCGTTATAATGGATTGTAACACGCAGGACCAAAAATGAAAAAAATGGAAAAAAAAAAAACAGAAATATCAGAAAAAATACTTAAAATTAAAATTCAAAATTTGAATTTCAAGTTTTCAAAAAAATTATAGCGAAAAATAACGGGCATTTCTTTTAATAGATGGTCTTTTCGTTATAACGACCATTATTTAAAAAAAAAAAGGCCATTTTCACGAAAATAATGGCTGTTAATTTTTGAACGTTAAAACTGTATGTAACGTAACGTAACGGGAGAGGTCCGTTTCCGTTATCACAGCCGTTATTTTCATTATAATGGGCGTTTTTAAAACCGTGCCTCCAACATTCAATGTAAACCACCTAGGAGGCAGCCGAAAAGGCTTGCACCTCACACCTTTAGGGTGTACATCTCATACTTCCAGTTTTCAAACACTGGTAAACAATCCCAAAAGAAGTTTATGAATCAGATGGCTGGGAATTGAGAACCTTAGAATCAAGATGACTTAAGAGATCTGAGTCTGCTCTATTATACTTATATTGCTATCATATCGTGACATTCTTAACTGTTTGATTAATGTAGTATCAACCATTGAATTGGACTGTCAAGATTTAATCATAAAGCAATATTGAATAGGGTTAAAGAAAACCTTTTTGACATGCCATGGCTTGGTTTAAGTATTTTCTTGATTTATCTATTACTAGTGGGCGGACGCACGTGAGTGATTGTAGGGCGTCTTTGAAAGAAGTCGCCAAATAAGAATTTCAACCCAAAGGTTTTGGCAGGTTAGTTTGGAGAGTTAAAACCTGTCAATTGTGACAACTCAAGGCTTAGTTGGAGAACTAAAATTCTGAAATTCTCCATTTAGAGAAGATGAGTAGTTATTAATGGCTTGTTTTGAAAATATGGAAGAAATGACATGGAAAGTAATTAAGTTGTTCTTAAGGAACTGTTTTAGAGATATAGAAAAAATGTTAGTCTAAGTAATTAAATATTTATGAAGGGGTAAATCTGTAAATTAATGACATAAGAAGGGCATTTTTATTAGGAGAAATTGCATAGGAATAAATTAAGTTGTTTAAAGGCGTTATTTTGAAAATATTGATAGAATGGCATCGTAAGTAATTTAGTGATAATGAAGGGACTGTATTGATAGTGGCAAGAGAAGTAATTAAGTAGTTTAATGGGGTTGTTTTTCCACTTCATTTAATTAACTGACAGCTATAGATGCCTAGGTGGGACCCAGAGCAGTCCATCAACGTATTTCATTCTTCTTACTTGAAACCTAATCGAATGAGTTAAAAATTGAATCTCTCTCTCTCTCTCTCTCGTAAATCAAAATCTCTCTTTATTTTCTCTTAATAAGATGAAATATGGATTAAATTGAAAGGACATACGGGTTTTACTTTCTATTTACTTTCTCATAAATCAAACTCTATCTCTTGTTCTTCAAAATCCAAATCAACCGGACCTCCGAGTAAAGACAAATGATCATCGAAGAAATTCCCCACCCGAACTTAATTTCAAGCTACCTATATTCATTTTTCCTAATCAAATGTGAGGTACACCTTCTTCACCGCTTTGACATCTAATAGATTGTTGTACCAGCCATAAAACCCTATTAGATCAACTTTAATGAATGGTTTCGTGTCCTTATCCAACATATTTGGACTCGCCCACGTTATCTTCAAATACCAAAACACACAATCAATAAAGTCAAGATCCTAAATCCCTAAAACCTCAATGAGCAATACTAAACAAAAAAAAACCAATGAAGAAATTAAAGACTCTAACAAGCTTTGATTGGATTAAAAAACTACTCAAACATCTCAAATTGAAGCTCACATACAAGACTTTAAATCAGATAACCCTTGACTTTGAAATTTTATGATAAGAACTCAGTTCTTATCTCAGACTCTCAGAATGAGGAACGCTCTAAATTAATTAACTACTAGCAACTACGTAAATAAATAATTTTCTTCTTTCTTTTTTTTCTTAATGACTAGTTACATTATATAGACTCAAAGGAAACCTATTACTCAAGGAGACCTACCTAATCTACTTAATCTTACTCCCTATAGACTTAATCTAAGACTCTTAAGTAAAATGGGAAACTTAGCAAACATGGATTCTACTTTTCACCATATGATACGTGAAAAATATTGGCAACATCTACCCATGCAGTTGACATGTGGCATTATGAGAGTATATGGTATCGTAACAATACACCCCCTTTGATAGTCAACTTATCTTTTCAAGTTGCAAAAGATGGAAAATGGACAACAAAATCGTGGCAAACCAATGTGGGATAGTAATATTACAACGTTAAATTCGACTTGTCTGCAAATAAATGTCACCAAGATCCCAAATCCTATTTGATGCACGCACATCCACTAGAACCCAAGGTACCAATGTCAACATGAATCCTAATGTGGTGATGGCAACACAAATTCTGAGGCAACCTAGGATGAGGCTATTTGCTAACTGAAATGGATGTCACTTTTTTGGGCTTGCAGCTGCATAGCTCAGGAAACATGTTGTGGAGGAGGAGTTCGGTCAATGACGAATGGATGAGGGAGACTTCAGTCAATGATGCGTGGAACTAGAGAAGATCTTTGGTCGGTGATAAGCTGAAACACTTCGATCCGCGATGGGTGGTACAGAAGGACTTTGGGCTATGACTGATGGAACTAAAAGACTTCAGTTGGCAATAGGTGGAACAGGGGGACATCTTCGATTTGCGATGGATAGAACTGAAACACTTTAGTTTGTGATAGATTGAACCAAAGGATTTCGGCCTAGGACGGATGAAACGGGAGTAGATAGTGGAGATAGAGAACGTAAAACAATAGCCCAAACTAGGGCCTAGTGAGGAGACACAATCAATAATTGTGTTGCAAGGATTTCCTAGATCTTATGTACATCATTTGCTAGCTCTCCCATATTGACATGGAGATTTGTGACGCTATTGCAAATCGTGGTAAGCTTCCCTTGAATCAAAAAAGCCATGGTCGTAAGATTGTTTTTCTAATACCAAATGATAACAACCCAATTCTTATCTCTAACTCTTAGAGGGTGTCACTCTATAATTAATTGACTATTAAAAACTACGTATATTAATGATTTTCTTCTCCTTTCTTTCTTAATAAAGAGTTTTATTATTTAGACTCAAAAGAGACCTACCCAATCTAAGACTCTTAATCAAAATAGGAAACTATTCCTAATAAATTTAATCTGGGACTTTTAATTGAGATGGGAAACCTAGCAAAAATGGACTCTAATCTTCTCCATGTACGTGGAGATTATTGGCAGCATCTAACTCATGCAGTTGACACGTGGTATTATGAGAGGAGAGGGTATCATAATTAACAGTTTACTCGCATTGATGGGACTACATTGTCACCACAGCCAACGATGATAGTAGGTCTAGTGCAAGATGACATTGAACTACATAAGATAGGTTGACTAATCCCAAACAAAAGGCTTCACCCAAAGAAAAAAGAAAATTCTCTACTAAACTAAAATTCATCAATCAATCATGTTCTTACATCAACTACAACTTATAATTATAGAAATCTCTAGCCTATTTTCTAGTTTAAATCAAACTAAAAAAAATTTAAATCCGACTACAAGTCAACTACTTCCTGAACACACCAATACAGCTAGAATCACAATTCAACCAAAATAAATAAATAATTAATTAATCATAAACCAACTAGGTGTGATGAAGTCTCCTGGTAGCACTCCTCTACTTCTTATCATATAGGCTCATCTCTTCTATTTAGAGGTTTGATTGACTGTTTTGTAGGTACGTTGAAGCAAAGATGCTCCTGCATCAAAATCTTCTATTAAATTTGAGAAGAAAGAAGAAGAAAAGTCATAGGCGGAGAAAGGGAAGGGAAATAAAAAATGGTAGTGATAGGCCTACGTAATTAACTAATAGATTAGTGGGCCGCACATGCGTTGCACGTGAGTGATTGTAACAATTAGAAAATCAAAATTTCTGAAGTTGTCCATGTAGAATAGATACGTAGAAAGTAACTAAGTTGTTAAATGGAACAAATGGCATAGAAACTAATTAAGTTGTTATTAAGAAACTATTTTGAAAATATAAAATAATGGCATGATAAGTAATTAAATGGTTAGCAAGGGCATGTATTGAAATAAGAAATATGGCATAGAAAAGTAATTAAGTGGTAAGCAAGGGACTATATTGAAAATAAGAATTGTGACATGAGAATTATTGAATACGGTTAATAGGGCATGTAATCAACTTTCTTTTGGCGAAGATGAACATTTAATGAAGTTCAATGAATGCTCCTAACCATGTAATTATTAGATATATGTTTAAATAAAATTTTAAATTAGAGCTGTTAAAGCAAAAAGTGTCCTAAGAAATGTTGAACCTAGAACCATAACCTACACTACTTTTATTCTATAGACTTTTAAAAAACTTTGAAATGAAAATTTTGAAGGGTAATCAATGTGCTTCTGTCTTTGAAGTAAATGTTTGGAGAAAACTTTTACTTCCACATTGCTTGGGTGTGGGGTGAAGATCTTAGACTACATAAGTATGTGAGTTTTTCAATTTTGTGTCCATTGGACACAATTATATATCACATGAGCTACACACGCGTGTGCGCCAAGCCAAGTCAAGTCGGATCAGGCCGTGGGCTATGACCTCCAATTTTATGCCTACATATTGGGTACAACCATGTATTATATTAGCCATATGCATGCGCGTGAGCCAAGTTGAGTCGTGTAGTGGGCTCTTAGAAACCCAATCTATATATCTTTTTGGGCTAAAACCTATGATTTCCCTCTTTTTAGAAATATTTCTTTAAATTTTTATTATCATATATCTTATATAGTTTTATGACCATTTAGCCCTTAATGAGAGGATTGAGGGGTGTCTAAGATAGAGATAATGAAAACAGAGACTACTATTTTGCAGAAATATTATTCTCTTCTTCTTCATTCTATTTTTCTGTTTATATTTGAGTATGTCCACAAAGGGTTCGATTTTGTTTACTAAGATTTTGATCAAGTGTATGCCCACTAGAATATGAGGCTCTATGCTCTTAATTAATTGTATAGAAAGAGATGGAGAAAAATATTAAAATCTAATTAATTTAAATTATATCTTTAATGATGATAACAACCTTGATGAGTGGTTGCAAGAGAAATCAATCAACCCACGCTCGATGAGGAGGACTTAAGATTGGATGAATATATTGAAGGTCAAGAGTATAATACAACACAACATTGGAGCGATGGTTCAGATGATGGTAATAATCGTGGTGGTGATGGTGGATATAAGCATGATGGCAAAAATTGAGAAAATTAAGGCGATGCTGGTGGGATGGAAATAGAACAACTAAGGAGGGTCATCTGGGTGTCATGAATGCAAATAAAACACGTAATACATATCCAAGTGGTAATTAAAAAGAAATTAATTATTTTTAGTTTTATAAATTTAGAATAATTTTTTTAAAATAAATATTACATTTTATATGGTTTCATGAATCTGTATTATATTTTATTACAATTTTCTATTTTTTTCACATTTTTGTAATTTTTAATCAATTTGGCTCTGGATCAAGTTGGATCGATTCAGATTGGGATTGTTGGTGGCTGATCCAATCTCACTTCCAAAGATTTTGAACTGATAAGTCATCATTTTATGTGTTTTTATCCCACTTTCCTTAGTTAACTATCAGAATTATCCTACAAAAATATCAAACCTACATAAAAAATAGGATATTCTCTTTTCACCAATTAAACATTAAATTTCTCTTAATAATAGTGAATTGTTTTATATTAATAATCTTATCTCATTAGATACCCTAGCCCAAGACTAAAGCAAGCATAAGTCCAAGTTCAAAAGCTATTTACAAATCTAAACAAAAGTGTAGGTCATGAAAATGAACCACAATGGCGGACAAAGACACGGGCTACGTTGATGAGCCAAAAGTTGGGCCAAAAAGTGGGCCAATGTAGTGGGCCAAGTTGGTGGACTAAGCATGGACCAAGGTGGTTGATATTATAACAAAATAAATGATCCAGATTACAGAAAGCATGATGATGGTTTTCTAAAAATAAAATGGTGGTTATAATTTTGAAATTTAAAAATGATGGAATATTTAAGAAAAAAATATCTTATCAAAAGAAAAATTCATTTTATAAAATAAAATAACATTTTATTGATTTTCAAAACGAAGTTTTAAAAGAATAAATTAGTGATTGATTCCATTGGAAAAATAAAAAAGTGTTTTATTGATTTTCGAAATGAAGTTTCAAAAGAATAATTTAATAGGTGATTATATTTAGAAAAGAAAAATATATTTTATATAATTATTTTCATCTTTGAAAATATTTTTCTAAGAAAAGAAAGTCGTAATTTACTAAAGATGGAAAGAATGTTACACATCGTAGCCTATAAAATGACCTTCAATAGACGATGGACGGGTTCTTCTCTTGGTTGCTTTCTGGTTGGCGATCTTTTTCGGCTACACACCTCTTACGATTAGAGTCTTCTCTTGGCATCAGATCTTTTTCCTTTTTTTTTTTTTTTTATTTCTTTTAGTTTTTTATTTGTCATTCTTGTATTTTCTTTTTTTTTTAGTTTACTTTTGCTTTCGTTTGCTTATCATATGTAATTTTTTCGGTCATTAGAGAAATTGATAACCTCTGTTGATGACCGGTAAAAATTCGTTCTCTAAAATTAGAGTTAATAAATATATTTTTTTGGCCAAAATTATTTGTGTTTAATCAAGTTACTTCATTATTCATCACCTTTCTCTGTCGTTCGGTCCCTATATTTACAATATACTTAAATTGCTAGTTTAATTTTTGTAGATTTGGGTTTGATTTGACAGTAAGTTACAACGACTAATCAAAATGCTGTCCATCATGAACCACGATCACCACCACAACAACCATCTCCGGCCCCATAATTATAATAAATCTAAAAAACAAATATGAAAATGAAATACAAACTGTAAAACTTATTGTTTGAAATCTGAAAGACCTACAAAAAGTATTTCTACTATACAAAAATCCCTTAAAGACTCATCTCGATTCTTAGTCATGGGATAAAAAGCTTTTGAAATTCAAGTTTTACTTCACACCCCTTATCTCCTTTCTTGTTGAAGACATTTTTGTTAAATGAACTTGTTGAAGAGAAAGCTTCAACAACTCTGGAGAACTGAAAGAAAAGAAACCAATTAGTTATTCATCATGCTCAGAGCTTACTTAAGGCTACTGTAGATAACTTTCAGAGCGTTGTAGTTCTTTTCAAAATAATTTATCTTCCACCAAGCCAACAGATTTTGAAACCATATTGCGATCTGTCGCGAATGCAAATCAAGGTTAATTGCAAGTTGGCTTTCCTTTTGTGAAAGTTGGGTCCCTTCTCATCGCTTTTTTTTATATGGGCCCAAGCTTGACCACTTGCTTCTTTTCTTGTGTCCACAGTAAAAATTTTCTCTCGAGATTTTTTGTATGTGGTGATGGTGGTGACAAGATGAGGCCAATGGTAATGGTGGATTTCATGGAGAGAGTGGGAGGTAGGAGAAGATAAGGGCATTTTGGTCATAAAATTTTGGGTAATGAGGATGTCAAGGAGATCAAGGTAGGGTGACAATCAAGGATGGCCAAAAATAGTCAAAGGAAAAGATTAATAGCGTGTTTTTGACAAGTGTCATGGCCGCATCTTAAGCGATCACTCCAAGGCGTACGCCTTCAGAGATGCAACATACCTCGTAGACTTGCGAAATCACACATTCTAAGGCTCAACCCCTCCTAAACTTTGAAGACACAGACTTCTTAGACGTGTGCATGAACCTATGGTCTAGGCCCACTTAATGTATGGCTCAGTAATAATACATGGGCTCACTTGATGTGGGGTGCATGTATGATGTATCAATACCTCATTATTATGTCGGACCCACATTATCTATCAATCTCGTTATGTGGGGCTCACATAATCTATCAACCCAAATTATTATGTGGCACCTCATGATCTACCAACCATCATTATTATGTGGGACCTACTTGATGTTTGGGATCCACATATTAACCCTATTATTTTGTGGGGCCCATATGATCTATCAAATCCTGTTATTGTGAGGGGCACACATGATCTATTAACCGCCTTTATTAAATGGGGCCTACATCATCTATCAACCCTCTTATTATATAGGACTCACTTAATGTGTGTGGTCTTCATATAATCAATCACCATCCGTTATTACGTGGGGCTCATATATGATCTATTAATCTCCGTTATTATATTGGCTATGTGGAATCCATGTAATTTATGACAACATGATGTTTTTTTTTATTTTACCATGCATTGTCAATAATGCACGTGCAGTTAATCATATAATTTCAAGACGTGCATCTCCATTTGTGAACTAAATACACGAGATCTAAGACGAGCATCTACAAGGGATACTTGGCTGTGTAGAACCAAGCCTTAACCTATAAGGAGGCAACACGCTTTGGAGGCAGGCATGCACCTCTTGTCGAAGACAGGTTACCAAGCACACGTTGAGAAGAAAATATCAGGAGGGTAACACTAATTTCTATCATTTTTCAAATAGGATCTTTATCTCTTAATTAAATTACATAAAATCTTTTCACTTAGTTAAAAAAAAAAAAAAAAACTAGCATTCCTATATAAAAAGTACTTAATAAACATAACCCGGTCCAATGACCAAATCAAACCATGGTCGGACACGGTCCGACAAGTCTCAAGAAAAATCGGTTCGATCATCTGTTCGGTTTTTAACACATTGCAAATATGCATCCCAATGTCCCCAAAAGTATTCCACGTGGTAAGATTGGCTTCACAAATACGTGAGGTGCGTATGGTCTCTTTTAACAGCGTTGATATCGAAGATAGTCACCATAGAATCTGGTCCTCATCTATATAATAAGGGAGCTCAGTTGTTTCCTCTTATCGACTTCAACAAAGAATGGGCTTCAACAAAGAAGGGTCGAGATCTTATCCCCCAACTGAACGGTGGATCTCAGCACTCACCTAATTTTGGCAAACGCTTTGTTGGGGAGTCCCATGGGCATGGCCCACCCACTAGTTCAATACAAGCCATGACAGAGACCAAACTTTTGTGCCCCTGATGCATCATCAATCTGAACTGCTCCATCTGAGGACCCTTCAATTATTTGGGAACGACAGGGTTTGATTTGAGAAATTTTTGGATTTTGTACCTTATTTTCCTTGTGCAAACGAGTGATCAAGGGATGAGATAAGTTTTTAATTGCTAAAGAGGGCAAGGCATTCATTTGCCCATGTGAATGTACAAATCACCCGTTGCATGCGTTCCAAACATAGGTGGGAAATGATTCGGCGTAAACTTATCTGCACACCCGATTTGCATGCGTTCCAAACACACCTTAAGAGTGTCGATCAAAGCCGTCGGTGAGAAAAAGGGGCTCAAGGACACGAAAGTACTGTGTCCGTCGTGCACAGAACACTGGCGTCGTATTTGCCATGTTGGCAGGCTGAAGTTGACGTGTATGACACGTGAGGAAAACTTGAAGAAACTCTAGAAGCACACGTGTGATGACAGCTAGCTTTTGGTCATAGCCAACTTTAGTTCTTTGGAAATTGGGACTCGTTGGACTTAAGAAGATTCAAGTTTCATGGCGGTGTCCTTGTCCAATTACTCATCAACATTTCATGGCTTGTTTTAGCCGCTTATTATACGGCTCGGCGCATTTAACGGCTCCAATAACAACTGTACCTATGGATGAGAAATGGTAACCTACTCTTACACAATAACAAGACACATGATCATGCGTCGAGATTCATTATTAAATGGGTCCCACTTAGATCTCATTTTTTTAAAATTTAGATACTTTCAGATAATCTCAACCATCCAATCTAGTCCATTCTCTTCTACAATATACATGGGTTGAAAATTGAAATAGGTTGACACACTTTTTGACACATGAAATACGGCCTACACATCCCGACATTTTTAGCATGACGATGAATAGTGGATTACAGCCCACAATATGAGCCACGTGGTACACTTTTAGAGGATGCTGACCGTATGGATGTTTGGCCAATCCCTAGGTGGACCTGCAAACCAAGTTATCCATCCGGTACATAGATTAGTAGTAGTACAATGGGTTAAAGCTCCGACGAGTAAAACTTGGCTGCCAGGGCAGTCAGCGAAGTCGATGACAGTCCACAATATGACACACGTGGCACACTTTATAGAGGATGGTGACGGTATGGATGTTTGGCCAATCCCTAGGTAGACCTGCAAACAAAAAATTGGGTCGTGATGTAACAAGGTATACCTGAGATCTATTCAAATGCGGAAGTGACATTTTTGGTAGTCACCGCTGCCATCTGGGCCTACTGACCGAATGGATGTTTAGCCCACCCTTTATTAGACATTCATACCAAAAATCAGCTTGTTTGATGATTTGTAGCCGTTGGTTTTAGTACTAAAAAAATGGTTGCATTCAACGGCTATAAGTACGCCTTAAAAAAGTGCTAAAAGGTGCTAAAATCTAATTGTTAAAGATTACCAATCAGGGTGATTGTTGGTGTGTATATCCACCAAGGGGTGGGATAGACATCCATGCGGTTAGTGGGCCCAGATGACAGTGGTGAGTAACAGAAATCGTGCTTCCCCATTTGAAAAAGTTTCAGGCATACCTTGTTACATCTTTTTCCTAAGTGTAATTTCATACCTTTGGATCCTTCCTAGTACCCCAAATCATGGTTTTAAAAAGGGCCGCTTAAACGGTTTTAACGGCCGTTTAAACGGTAACGCCCCAAGCCCGTTTATGTTAAAACCGTTTAAACATGTTTTATCAGTTTTGAAAAAAACAGCCGTTTAATTCTGAAAATTTCGTGAAAAAAACGGCCATTAAATCCGTTTAATTTCTGTTAAAATCCGTTAAATTCTTTTTTTTTTTTAATTTTTAAATTTCAAAATTTGAATTTCAGTGTCATTTTTTCTGTTAAAATCCGTTAAATTCCATTTTTTTCTATTTTTGCCCCTGGTCGTTTCAATCCGTTTTAACGGCCGTTTAAACGGTAACGCCCCCAGTCAGTTTAACCGTTAAAACAGCCTCCTTTAAACCTTGCCCCAAATAACTGTCAATATTGCTCAAAATTTCCACAATTAAAATCAAATTATGAAAATGACTCCAATCCAAGGCTTAGAAATCACTAATCAGGTTGATTTTTGGTTTGTAGGTCCACCTTAAGGATTGGCCAAACATCAATAAGTCATCATCCTCTAAGAGTATGCCACGTGGCTCAAATTGTGGACTGTCATCGGCTGTCAGCCAAGTTTCACTCAAGTTCCCACCACCAACAAAAAAAAAAAAAAAAAAGAATATTAAAGACGTTGCATTGCATTAAAATAGCCCCTCGTCCTCATCCTTTTGTATTTGTTTAGTAAAGCCACCTTTTAATGATCGGCAGGAATAAAGTGAGAAGAAAAGCGGGTCCACCAACAACTAAAGTTGGATTTTTTTAAATTGTAACTGTTTAAATATTTAACGAGATTTTTTTTGGGGGGCCTTCAAATGAAAAATGAGATTTATTAGGTGCATTGTCTGTTCTACTTTACAACGAATATGACCATTAATAAAGGTGTTATCAACGTACTTTTTCATTTATTTCCAAAATATCCTTACTTTATTTCATTCTTCATTAATTCATTCACACAATAATTAAGGACTTTTTTGTCTTTTGTTTGGGCCGCACTTGCCGACAAATCTAGTCTGCATACATTTGCAGACTTAAAAGTATGCAAATATTGTCAGCATTGTTGGATGTCCCTTGAAATACGTGTTATTTCAATGTTTTCTAAAATATATTTATAAATTAAAAACATGTTTTTCAACGTGCATTCAATGATAGATACAATGTTCGCATACTTTGAAGTCTGTAAACGTATGCAGACTAGATTTCTCCGCAGCTTGTCAGCTTATGCTGTGCCAATTTCGCGAATTTGCTCTTCCAAACTTGCCCTCGATAAATTTCCGCAACTGTCCCTATTTTGTTAGAGCTACTAGTGGGTGACCCGTGCCTATATAGCACTCTCCGACAAAGCGTTTTCCAAAATCGGGTGTGAGTGGCTGAGATCCACCGTCCACTTGGGGATAAGATCTCGGCCATCCTTTATGAAGCCGGGAAAGAGGGGGAGATAACTTCCCTGTTTTGTAATATAGATGTTCAGAGTACACTTGGAGTCCATGGAAAAAATTTAGATGCAGATGACTTCAGATGCAGTCTATGCAGAGGGCTTTCATGGTCCTATGTAGGTCATTTTTTTTCGCCTACTAACTGCATGGATGTTTAGCCCACCCCTTGGTTGGTATACATATAAAAAATCAGCTTGATTGATAATTTATAACCATTGGATTAAGTACCCAAAAAATATGCAAAACATGCTTGAATTCAACGGCTAGAATCAATCTTAAAAAAGTGCTAAAATCTATGGTTAGGGAAAATCAATCAGATTGCTTTTTGGTATGTATATCCACTAAGGGGTGGGTTAAACATCCATGCGATTAGTGGGCCAAAAATGAGCCATCTACGAGCTCGAGAGCCCTCTGCATAAACTGCATTCAGAGTCCTTTGCATCTAAAAATTTTCCGAGGTCCATAACAGGTGTTGTGAACATTGAGTAGAACTTTACTGACTGTTGACGGACAACAGTATGAGCCACGTGGCACATTCATGGAGATCACTGCCCGTATGGATTGGAGTTGTTTTCATGGGTTGATTTTTAACCGTGGAGTTTGAGCATTATTTGGGGTACAAAGATCCAAAGATTTTTGATATTTAGGTCCACCTGAGGATGGGCCAAACATGCATACGGTCAGTGGTCTCTAAAAATGTGCCACGTGGCTCATAATTGGTCCATCATCAAAGTTCTACTGGTGGACATTAGGTCAACTCGTTGGGAGTTCACTTTGAATAGTGCAGAGTAGTAGAAAAATATAGCGTCTTTAATATAAACAGCTTAATTGTACACTTGGCACACATGTAATGGTTCTTGGACCAAACTAGATTGGTCCTACCCAAGATTTTAAATGAACGAATAGCTAAGGTAACTGTTCTGCCCGTTATAACGGGTCACATACAGTCAATATATTTTTATTTGGACTTTTTTGCTTTACCCCCTTACTTTATTGATGCAATTTGCATCTCACCCAATGTTTTTAAAATATTTGCGTCACACCCTTTGACCATGGTCAACGTCGTTGACCGAAGAGGGTCTTGGATGGACATCCCAATATTTTTTAAATGACTATAATGACCTTGGGTGAGATGCAAATATTTTAAAAACATTGGGTGCGACGCAAATTGCATCAATAAAGTAAGGGGGGTAAGATAAAAAAAATTCAGGTTTATTTTTTTGAGGATTGTGAGCTCAACCTTTTTTTTTTGTTTGAGGATTTTGAACTATAAAAAGAAGGAAAAAGATGTAACAAGGTATGCCCGAAACATTTTAAATGCGGAAGCACGATTTTGTTACTCACCACTATCATCTGGGCCCACTAACCGCATGGATGTCTATCCCACCCCTTGGTCGTTATACACACCAAAAATCACCCTGATTGGTAATCTACAACCATTCGATTTTAGCACTTTTAAGGCGTTCTTATAGCTGTTGAATTCAACCATTTTTTATAATACTAAAACCAATGGCTAAAAATCATCAAACGAGCTGATTTTTGGTATGAATGTCTACTAAGGGGTGGGCTAAACATCCATGTGGTAAGTGGGCCCAGATGGTAGTGGTGACTACCAAAAATGCCGCTTTCGTATTTGAAAAGATCTCAGGTATACCTTGTTACATCACGCCCTAAAAGGAATACACCTTTACAGGTTGTTAAGCACGCTAATGTCCCTCGTCCCGCGTGGCACGTTCTTTGAGGTCACTAACGTACGGATGTTGGGCCCATCGCTGGGTGGAGCTACATACCAAATGTCATCCTAATTAGTGATTTCCAACCATTGGATCTTTGTACCCCAAATAATGTTCAAATTATATGGATAAAATCAACCAAGGAATATGACTCTAATCCAATGCTTAAAAAGTAACATTCAGATTAATTTTTTGGTCTGTAGGTCCACCCACCGGTTGGGCCAAAAGTAAATGAAGAAAGGTTCTGAGCTCACAATCCTCAAAAAAAAAAAATAAACTTTTGCTTGTCCCCCTTACTTTATTGATGCAATTTGCATCACACCCCAAGGTCGTTATAGTCATTTAAAAAATATTAGGATGTCTATCTGAAGACCGTCTATGGTCAATGACGTTGACCATGGTCAAAGGGTGAGACACAAATATTTTGAAAACATTGGGTGAGATGCAAATTGCATCAATAAAGTAAGGGGGTACAGCTAAAAAGCCCTTTTTATTTTATAGTAGTAAAGTATAGTATTCTAACAGTCGTTATTTCTATTATAAGGGCTGTTATAACACTAAGCCCTTTTTTTGGGGTTTGGCAGTTATTTTCAGAATAACCTAACAGCGTTGGGGCGTTACTGTGTAACGATCGTCAACGTTTTTTCAAACCAATATCCTACCGACCTCTTCTATGCTAAAAATCAACTTTTGTAGATGACAATATCCATCCAAAATATTATCGAGCAAAATCCAAATTCTATAAATAAAATCTGGTAATTCTATAGATCGGATGGTTAAGCTTATCTGTTGTATTTGACATCTGCTAGGTGGGCCCTTCCCCTTTGTTATTTAGTGCAAGAGTAGTTTTGTCCCCAACATTTTCCAACACTTGTACATCCATGGTAGCTGGCCTTCATTCGACTCGAGTAAAACTTCCATCACACGAAATTGTAAAACACACAGAACACAGCCAATGAGTTCTCGGCACGTACACAAGTGCTTTGCAACGTACCCATTGCTTTTGCTTTTTAGGTGTACGTGCCGAGAACTCATTGGCTGTGTTTTGTGTGATTTTCAATCCCATTGTGACAGAAGTTTTACTCATTCGACTCAATAAAGAGTTGGGACTAATTATGGCGCCCCCAGTCCCCACTACAACCGTACATTTCGCTAATTTTGATCAGAGGTGGGATCTACCGTACAAAAAATCAGCCTAGTACTGTAACCTTAACCGCTTGATTTTAGCAAAATTATCAACCAAAGCCTGTGATCAGTTGATAATTTAACATGTTGCTTAGGACCCATTATAATGGTGGGTCCCACTAAAAGGTCGTTCGCAACAAAAGCCTTATATTACCTTATACACAATTTTACATCAAAAGCCCCCTTATTAAATACAGATCGGGTCCACACCTACGTACAATCCACGTGCGGTCAACCGTATTCTCAACCCGCACGCTTGGAGTAAAAGTCAAACCCTCGTCGGCCAAGCAGACAGACAGCCAGCCAACCAGCGCACGTTAGCGCTGGTTCAGATTATCCCAAAGAGATGCGCATTGTTTCCTAGCAAACCCAACCCTGCGCTTCTCCAAATCATAAAGCACCTCAAACCCCTGTTGCTGATAGTTCCCTAGCGTTGCCACAGGCCCACCAGACTCCGCCTCATCTCCACCGTTCATCAGCATCAAACACCCCACCTTCCTCTTCTTTTTCTTTCCATCACCACCGTTCATGAACCCAAAGAAGTAATTCCTACGTGGCAAAACAACACTGGCGTTCCCCACAAAGTGCAACACCACCTTCGGCACTTTAACGACTTTATCAACCGAGTCATCGTAGTAATAACACGGAGCGAGTCCTGTTTTTTCCTCTGTTTCACTCGCTCGCTCATAAACCCGTCCAACTCGGTGCTCGAACTCAGTCACCAACGCTTCATACAATCCAGCCGGAAACATCGTAAACGTTGTTCCAGAGTCCACCACCATTCCACCATTTCCCTCTTTATTCACTCTTCTCAAACTTTTTGGCGCTTCAACTCGCTTCTCGCCGATTGAAACCGCTTCGAGTCCGACACAGTAGAAATACGGGTGTTTCGGGTTATCAAGCATCGGCGTGTAGAGAAATTCATCATCCCCATTACCGAATTGTTTCTTTTTTTCATCATCGATGGAGTAACGACCGAGAATGAGTGGACTCGGTCGATGCATGCGATGGACATCGAAGGAATGAGAAATCAAACAGTAAGAGAATCGGTTACCGAGTTGGGGGGAGAGATTAGCGAGTTGGGCAGGGAGAGAGAGGACACCTGGGCCAAACCCCGCGACACCAATGGGTTCACCTAGTGTTGTATGAGCGCACGCGAATGTGAAATTTGGTAGATGAAGTGATGGAGACGACATTGGTATCGAGATAGTGTCGCGATAGAGACGAGCAATTAAGCTTCCATCGGCGTAAGCGTAGTAGAAAGGCGGGCAAGAGAAGGAGGCGCAGTCGGAAATCTCAATTGTTTCTAATGAACATCGAGCAATAGCGCAGAGGTCGGAAGACGGGAGGGAGGAGTGGGCGGCGGAGCAGGCAGGGGAGCTGCAGGAGACCAAAGCAGAGGCGGAGATATTAGGAGGGGTGGTGGCGGCGGCGGTGTCGTATTTTCCTTCACAGAGAATGCATTCAAATGGAGCGCAAGGAAACCAGACAAGGTCGCTGCCTGTGTCCATGTAGAGAGAGATTGTTTGAATTGGGTTTGGGTGAGAACCGAGGGTGAAGGAGAGAGTGTAATCACTACCGGGGGAGAGAGGTAGAGAGATTTGGCGGTGGTAGTGCTGGTGATTCTGCCGGTGGTGTTTGTGGTGGTGGTGGAATCTGGTGGTGGAGCGAACAGAGGATGATTTTAGTAGGTGTTGGGTATTTTTGATTTGGGTTTTTGAGAGAGAGTGTGTGAGAGGGAGAACAATCTGAGATGAAGAAACAGAGAGGTGGAGAAGAGATATTGCGAGGAAGAGTAAAGAAGCCATGAAAGAGTGAGGAACAGAGTTTTGAGTTTGTAAGTTTGGAACAGAGAAATGAGGGAGGAGAGAGAGGTTTTTGATGGGTTTTAAAAGGGGTGGGTGGGTGGGGGAGGACGAAGTATCTGGACGAGGTTTTATTGAGAGTCTAGAGATAGAGAAAACTATTAAATCATAATTTTGATGATTATTTCAAGGTTTTAATTAATGTAGAGTTGGAGAGTGGAGAGTCTGGTGACTCTGGTCTGTTAGGTGCTGGTGAGACCCTGCGGCGCGTTTTAGAAGTGTCTGCTCCACTATAGATTAGCTATGAGTAGAACTTTGCTGACAGCAGTCGGTCAGCAAAGTATCTGACCACCCACAATATGAGCCACGTGGCACACTCTTAGAGGACGCTGTAAATGTTTGATCAACCCTTAGGTGGACCTACAGATTAAAAATCAGCCTGATTAGTGATTTCAAATCTTTGGATCTTTGTATCCCAAATAACGGTTAATAATGCTCAAATTACACGGTTAAAAATCAACCCATGAAAATGACTCCAATCCAACGCTTAGAAATCACTAATCAGGCTAATTTTTGGTCTGTTGTCCATCTAAGTGTTGGACCAAATATCCATAAGGTTAGAAATCTCTAAGAATATGCCACGTGGCTCATAGAGGATATAAGTATTCTAATCTTAAGGTAGCAAGAAATTCAGAAATGTGTAGCGACAACACAATAAAAGTGTGTACCTCTTTCCCGCGAATTATTATGAGTTTTTGGATTTCTTTCCTCTAAAATTGAAATTGACAACAGAACTCTCCTATATCCAGATATGTTAAATAAATTGGATGGTCATGATTGGTGCCATCTTTATGAGTTTTGTCCTAAGCGTTGACCCATTCATTGGGCCCTACTGACAAGTAAGATAAGCGTCCCCGCTTGCCGTCAATCACATTGTGTCGACTTAAAACACCAGGTACTTTCTGGGTTGTAGACGAGTAATACTTGCCTGAACACCAGCAATATAAGCCACGTGGCAATTTATTAGAGGACACTGACCGTATAGATGTTTGGCCAATCCCTAGGTGGACTTATAAGTCCAAAATAAACCTGATCAGTGATTTCTAAGCGTTAGTTGAAGCCATTTTCCTTAGTTGATCTTAACCTTAGGAATTTGAGCATTATTTACCATTTTTTCCATACAAAGATCCAAAGGTTTAAAATCACTAATGAGGCTGATTTTTGGTTTGTAGGTCCACTTACAGATTGGTCAAATATCTATACGGTCAGTGTCCTCTAATAAATTTCCTCGTGGCTTATATTGTGGGTGGTCGGGTAGGTCAAACTCGTTGTAGACTATCATCAGGGAGTAAGACTTCTGTCACAACCTACAATACGAGCCACATGGCATACTATTAGAGGGTGCTGACTGTATGGATGTTTGGCCAGTCCCTCAGTGGACCTGTAAGTAAACCAAAATTCAGCATGAATAGTGATTTAGAACCTTTGCACCCAAATAACGCTCAAATTCCTACGGTTAAAATCAACCCATGAAAATAACTTCAATCCAACGCTTAGAAATCACTGATCAGGCCAATTTTTGATTTACAGGTCCACCGAGAAACTGCTAAATATCCAGACGGTCAGCGCCTTCTAATAATGTGCCACGGGGTTTGTATTGTGGGTTGTGACCATAACCCGTTGTGACAATTTTGCTCATCATCAGGGCCTGTAGGACATGGAGTTTTCCATTCAGGTTCAAAATCATATGAGTAAACCTTCGATGACACCAGCAGTCAGCTGTGCCGCTGACTACAGCCAATACGAGCCACGTGGTACATTCTTAAGAGGACACTAACCATATGGATGTTTGGCCAATTACTAGGTGGACCTACAAACCAAAAATAAACCTGATCAGTGATTTCTAAGCGTTAAATTGAAGTTATTTTCAAGGTTTTAAATCACTAATCAGGCTGATTTTTGGTTTGTAGGTCCACCAGTGATTCGCCAAACATCCATAAGGTTAGTGCTATCTTAAGAATGTGCCACGTAGCTCATATTGGCTGCAGTCAGCGAGGTGTCATCGAAGGTTTACTCAAATCTTATGGACCAAAAACACCTTTAGTAAGAGATAAGGAAGTAACATTGACAGACATTTGGAGAGAACCAAATGGGCAGTTTCGTCAAAAACGGAAAAAAAGAGAAACTTCCAATTCCAAGTATCAAAGCAAATCGCACCTAACAGCGCCGCGTGGCTTCTCAACTAGCCTTATGCGTTGTACTTCGTGCCAAAGTGGGAGTAAAACTTGTGTCACAAGATGTTGTGACGGAAGCCGGTCACAGCACTTAATAAGAGCCACGTGGCATACTATTAGAGGAAGATAACCGTATGGATGTTTGGCCAGTCCTTCGGTGGATCGGTACACAACAAATCAGCTTGATTAGTGATTTCTAACCGATTTGATTGAAGTTATTTTTATGCATTGATTATAACGGTAGGCATTTGAAAATTATTGACCATTATTTGGATGCAAAAATCCAAAGGTTGTAAATCACTAATCAGGCTGATTTTTGGTTTGTAGGTCCACCGAGGGACTGGAAAAACATCCATACGGTCAGCGCCCTCTGATCGTATGCCACGTGGCTCAAATTGAGTGCTGTGACCGGCTTCCGTCACAACATCTTGTGACACAAGTTTTTGGCAGTATGAGGTGGGGCCATCAGTTAGGTCACTCTTTTGATTCGCCTACTACCCAAGAGAACCTACACTGGAAACAATTAAAACACTTATTAATCAGTCCACAGCTGTAAACGCTGAGCCCAACAAAGCTACGCTGACGAGACTTGAACACGACGTCATCTCTCTCAACCTTTTTCTCTCTCTAGCATGGGAGAGGTCTCAGAGGGGGGTTGGTATGGGAGAGGTCAAGGGTTCGAATCACGGTTGCCATACCTAGAGTAGGAAAGTCCATGGTGTCTTCTTACTTCAGTCGTTTTCAGCATCTGTCTTGCCAGCTACAAGGATACCAACCCTTGAAAATTAATTATAATGAATTTGTAGGATATAAAAAAAAAAAAAAAAAACGTGGATGGACGGTACCGTGGTTTAAAAAACGGCTGTTATAACGGCTTCAGACCTACACCTTTACGTTATGTACTGTTAAAACGCCCAGAAAATACCGGCCGTTATAACAAAAATAAAGTCCGTTATTTCTGAAAAAAATTTGTGAAAAACAAACAGCCTTTATTTCCGTTATTTTCTATTTTTTTCCTTTTTTGAAAATTCGAATTTCAAAATTTGAATTCCAACACCATTTTTTCTGCCATTTTCCACTATTTCCGTTATTTTCCATTTTTGCCACTGAGCGATACAATTTGTTATAAGGGCTGTTATAATGGAAAAAACGGTACCGCCCCCAGTCCGTTATACTGCTATAACGGACCCTTTCAAACCTTGGCCCGTACATAACAGCCGTTATTTTATTTTCTGAAAATTTTTGTGCAAAAAAAATGGCCTTTATTTCTGTTATTTCCCGTTTTTGAAAATTTGAAATTCCATATTTTGAATTCCGACTCCATTTTTGCCCGAGCGTGACAATTCGTTGTAATGGAAAAACGGTAACTCCCCCAGTCTGTTATACCATTATAACGGCCCCTTTTAAACCTTGAATACAACCTCCTACGTTAGTCCGGGTGTAACGGATAGCTGACGTTACAGTTTTAAAAGGTCAAAGAACGGTCAATTCTTATTTAAAAGTTAACGACCGTTATAACCATCTTTGTAAGCTATTGACCTAAATTTCGATCGAACGGTCGAAACCCTTATCAGTATAAATAATTAAGTGGTATTTCATAATGCAATGCATTAATCTACATAACAAATCAAGAATAAAGAGACATGCAATGCATGTGCGTAAATCGTGCGGCGTGCGTATTCTCTTGGTCTGCAGACTCTGGACCTTGGATTCAGAGACAATGCATGGATGCTGCTGATATAGATTATTAGTCACGATGCTGATATGCTATCCGATTCCCCAACCATTCTCTTGTATGATGTTATCTAATTAATTGGATTTGCCAATAACTCAAGTAGATATTAGGCTCTCTTAATGGGCTTTACCAGCATAATGGGCTTTATAATCAATCATGCAATGGGCTTCAGTATAGGCCGCAATGAAATAATTTGTCTTGAGGCTTTATTTAGGAATGCGATTCATCACCCGTTCGACTTCCATACCTACACATGACGGGTTTCTGAAAATTTAAGATCAGGATCACCTAATTCGCCCGATCCCCCTACGAATTGTGAAGCAACTTGGTGTATCAAGTAGCCAAATTCAGCTCATTTTTTTCAATTAAATGTGCCAAATTGCAAAGCATATATGTAGCACCAACTTGTAATTAGATAATTATAGTTAAGATCAATATCTCCAGCTAATTTAAGGGTTCTGGCGGGCCCACACGGTTTGCTTACCGACATCACTAATCCAACATGAGTTAAGAGTGCTTTGGGAGTTGTGGGGGAAGGAATTTTAGTTGCTTTTAGAAAAATTTCACATTGATTTAACATAAAGTTAGATTATAATCAATGGGAAAGGTTGATCTTACAGTAATAAATGGAATATTAAATGATCTTGACATGAAAGTTGATTAGTTGAGAAATTAAGATTAAATACTAAGTAAAATTAAAGCTCAGTCCTGTACAAAGAAGATGAAGGAACGAATATGAGCGCTTTCCTGCAAGTTGAAGGCTTTAAAAAGTCGAATAAAAGGATGAAATGGACGTCGATTGAGATAGTTCGAAAAGATTTGAAGACATGTCTTTTAACAAAAAGATATAGCTCTAGATAAAATTTGAATGGGGAACTAGATTAGGCATGATTACACGAATACTAAGCAGAATATATTTGTTTCAGGGTTACCATTGTGAATGCTAAATCCTTTTTCTGACATACAAATCCTTTTTATGTATAACTTTTCGTTTAACATAAGCATTTGCCTCTCAACAACCAAGTAATCAGAAGAGAACTTAAAATGGGTAAAGTCCGATGTAAGGAACAACAATGGATACCATTACAGCTAAAAGTGGATCGATACTTACGGCTCTATCTTTGCCAACAATTTCTCGGCTTCAATGAACCCACCGAGAGGTCCCAAAGACATGTACTTTACATGTTTCCATCTGTTCAAGCTCTTCGAGAATTAAAACAGGGAACAGTATATAACTTGCATGCTACAGATTCTAGTCATCTAAGAATCAATAGAACAGAAATATTTGAATTGAGGGAAATGTTATAAACAAAAAGTCTTACCTGGGTATGAAGGGAAGTGCCAAACAATGGAGATGGAGATGGTTAACACTATTCAGTGGAGGCCGATGAAATCCAAATCTGAAAAAGGACAAGCGAGGAAGGTTACACACATGGGTAGCACATGTATAATAGTTAAGCAGTACTTCCACAATTCCATGATAAATTATGGAAGAAAAAGAAACTGGTCATAGGTCTGTCCTGAGATGACTTCCGGTTTAGGTTACATATGCGTTAAAGGACCACCCAGTCATTGCACATGCAAGTTTCTCAAAATCAGGAATGTTACAGCAATTTACATGCACTGACTGTTGGTCCACCCTAACCCTCTGCATGTAAACAATGAAATGACTATAAAGAAATGAGACGGGGATTATCAAACCCTAGAATATGACAAGGAACTGCATAGAGAGCTCCCTCAATGTTAAGAGGGCAGCTAAGAAAACTCGAAACTAAACTGAATTGGTAATATTGTTTTACATGTTCATCACAAACCTGACTCTTGAGCATTCTAAACTCAGTAGAACCAATTGGGATGAAGCATAACTGCTCCCAATCAAGTTTCAAATTTGCATGCAGAAACAGTTAAATCTTAAGGCATCAACGGATCAACCTCATGTAGAAAACATGTTTTGTATTCTAAAGTCAATACCTGTAATGCTTGGACTCAGGTGCATCTCTGTGTAGTAGAATTTGCCCCACATTCAACATATGACTCACTGAAAACAATACAAATACTGGGGATTATAAAACCAAAAGGAAAGTTATGAAGCACCAAAACCTGGAAGTATTGCAACTGGTTCGAAAATACACTTAAATTTTCGTCACTAAGATTTGAAAGTACCCAAATCATAATCTTCTGTTCTCTTTCGAAGGTCTTTGACGGTTGAAATGTGCTCCACAGGAATTACCAGATAATGCCTATCAATTTGTTGAATTGGGAAGGAACCAGCAAATAAAAGACTTATCAGAGGATGAAATAAACTTTACAACACACAAAAAACAAAAGATAAAAAGAAAAAGAAATCAAACGATGAGATAAAACCCATGGAGTACAGACGTACACAGCAATTGATATGTAAAACCCATATCAAACAGAAAATGGATGAGATAAACCAAAGGAGAAATTTCTTACACTGCCATATAACCCAATGAAACGTAACCAATAACTTTGATAAAGTATTTGCCTCGCTCAACCCAGCAGAACTGAAAGTATGAGACTTAACAGCCGGAGATACAATTAGCGTGGCTTCTGTCATCCTCCTTGCTTCTAGAGACACAGTTAAGCCCCCACCGAATATGCTCGTAAAAGCTCCCATGACCACCACCACTGCATCGCCCTCCTCTACCAATTGTCATGACTGGAGACTCCCCACCCAAAACTGATGTTACCCAATTTAAAGTAGAAACCGACTAGAGCCCAGCAGAGCAATCAACAATCCCATTCCTGGTGAGGGGAAGGGCCGAAAATTTCCAGTGAAAAGAAAACTCCTATCGCATGGGGGTGAATCATCAATCAAAGGACCCGGTAGGTTCATTCTTGTCAAAAGAAGAAACAAGACGTGGGCTGGAAAGATAGTGATGAGAAAAAACTTCCTCAAGTACCTTCTTACCTTTTAATAGCGTGTATGGGCCTAATGACAGAAGTCTTCGGGAGCAGTGTTGGGAGGAGCTGGATAGTATAGCAGGCTTATGAGATTATCCTTGGTGCATAAGGGAGGAGGGGGCTTTAATGTGATTCTATTTCACGTGAGATAAGGGAGGTAGCAGGATTATCAGGAGTATGACCGACTTTGTAGACTTCGTGAGGAGGAATAGTCTTATGGATTTGCCTTTCTATAGGGGTAAATATACTTAGGTCGATCAAGAGTAGCCCACTCTTTGCAGACTGGACAGATATTGGTGAGTCAGGAGGAAAATTTCAGTGGTGTTACTCAATCGGTTGTTCTTAGGCTAGTTTCCAATCACACTCCGCCCTTGTTGGACTGTGGACGTATTTCTAGACTTCCCTCTCCGTTTAGATTCAAATACATGTGGTTGTTTGTTCCTGGATTCAAGGAGAAGGTGGGGATTTGGTATAATTCCTTCTCGTTTGAGGGTAAGGCAGAGTTTATCTTTTGCAGAGAACTCAAAACACTTAAAGAGAAGTTGGTTGTGAGGAATAAGGAGGAGATGGGTAGAGATGACTTGAGTTGAAGGCTATTCTTGAGGAAATCTTGGCCATTGATAGGAAGGAGATGATGGAGAGCTATCTATAGATGAGAGATGCAAGAGATCGAACCTCAAACGAGAGTACCAAATTCTTGCTAAGATGGAAGAAGTGAGTTGGAAGCACATATCCAAGGTTTGATGGCTTAAGGGGGGGCAATAACATGAGATTTTTTCACATAATAGCCAGTGCTTATAGGAGGTGTAAACATTTGGCTACCCTTCGGATACGTGGAACTCTCTTGTCTAACGAGGTTGCGATAAGTGTAGTTGAAGTTTATTCAAGCTTTATTTAGAATCTCGCTCTTTTAGACCTTCTCTTGATGGTCTTCATTGTGATAGGATCTCACTGTAGCAGAGGGACTAGTTGGAGAGACCATTCGACGAGGCAAAGATACGAGAGGCAATTAGAGCTCTAGAGGGGGATAAGGTGCTGGGGCCATATGGAATTTCACTTGCCTTCTTTAGTAACTATTGGGAGGTAGTGGGCAACGATCTCATGAGAGTGGTGGTTGAATTTCAGAATGAAGACTATCTGTACTATGCATCTCATAGCACTTCCATTTCTTTGATTCCAATTTCAAGCCGACTAGCTTAGTGGGTAGTGTGTACAAGATTTTAACTAAGACTTTGGCATCTGGATTTCGAGTAGTGTTACTTGTAGCTATTTCTTCAGCTCAGGGGGTTTTGTGAGCAGAAGGCAAATTCTAAACGGGTGCTCATTGCGAATGAGTGTATTGATGCACATAGTCGTTCAAGGGTTTCAGAGGTGGTGTAATATTGATATGGAGAAGGCCTATGACCATGTGAGCTAGAATTTCTAGAGTATGTGTTGGGAAGGACTTCTCATTGTAGTGGAGGAGATGTGATGCGAACATCCAGCCGTACACGGTTTACCAGAGGCATAGGAAGAAGAAGCAATTGGCCCACTTATCACTGTGGGATGGTAGCATGGATTATTGAAGATCCATGTGTGCAGATGGTGCATTATAGAACACCCCACACTGGGTAATTGTGTGCACATAGAGGATTTGAGAGCACTACAGGAGTACAAAAGCGTATCAGGATCGACTAGGAGCATCAGAGAGCTCCAGCGATCATCTCTATATTTATTTCTATTTTTTTATCTAGTTCTTTTATGTTCTTTTAGGTGATATCTATGTGGGACGTGTTTTCAGGGGCTTACTTATAATATGTTAGATATTGTAGGGGGGTCTTTGTAATTATGTAGATTACAAATTGAGTGGTGTGGTTGTCTCCATTGGGAGCATTTGTTGCTTCATTGCAAGTACACTAGAGAGGTGTGGTGTAACTTTTTTTAAGCACTCTCACATTGAGTGGATTTGCTCGAGCAATATTAAGGAGCACCTCCTAGGTTATTCTTCTTCTACTCTCATCACTTGGGTAGAGTCTTATGGACATAGCTTCACTCGGCCATTGTCCATTTGGACAAGTGTATTTTTGAAGATAAGCAAGATGACTTGCATGCTTTGGTAGTGAAAGCCTTAGTTCTTTTATTCTTTTGGTCATCTCTGTTAAGAGAATTTAGAGTGATGAGATTTGAAGATTTTGTATTTAAATGGTCTTGAGTTTTTGTGTAATCAAGATTTGTAGAGAGGCTTTGGACCTCCTTGTGTATAGTGGGGTTTTCCCCTTTCTTGATACATACACACACACACACACACACATATATATATATGTGTGTGTGTGTGTGTGTGTGTGGTAAAGATATTCTTCCATATGAGATGTTCAAGCAACACACTTTCAGACATACACCTATCTTTTGTGTCAATCATAAAGGTTATATCAAAGGAAGGTCCCAAGAATAGTTTGGTCAAATATAAAAGCAAAGAATCCTCTCTCTTATAAAAAAGGACAGTGTACAACATGCTAATGTTTCCTCGTATATTGTTTATTTGATTCCTTTTACAATAGTGTAAAAATGTAAAAATATGTATAGAGATTATTCACTTTGAGGTGTTCAAGCAACACATTCTCAAGGCCTCAGTACCTAGTCGTCCACCTCTCTTCCCTCTTTTCACTTATGTGCTATGTTACTCTCACTCTAATCTCTATACTCAAATCATTTTACACACATGCCAAAGATTTCAAGTAGTTCCCTTCAATTTCCAACGGATTTTGAAAGTTATCTATGAACATTTGGAGATCTTGAAGAAGAGCTCTAATCTCTACTTCACTAAAATCTCCCTTTATTAAAGGACCAGAGAAAGCTTTAAGAAGTTCACCTTTATAATTCCAAAAACAAACCCTCCAATACCATAGATTATGAATGAAGAGAAAATTTAGAAGAGAGTTTCTTCTAATTCCAGTTATTTAATAGGGTTAACTCACAAAATGAATCCTACTCACCATTTAGTTCTACCTAGAGCTATATTCTCAGTGAAGGCACGTGTCTTCATATCTTTTCTTACAACCTAAATCCGCGTCATTGAGAGCTTTCACTATATGCAATTGAATAGAATACATGGACAGCCCTAAAATAGACTTTACTAGTTCCAAACCCAAACCCAAACCCAAACCCACAAGGAAGACTCATTACAGAAGTTTAACCAGAATTAGGAAACTATGTAGTTTTCACATTACGATATTTTATGCTTTAAGGACACTACCCCCTAACCTAGGACTCCACTCCTCAAACAACCAACCCACCCCCTCGTAACACTAAAGTAGGGACCCATAGGGACTTACAGGATATAATTTGAGACACCCAATCCACATATAACACATGACCCATCATTCTCAATATATTATCTAATCAATCGTGATGGCATCATGAGATTATTGTTGGAGTTCTTCAATAGTGCCATAAGGCCCATAAACCATGGCTGGTTCCATTACTACATGTTTTTAGTATTTCCAAAAGAGAAAAGAATCCCTAGACCTTAAATTGCCCTGGCACTCCAGCTATTATGGGTTCTTCTGATCATAGGTGATTCCTTGGATGAACCTGGTGATCCTAAATTCGTCCCTATCAATTCCAAGCAATATAGGATCACCTCTCCTTAAATAACTGTCGATATCACTTCCGATAACAAAACTCATGTTCCGATACTAGTTTGCACAAACACAATCTCCAAAAGCTGCTCCATATCTTTATAAACCCTCTACAGATTTGATTAAAACAGTAATTCGATTCAACTATAAAGACTTATACGATTATGGGCAGTTCTTAGAACGGGAATTCAAAAATAATTCGATCGACAATGTCATCGAAGAACATCTTTTCTGTTATAAAATAGATCAAAAGCTGAAAATCCTACATAAATAGAAGCACTAAATCATATCCAAAATATCAAAATCAGATTTCGACAATCACAACTGCAAAAAATGATAAATAAAGTAATGAATCAAACACATCATTTTCTGGCAAAAATGGCGATACAAACAGGCCCTAAAATTTATTACCTGAGTGCAGAAGGGTTGATATCTTGGAAGGCAACGACCTTGTCATCCTGCAACGACGAAAAAAATAATTTAACAATAGAATTTTATTCAGCAAATTCAAATATTAAGGAAAGCGAAGAAAAAATGGAGGGAAGAAGGATCTCACGGCGTGGAGGAGAGGGGTAGAAGTGGAAGAACGAGCAATCTGACAGAACAAGCATGTCCCTGCCCCCGCCATTGCCCTAACACTCGGGTTTCAACGGGCACGGCTTCCATGCGCCAGGGCCTCACAGACCAAACAAAACGGCCCTGCGGTTTTACGGAAGTTGGGACATAATTACGAATTTCTCCCCTCATTTTAATCTATCGGCGAACCTACCACCAAAGATAGAAAGGGCCGTTGTAACGGTATAACAGACTGGGGCATTACCCTTTTTCCGTTATAGCGGCCGTTATAATGCAAAGGGGCAAAGGAGAAAAATCGAAAATAATAGAAATGACGAAAAATAACGGCACTAAAATTCAAATTTTCAATAAAATTTATAACGGGAAAATAATGGACATTTTGTTTTCAAATTTTCTCAAAAAATAATTGTCATTATTTTCGTTATAATGACCGTTATTTAAAAAAAAAAGACCATTATAATGAAAATAACGGCTATTATTTTCTGGGCGCTAAAACCGTACATAACATAATGAGTGAGGTCTGAATCCATTATAACAGCCCTTATTTTCATTATAATGGCCATTTTTTAAATCATGCCTACTACTAAGGGTGGCAATTTGGCCCGCCAGTCCTGCCTCGGGATGGGCCTAAGTCGGGCCAGGCTAGGGGCCGAGCCTCAGTCCAAAACTCAAACCCATGCCCAGCCTGTGGCCCAATCCATAGTCGGCCGCTGGGTTGCGGGCTGGCCACATGAAAATGACCCCAATCCGACGCTTAGAAATCACTAGTCGTGTTAGCTTTTGGTTTCTAGATACACGTAAGGATTGACAAACTTCCATACAGTCAGTGTACTCTAAAAATGTGCCATGTGGCTCAAATTGGATCACCTCTTGGTTGATTTTTGGTTTCTAGATCCACCTAGGGATTGACCAACTTATAGATGTTTGAAGTTGGACCACGTCTTGGTGGACCTACATACCAAAGATCAACTTGATCAGGCATTAAAAAAAAAAAAAAACTCATATTCAACGGTAAAAAACGATGTTATTAAAACAGTCCATCCAACGGTAAAAAAAATCATGTCGTTTTTCTCGATCTTTATGCGCTGCCAGCCTTTAAATTTCACGTCAAAGGTATGCATCAAAAGGTATACCTATATAGTTAAGGGGAGTCGGGATTGGGGGACAACTATTTTTGACAACAATTTGGCGGACCTACATAGAAGATCAATGGCTAATTTTTGGTGAGGATGATCTCTATGGCAGACCTTCAAATCAGTCCGATATTTGTAGACTGGTTTAGAAGTTGAAGAATTATGGACCGTTTATTTTTCCATGTAACTTGAAAACCACATTTGATGGGGTTAGAAATTTCAGAATGGGCTGATTTTAAAGCATATAGATTAAACCAAAAGAAAACGACATAGGAATGTAATGCCCCTCGCTCATAAGATCAGAGAAGAGCCAAGAGGGATAATCAACGGTCCAAATACAAGGAAATAAGAAAGAAGATGCCTTAGAGGCGATAGTATGTGCGACCCATATTTGTAGATCTATGTTCATATTGAAAACCCAAAGAGGAAAAAGAAAGATTGAAGTTCAAAATGTTTGCTGCTGGCGCTATAGAAAGAGGGGAGAGATCCATAGATGCATCTTTTAGACTATTCACCACTGTTTGTTCATCTAATTCCACTATAACAGCTACAACACAAAATAGATTGAACTTCAAAATATATTAATCATTTGCTTTGCTAAAATTTACTGGTATCCCAAAGTAAACCATGAAAAAGGCAAAATATTTTCTATATTATTTTTTTTTTTCCACCAACTCGTGTTAAGAGGAACTTTAATTTAAAAAAAGAAGGCCATCAAACACGGGCTCAACAGGTGTGCTGAGCTCGGGCCAGACTCGGGCTAGGTTTTCAAACCCAAGCCTGACCCAACATATTTGCGGGTTGGGCCAGGCCGGGCTCAACTTCGGACTAGACTGGGCTTGGCCCGAGATAAACGGGCCGGGCTCGGGCTAGGCTGCATGCGGTGGGCCAAATTATGAAAAATGTAAGTGTAAACGGATAAAACTTTGAGCATAGTGGGCTTTGATGACAACCAGAGTTCTCGGCATGTACTATGAGTGCTTTTTGCCACCTACCCAAGTGAATTAAAAAAGAATAAAAAATAGTCACCTGGGTATGTGTTTGTCAGGCTGAGGTAGTGCTTTTTGCCATCTACCCAAGTGAATTAAAAAAGAATAAAAAATAGTCACCTGGGAATGTGTTTGTCAGGCCGAGGTGGTTCGCCCATACAAAATCCACGTGCCAAGAACTCTATGAGTCCATTGTCATCAAAGTCTTAAAACTTTGATGACATGGTTGTAGTTCACGTGGATTTTATGCCGAGGACCACCTCGGCCTCACCACACACGTACTCACCTGTGTACGTGTGTGGTGAGGCCGAGGTGGTCCTCCCTTACAAAATCCACATGCTGAGAACTGCAGCCCTGTCATCGCCGCCGATGACAAGGCCCGGTCATCAAAGTTTTATCCCAGTTCATGGTGGACCTTAGGTTCAAAAATCCTTGATCATGGCCCTTGGATTTAAGGTCAAACGATGTGAACATAATGACATGATCCTGTGGACAACTTGATAAAATGGAGAAGTATTGTGGATTTGTGTTCCATGTGTAAAGAGAACGGAGAAAGCTCCAATCACCTCCTCCTTCATTGTAAAGTGGCGAGAACTTTTCCCCCTTTTCTTTTTTGGCATGGGTGACCCATGACAATGACCAGGCTTGATACACCGTCTCTTTTACTCATGCTCTCTCTCTGTTGAATTCTCGGTTCTCGAGCGTGGATTCCTAGAATCCAACTCTCTTTTATGCATACCTCTCATGATGCTAATATGGGAGAAATTTTTTGAAGCAGTGGATTTTTGAAGCAGCGAAGTAGTGGCCAATCACATCACGCCACAATCCGCTCTTCAAAAGCTTTTCTAGGTTGTTCAAAAGCATTTCTGGGTTTGTGGCATGATGTGATTGACCATTGCTTTCGCTCCTAATATCCACGGTTTCAAAAAATTTATCCTATAATAGGGCCGCTCATATGATAGCCTAGAAGGCAAAATACTTTTCTCATCCTCTATTGTGGCTTTCGACTCCCACTTATTGCTCAAGAATAAGTTGTAATGGGGTGGAGCTTTTCTTTATTTCAGTTAAGTACACAAAAAAACCACTGTTGGATTCTCGAAACCCACGGCCAAGATCGCGAGTGGAAAGACGAGTGCAAAAACTCAAGTCCCATGAATCCGACTCGACGATTAGAGATACTTTCTCTAGTTCGAAGGTCCACACCTTTTCACTTTGCGGTAGGAGATTATACATGTAGCATTCTTCTTTCGTGAGACTCTCTACGTAATATACCGTTAAAATGCTGAAAAAAATAACGGCCGTTATTTTCCATTATAACAAAAAGAATGACCATTATTTTTTGAAAAAAATTATAAAAAATTAAGCGTCAGTTATTTGTGGATCATGTTGTGAATGAGATGTAGTTCTCACTACCAATTCAGGCCTACTCCGTTGATGGAAGATAAGAGAGAGCCTTCGCGCTGATAACGTGTTGTGAATGAGATGTAGTTCTCACTGTCTTTCATTGATAATTCTCATACATATATATATAGCTCCTGTGGGAGGGTTACACCATTAATGACCATTGTATAACTGACGCTAGATGAGTGACGGTCAACCATCAACCATCAACCATCAGTTACAGACGTTTCATATTACAAAACAGACCAACTTTTTCCCTTAATCTTCCCTTTACAATAGTAAAAATGATGCTTACTCATCTCTCGATGTAACAATTTATACTTGTAATCTGTATATTCAAGCATTTCTTTCTCAACATATATAGAAAAAAAAAAGTTTAGAGGCACATTTACCGACTAAGAACCATTGAGGAAATAGTATTTTGGCATCTCTTTTGTATTAGAGAATGGGAATAGGAGAATTAAGTTGGAGGGATTGAATGAGATCAGAATCTGGCAAGTTTAGAGGAGGAAGAGAAAATTGACTGTAAGTAGAGCTCCCCCTTCTCATCTCTTGCATGGTCACAAGGGCAGCGACCGTATTCCTGAAAATGCTCTGTCCGAGTACAGTTGTAGTTACTCTTCCTACTCTTTCTTCTCTTCTCCCTTCCTCCTCCACAGTTGGGAAAACTGCATCTATGGTGCTCTCACATTCCTTAACAAGCTTTGACAGAAGCTCAGTTGTAAAGAAGGGTTGCTGCAACACCTTTTGAATGAACGGTAGGCGTAACAAACCTCCGGTACGCTTGTCGTACTTCTTCAAGATCTTAGCCAGTCCTGCAACACTCAAATTCTTAATTATTTTTGAAATTTTCATAGATATATTGGGTCATTGTAATTTAATAATTTTATCTCATTGCTTGACTGACAACAATGGTGGTTCTCTACAGGAATAATCAAGGAGTTTCATCCATAATCCTGCTGCGGTAAGTGTCGAGATCCCCTGTTCGACGAGTCCTACCAAGGAGATTTCTTGTGCCAAAAATCAACTTAGATGAATGTAAATATCAGATTATAAACCATTTCCTTTTTTCGAATCGTTTTCCATATCGTTTTCTTATCTGCCCAATAGAATAATCAAATTTGATAAAGTTTCAGTCTTGGAGATAAGCTTTAGTATTATAAGAACCTGTATAATTGATGTTGCTGTAATTCTCCAAGAGCACCATTTCACCATGGAAATTGATAATCACATTTCTGATCTTTCTCATCTCCTCACTATAATTTGTCTCTGAAGGTTGGCTCCCACTTGCTCCAAATGTGGCAATCACAATCTGAATCCTCTGTTGCAACTCCTGTATCATCATCAACACCAATCTTTTCTTTATTTTTTCACTATACGAAGAAGATAAATTGGTCTCGATATGAATAAAAATACAGGAATTCGCGGGTTCAATTAGAAATTGATATTGTTTGAAAATGAGTAGTTCAGATAAATTCGAACCCATCGAATTTAATTCATATAAACTCTTATAACTTACGCTGTTCGAATAGGCTTGGGTCAACTAAATTGAACTCCCATAGCAATTGGGTTTATGGATTTTGAATCCATAAGGGTTAGTATGGGCGAGAAATCACGTTTCATTGACCATGGTACTAACCTGTTCTTGTGTTATGCATCATACATACACATTGATAAGTCCACTTAGGGCGTGTTTGATTGCATAGAAAATTTTCCTGAGAAAAATACATCTGGGAAAGGCCTTAAATGGCTGATTGATTGCAACTGAGAACACATATTTCAATCATGTGAGAAAATAAAGGCGTATTTTCAGGTGGAAATGAATTCTCACCTATTTGGATGGAAAATGAATTCCAGGCTTAGGAGGGAAAATTATCCAGATTTAAATGTCTTGGTGGGTAAAATTATACAGATTTAAAATGGCTAACTAACAATGGACAGTTATGTTTTCCCAAGGAAAATGCAATTTTCCCTCTTGGCAATCAAACACGCCCTCAGGATATCTTATACTCGGTTGTAAAGATCGATCCTAGTGGTCCATAAACAACAATCAATGCGACGAATGTGTTATTTCATTGGTGGGATTCAGTCAATGGTGCATCCTAACACATTAGTACTCCCACTTTACCAGTTTGGGTTCGGATCTGACAAGGTCGGCGCCGACCTTAGAACCGAGTCAATTTAGATTCAATGTCTAGCTAAATTGGCACAATGCAATGTTAACTTTCTAACAAGCACCCTTATAGAAGAAAACCATCAACACTTACTTTGTGTCGGATTATAAAATCCTCTTCTTGCTCCATGAAGAAGGCATTGAACTTGTCGATCTCGATGTTCAACAAGAACCAAAACTCTGCTTCGGCCTTCACCGACTCACCCAACGACGACGAAGAAGAAGAGATGAGCCGGACGAGCTTCTTCAGATCCTTGTAAGATAAGTACTTGTCTTGCCACTCCGGCAAGCTCTCCCGAATTTGGTGTTTCAATCTCTTCCCAAATTTCATGGCTAGAATACTCAAAAACTCACAAAACCAGACGAGAAGAACAGAGCAGAGGAGTGAGAGCTGGCTAGCGAAGTGAAAGAGAGGTTTTATTACTAAAATGTAGAATATTTGAGAGGATATGCTAAGCGTGATGGAAGGGATGGGTTAAAGAATAAAAAGAGCCGTTGAAGTAAAAGCATTCCCGGCATATTCGGTTATTTGTAGTTATTATATGGTGCAATGTACGTGGGAGATGGGGAGGGGATAATTTCATGGAATCTTCTTAGAATCTCCCATAGAGATGTAAGAAAGGTTTTTACTAGTAATTAACTAAGAAAGGAATATATGTTTATGCTCCTTAGGAGATGCTCCTTAATCTCAAAATTCCTACGACTGATTCGTTTATCAGGTTTGATCAGAGGATGTGATTGGGACATATACATTTTTGTTTTATATCGGGGCACGTCTCTTAACACTTTTTAAACATCTATTCTACTTATTAATGGATGAAGGGCCCGCTTGCGTGCCCCACGCTAAACTCCAGTATCTAACAAATGTCCTTTTTTTTTTTTTTTCCATTTTACGTACTTGACACGGGCTTTTCGATCTTTTTGGTGTCAAAGGTTTAACAGATAATTAACTAAGAAAGGAATATATGTTGATGCTCCTTAATCTCAAATTCCTATGACTGATTCGTTTACTAGGACTGTTTGATAAGAGGAAGTGATTGGGACACGGGCATTTTGTTTTATATTGGAACACATCTCTGAACACTTAAAAAAACTGTGCTTTAATTCTAATTTGCTGTCTCTTGAAAAAAAAAAGGAAAATTTTGACATACCCCTTATGTTATGTTTGAAATTTGACATACCCCCACAATTTGAAAATGTTGACATACCTCCGTGACTTGACCCGCTGTCATTTGGCCATAGTTGACTTACAATTTTGGCTTAAAAGATGAAAAATGCCTTTTTCTTCATTCTTAGACACAACATGTGAAGGTTTTGATGAGTCGGGCTCCCTTGATTGGCCTTTTATGACAGGCTCACGAGACAGGTTTTGTAGGACATGGATTCCGAGAATCCAATGGTTGTGATAGTGCCGAGTTGGCATTCACTTTTTGCCTAAGCAAAGCTCTGTTGGATTCTTGGAATCTAAACCCGATAAGGTTTGTCCCGTGAGCATGTCATAAAAGGCCGGTCATGGGAGCCTGTGCCTTGGCCAAAACCCTAGCCCCAAGTTGACATAGTCGTGGTGGTTGGCTGGCCATGAGATTCTTGTGGGTTGGTCGCCGGTGATAGGCGGCACTCCGGTGAGCTGTATATCATTAGTAAATTGCCTGAATCACAAGATTAATGACTAATTTTTTTTTTGTGAGAGAACTAATACACAAAATGCACACATTGTTTCGATTTTTCAGTACATTTTTCACCCTTTTAAGGTAATTTTTTTTTTATTTCTCTTGGAGTAGTAGGACCCCAATATTTCTAGTGTAAATCATGTATTTTAGGTGATAATTTGAATAAAGATTCAATCGCTTAAAGTAAAGTTTATCACCAGATTTAAAAAACATAAAGACAAAAACTAATCGTTAGATCTTGTGATTCAGGCCATTTGCTTGCGATAAATAGCTCACCAGAGTGCCGCCCATCACTGACGACCAACCCACCCGAATCTCGTGGCCAGGTGACCACCACAATTGTGTCAATTTGGGGTTAGGATTTTGGCCAAACCCTCACATTTTGTGATCCAAGGTTGAGGAGGGCATTTTCATCTTTTTATCCAAAATTTGCTAGTCAACAATGGTCAAATAACAATCAATGGATCGAGTTAGGGGGTATGTCAAATTTCAAAGATAACATAGGGGGTATGTCAAAATTCCCAAACTAAAAAAAGAAATGTAGTCCGTACACAAGCTCTAGTAAGGGGAGAGAGCTGTATTGAGCAGTAGATCATCCGATTCAGTCCATGTGTCGGTAAGGTTTGATAATACTAAAATAATTATTTTACCTTACTGCGGGTAGAGCCGTCATTGGACCGGGTCAATGTGGGATCGATCCGATACACATATACTAGGTCCACACGCAACTCGATCCAATAAGATTATAATGACACGTCATGAATCCGTTACTCGATTGGATCCGATCTGAAATCCATTAACACTAAAAGGTTTGACGAAGGTGACCAAAAAATAATAAAAAGGAAAGAAAAGACATCTTATCGGATCGCAAAAGGTATATAAACATATATGGGTTTGGATCAGGTCCGCAAGGGACTTTTTTTAACAATTTTTTCTAGAAATAACGGCTGTTATTTTCTGAGCGTTAAGTCGGTACATAATGTAACGGGGGAGGTCCGGATTCATTATAACGGCCATTTTTTAAGCCATGCCTTGCTTCAATCAAACAAATAAGATTGACTGAGCTTGGGCTGGGTATTTAAGCCCGTGAATTAATTCTGGTCATAATTGGCCCCATTTCTATTACAAGGTATGATCTTCATCCTTGTATTGACAAACAATGATGAAGATCATACCCTTAGTCCGGGGCTACGCAACGTATTGGACAAGGTTACCCTCCGCAATGTGGTGATAAAGACATTTTAGCCCTTCTGTGTGGTGGGGAAGGTATCTCGCGGCCCTACATAGATCATTTTTTGGCCTAATGACTTCGTGGATGTTCAGCCATATATTGGTGGATAAACACATGAAATCAGCTTCATTGATGACTTCTAGCCATTGGATTTACTACTCGAAAAATATGCTTGAATCCAATGGACATAACCAATTAGGTTAATTTTTGGTTTCTATATCCAACAAGGGGTGGGCTAAACATCCATGTAGTTAGTGGGCTGGGGGCTTCCCTCACCTGGGGCCGAAGGTGACTGCCTTATTGGCCTTGTGGTAGAGACAGCCTTGCATTCAAGCTTAGGAATAAGACCCACAAGGGGTAGTAGAATCAAAGGTGAGTTAGCTCAGCTCAACCTCGATGGGACTCTTCCACTGCCAAGGCATGCCCGGAATGGACGGTTCTGCTACCACTTGATGCAATCTCCCAACCAGAGATGCAAAAGGGTAGGAGGACTAAGGGAGCAAGCTCAACTTTGTCTCTACAATGGAGGAGAGAAACTTTCAAATCTCTACAATTCTTACTCATAGAAAAGTTTTCTAGAAATAATTCTTACTCCATAAAATTTTTCTAGATCGAAACATTTTGACTTGTGTATTCCATCTTAGAAAACTATTCTGTGATCATGATCACCATACAGGGCCTCAGAGGCACATGTACCACCTAGCAACTGCTGAGGAAATGGTAGTTTGGCGTCTCTTTTGTATAATTAGAGAATGGGAATGGGAGAGTTAAGTTGGAGGGATTGAATGAGATCAGAGTCAGGCAAGTTCAGAGGAGGAAGAGAAAATTGACTGTAAGTAGAGCTCCCTCTTCTCATCTCTTGCATGGTCGCAAGGGCTGCGACTGTATTCCTGAAAATGCTCTGTCCGACTACAGTTGTAGTTTCACTTTCTGCTATTTCTTCTCTTCTCTGTTCCTCCTCCGCAGTCGGGAAAACAGCATCTATGGTGCTCTCACATTCCTTAACAAGCTTTGAAACAAGATCAGTTGTAAAGAAGGGTTGCTGCAACACCTTTTGAATGAATGGTAGACGTAACAAACACCCGGTTCGCTTGTCATACTTCTTCAAGATCTTAGCAAGTCCTGCAAGACTCATATTCTTGATTACTTCTGAAATTTTCTAAAATAAATTGGATTGCTGTTAATTAAAGATTTAAACTCGTCGCATGACTAACGACAATGGTGGTCTTCTAGAGGAATAATCAAAGAGAGTCATCGATAGTGCAGCTGCGATAAGTGTTGAGAACCATGACTCGATGAGTCCTCACAAGGAGATTCTTGGGCCAAAAATCGACTCGATGAGTCCTCACTTTCCCATCTGCCCTACATGTTATGTTATGTGGAGCCTGATGGTGCTAGAGTATTGTACATGAAGACACTACACCGCGGGAGGTCTTTTTCCCATCTGCCCTACATATTCTTTTTAGGGAGGTCTTTTTCCCTTAAGGGTCTTTTCGTACTTTTACATAGAGATATGGAAACCCTAGTTTTGTCTTGGGGTTATATATATCTAGCTTGGTTGATCAGAGACGATTATGCATTGTATTGTGTGTGTTTCTTTTCTTGCCTCAGGGCATAGTGGCATCGGTGTGGATCCGTGGACGTACCTCAATCTAGAGGGAACCATGTAAATCTGTGTTGTGGGTAATTGCATCTTTGTTGTTTAGATTGTCTATTGTTCTTTCTACCCAACACTACAAAGTCATCAAATTTGATGAAGTTCCAGTCTAGGAGATTATTTTGGTTGTGAGTTGTGACCCTTCACCCTTCTATTGATGGCTCCCGAACCCCCTTGAGATCAGATGCTTGGGACATCTAATCAGGTCATTTTTGGTTTATAAGATCTCCTGGGTGAGAACCATGGAATGGTTTGTGTTTTCTGGCTGCATGTTCATTACATGTACCAGTACACAGGTAAATGGTTTGTAAACCATCCTTTGGATTCACCAGACAGGGACCCTAGGTTTCTTTTTCAACTGAGTATAGGAAATAAGCTTGAATATCATGAGAACCTGTGTAATTGATGTTGCTGTAATTTTCAAGGAGCACCATTTCGCCGTGGAAATTGATAATATCATTTCTGATCCTTCTCATCTCCTCTCTGTAATTTGTCTCTGAATGTTGGTTCCCACTTGGTCCTAATGTGGCAATCACCCTCTGAATCCTCTGTTTCAACTCCTGTATTGTCAACATAACCAATCTTTTCTTTATTTTTTCACACTTCTCGGCTAAAGATCGAAGGAGAATGAAATACATTTCAAGTTGGCTAGAAATTGGCATTGAAATTAACATTTCTTTTGGATCATCGCGTCGAAAATTACATTTTTTCGAAATCTAACAGCCATATTTATAGGAACTAGCACAAATGACAGCAACTTCAATATAAGAGGAAGATGCAGTGATCTTGAGATGAATTTGTGGTTCAATTCATAATTGTTATAGATTAAATTAGAAGAAAATTTTTAAATAAAAAATGAATATTTATGAACAATGCGGCTATCAGTTGAAAAGTAGTTTAGATAGAATCGAACTTTCGATTAAACCTGGCACATGGGATCGAAATGGTCTTATCAATCTGGGTTCGGATCCAACAATGTCGGCACCAATCCCTTAGTTAATAGAGTCAGTTTGGACTCGGTTGATCATAACCCATACCAACACCATTGCCATATCCTTATCCGGGCTAAATTGACACAGTGCAATGTTAACTTCCTAACAAGCATCCTACTAAAAGAAAACCATTAACACTTACCCTATGTCGGATTATAAAGTCCTCTTCTTGCTCCATGAAGAACGCATTGAACTTGTCAATCTCGATGTTCAACAAGTACACGAACTCCGCTTCGGCCTTCCCCGACTCACCGAATCCTCCCAACGACGATGACGACGAAGAAGAAGAGATGAGCCGGACGAGCTTCTTCAAAGTCTTGTATGATAGGAATTTGTCTTGCCAGTCCGGCAAGGACTCCTGAATTTGGTGTTTCAATCTCTTCCCAAATTTCATGGCTCCTACACTCACCTAACCAAATTAGACTAGAAGATAAGATGATCAAAGTAGTGGGAGCTGGGAAGTGATGGAGGAGAGGTTTTATTACTTGAAAGGAGAATATTTGGGAGCATATGCTAAGCGTGATGAAGGGGTGTGTTGAAAACTTAAAAGAACCGTTGAAAGTAAAGCATTCCGGCATATTCGGTTATTGTTCACACCCAGCTTCCAACGACTTTGGTAGTTATTATATGAAGCAACGGAGGATGGGGAGGGGATGATCCCTTGGAATCTCCTAAGAATCTTCCACACAAAGGCTAGTAGGTCCTTTATGAGCTTAGAATCTAGGATGTCTAGGTGGAGTAAAACTTGTGTCACAAGATGTGACGGAAGCCGGTCACAGTATTCAATTCGAGCCACGTGGCATACTATTAGAGGACGAAGACCGTATGGATGTTTGGCCAGTCCCTCTGTGGACAGGTACACAAAAAATCAGCTTAATTAGTGATTTCTAACCGATTCTATTGAAGTTATTTTCATGGGTTGATTTTAACGGTACGTATCTGAGCTTTATTGAGCGTTATTTGGGTACAAAAATCCAAAGGTTGTAAATCACTAATCAGGCTGATTTTTGGTTTGTGAGTCGACAGAGGGACTGGCCAAACATCCATACGGTCAGAACCCTCTGATCGTGTGCCACGTGGCTCGCATTGAGTGCTGTGACCGGCTTCCGTCACAACATCTTGTGACAAGTTTTACTCGTGTAGGTATGATAGGGGAAGGTTTAACTAAGGAAAAAGATGTAACAAGGTATGCCTGAAACTGTTTGAAATGCGGAAGCACGATTTTTGTTACTCACAGCTGTCATCTGGGCCCACTGACTGCATGGATGTTTATCCCACCCCTTGGTGGATATACACACCAAAATCACCCTGATTGGTAATCTATAACCATTAGATTTTAGCACTTTTTAGTACTTTTTAAGGTTATTTTTATATCGGTTGAATGAAACCATTTGTTTTAGTACTAAAACCAACGGCTAAAAATCATCCACCAAGGCGATTTTTGTTATGAATGCTTACTATGGTGTGGGCTAAACATCCATGCAGTCAGTGGGCCCATGTGGAAGCGGTGACTACCAAAAATGCCGCTTCCGCAAATGAAAAGATCTCAGGTATACCTTGTTACATCACGACCCTTTAACTAATAATTAAGGAAAAATTTAGGATACCGACCTTTGTATCAAAATTTTGATGCAGAAGTTCCTCAAATTGTAATGTAGTAGACCCGTTCAAGCCCACTTGCCCCTTGAATGTCTGGCCCACACTATGATAGACCTCCACACCAAAAATCATCGTGAATGGTGCTTTCTAGCCATTGGATTTGAGCACTTTTTCAACGCGGGCTTGGAATTAAAGTCATAGGCCTGTTCATAAAGCCCATGATGAAAAAGTTCTCATATATACTTAAGGAAATTGGGAGACTAGGCCAACTGGTTTTCCCTCTTTCTTTTGTATGTTTTGTTTTTCAAAAATGGGTTTGATTTCCTAGGTAGCTTGGAACTTTCATTAACAGTTAGACACTTTAAGTGACCTTAGAACAACCCATTATATATATATATAAAGACAACTTAATTTAGTTTTGAAAATACCATGCACTTAGCGTGCCATTTTCTAAAAATAAAAAAGATGTACTATGTGCATTTTTTTAATAGAATATAATTTTAAAATATAATATAACAGAGATGATTTGCTAAGGGTCGGGTAGGGCCCGGTCCCCTTGAGTGTGACTTTGGCCTAGCCCTTATTTAGAAGGGCTTTACATATTTGGGCTTGGCCTGACCCTAAGGGCTTGAAATTTATAAAAAAAAAGCCCTCTTTTTAAGGCTTTAAAAAAGTAGGGTAGGGCCAGGCCATCTTACAAGAGTGCCGGATTGACACCCTTAGCTATATGGCCATGCAATTTTCCATTTTGAGAGGACCCCTAAATCCAATATGATTGGAAATTAATAATAATTTTAAAGAGATGAAAACTTTCCTTGGAAATCCCATTAAATTGGAAACTTGAAAATATCTCTTGATTCCTAATATGGACCTTTTTCCCATCTTAATTGAATTGCTTATTTGAAACTACTCATACTTGAAAACGTATTCAAACCCTTAACAACTAATTGGAATTAGATTGATTGATTTCTTTTTTAAAAGAACTTGATTAGAAATTAACGTAGGCTTTTGGTGAATTAATGTAGGCTTGGGGGGAGGGGGGGAATTGATTTCGTCCAACAATTGAAGTCTTTTAGTGTAAATCGTTGGAGAGAGAGTAGACCCCATTTCTTTGCATTAAACCTTTGCACCCACCCATATATGATACTTTATTGATTTTCGAGCGAGCCACTTAGTCGCCACAAGCCAAAAATGTCTCCATTGAATCCTCTTGGTTTGTCTTTTAAAAAACCTTCATCTCCTCCATTGTTGAAGAAAAGGGATACTCAAGACAAGGAAGAAGAAAAATAGGATAAGTATATTTGACAATGATTTTAATCCTCTTATTATCTCTTTAGTTTATTGATGATCATATTTTTAAGGATACGTTTGTCGTTGTGTTAATACTCTTTGATGATTTATGGCTTGTAACTTGGAATGCCTAGTGATCACATGTGTTTGCATCATGAAAAGAATGGAAGTGTGGTTGGTCTAATTTGTTAAAACCTGCAGGAATCACCCTTGGTGGGAAAGGAGGAATAGAGTGCATTTAGCATCTCATCATCATGATTGATCTTTTGATGGTAGGGTAATTCCCATTGGTTTGTAGTGCTTGTTAACACACATAAGAATAATATGCTAGATTATGGTTATTGTCTTATGTACATGTGATATATTACTGGGCTTCTTTAAGCTCATGGCTATTGCCGATCACTTTCAGATGAGTTTGAGGAGGAGCTAGGGGGAGATCAAGTGTACTTTGAGGAGGACCCAAACTTTGAAGTTACCGGAGCATCCGGGGTTGATCTTGGTGGATCAAGAATGATTTGGAATATTATCTATCTTATATCTAACTATTTTTAATTGAGGATTAAGTTGTAAGGGTCATTTTTGAACCCACGGTAAATTGTTTGACGTCATATTTCAGTTATTTGGACTTTTGCAAATTTTATATTTTGGACCCCAATGTAATGTTTCGAATTATTTTGGGACAATTTTGGGAAAAATGAAAAGCATGAACCCTGTAGGTCTTTGAAATACCTTTCCAGAAATATATGGTAGAGCTTGAAATTCAATCAAAGCTGATATCTAGGTTCGGTTTACGAACCGAGTGTCAAATCTGGCAGATTTTGAAAAATCATAAATTATCAAAATTGTTTGGTGTTATTCATTAATTTGCAAAATAGAACCCTATATTTTTTATTACATCTAAATTAATAACGTTTCTAGTAGATATCGATAGATACCTTACTTGTTTAATTTGGAGTTAAATCAAAAGTATAAAAATTCCTGCAATTCTTGTTTAAATTCACCCATTATCTTTTTTAGGGTAGACTTGATACTTGTATTATTTTTGTGAAAAATAGTAAGTTACGATTTCTAACAAATGTTCTTTACAAAAGTTGTTTCTAACCATTCAAAGGATTTAAAAAAAAATTAAAATAAATATTTTAGTCAAATAATATTTTTAGTGAAAAATGGGGTACAAATACCCTCATCTTAATATCCTAGAAAATGTCAAATGTCATTTTCGACAATAAGGCCTTCACGAAGGATGCTTATATAATTGAGGTAGAACGTTTAAAAGTAATGAATTATAATTCTAGGAAAATCAAATGTTTTACTTATGTTGACCTCAACTCTGACTGACATTAATAACCTAATTGTAGATGCTGAGGAACATAATTACGACATATAAGAAAATGGACTGCTTAAACACTTAGATTATTATGAAATGAATTCCTGAAGCGTAATTTAGTCAAATTAGTGCTTTAATTATATTCCGCATTAGTTTACCATTTCATCTATTTGAATAATATATCATATGGGAATTTAATCTTATGGAATAAAATGAGTTATTATTTATTTAGGGATTATTTCAAGTATTCATGTCTGGATCTGGGTACTCAGGTCGTATATTTGGGTACCCGGATTCGGGGCGTGATGGTATCAATGCGTAGAGAATACCCAACTTCCTCATCTGTACAGGCTCAGATTCCATCCATCTGATTTGCATTTTGATCTAAGGGTTAGGATTCGATATGGACCCTTTGCTTGATATCTCAAAATCTGTAAGGAATTGGCCAAAAGTGGGCCCATAGGGATGGATAAGTAGGGTATTTTCTACATTCGTATGGGGTTAGTTTCCCAAGATGGATTCTTAATTAGGCAGATCTGGGCCCTTAATTTTTGGCCATCAAATCTTTCTCTGATATCTCAAGATCTAGGTACCATGTGTCTAAATGGACCCCATATGGATGGATAAGTTGGGCAAGTCCCACATCCATATGGGGTTAGTTTCCTAAGATGGGGTCCAGATTAGGGAGATCTGGATCCTCCATTTTTAGCCCTTGTATGATCTTCAGATATCTCTAGATCTAGCCACCTGACACCGAATCTGGTCCCATATGGATGGGTAAGTTGGGCAAGTCCCACATACGTATGGGGTTAGTTTCCCAAGAGGTGGTCCAAATTAGGGAGATCTGGACCCTTGATTTTCAGCCATCGGATGCTCTTCTGACATCTCCAGATCTGGCCATCTGGCACCAGATCTGGTCCCATATGGATGGATAAATTGGACTAGTTCCACATTTGTATGGGGTTATTTCCCAAGATGTAGTCCAGATCAGGGAGATCTAGATCCTTGATTTTCAGCCATCGGATAATCTTCTAATATCTCCAGATCTGGCCACCTGACACCAGATATGGACTAGAATAGATGGCTAATTAGACAAATCCCACATCTGTATGGGGTTAGTTCCTGAAGATGGGGTCTAGATCAGGGAGATCCGGACCCTTGAGTTTTGATCATTGGATGAGCTGTTCATCCAGATCTAGCCACCTGACACAAGATCTGGACCCATACAAATGGATAATTTGAAAAATCCTACATTCGTATGGGGTTAGTTCCTGAAGATGGGGTATAGATCAAGGAGATCTGGGCCCTTAATTTTTGACCGTTGGATGAGCTATTGATATCTCTAGATCTGGACCCATATGAATGGCTAAACCCCACATCCATATGGGGTTAGTTCTTGAAGATGGGGTCCAGATCATGGAGATCTGGGCTCTTGATTTTTGATCATTGGATGAGCTGTTGATATCTCTAGATTTGGCCACCTTGTATTAGATCTGGACCCATACGGATGGCTAATTTGGCAAATCCCACATTTGTATGGGGTTAGTTCTTGAAGATGGAGTCGAGATTAGGGAGATTTGGGCCCTTGATTTCTGACCATTTGATTTTGTTGATGATCTGCTTATTGGAGATCAGATCAGGACTCACCGTTTTGTTCAGCGTTCATGTCCAACTTCTTCATCCTTATGGTCTTGGTTTGGTCTCTAGTTGACCAAGTCAAAATGTCAAAGGGCTATAATTCACTACCCTTGATAACGCAATATATCGGGATCTACGCATGATTTGTTACATTGGACCCTAGTGATCAAGAAGAATGACCATTGGTCATATATGATTGGGATTAATTCCCTCCAGACCGAAGTCCTCATAACATCTGATTTTGAGTTCTCTTCAGTCTAGTCCTAGCCAGTGGTCTACTCATGTCCCCATCAAGGGACCCGTTCGCGTCCGTTAATCGTGATTTCTGAACTTCTGCGACATTTTTTGTCTAACACTATCACAAATGAGTTCTTTCATAGATAAAAGAGAGAGAGAGACCTAGAAATGTATTGCCCTTAAAATGAGACTATCTTTTAGGGCTTCTACATGGTAGAAAGACTTCCCTAGCTAAGGCAGCAAAGACAAACCCCACAAATGTAACCAGCGTGGAGATGAAGAATCCTAAGTCCCAACCCTTAGGTTTTGGCCCAAGCCCTTGTTCTAAGGTTGAGGACAAGGGCATTTTTTTCCTTTACTAAAAAATTTGGTGGTCAACTCAGGTCAACACTAGTCAACTTACAGTGGACCAATGTCGGGTTTTATACCTCAAAAATTCATTTCGGGTTCGGCAGTTGCAATCTTGCAGAGCGCGGTCGACTAGTCTCGAAAAACTCGCCCTTTTGACAGGTGCAGTCACCCGTGAGTCCACATCGGTGAACCCATCCAAAAATTATAAGGATGCTCATGGGCCGGTCGTCTGGTCTATCTATACTAGTGGACCAACTCCCAAGCCAAATAATTCTAAAAAATAAGCACATAGAATTAATGAAATCAATTTTCCAAAGGGTTTAAGCAAAATAAACTGTTTTAAGCAATTAAGCCATTATTTGATAACATAGCAAGATAAAAAGTTCTAAGTTAGAAGATTTTTAGTGAGCATATTTCAAGGTTATTATAGTTATCTGAAAAATTATAAGAGAGTTAGAAAGACAGTGTTAGAGATTAGAAATATCCAAATAGATCGAAATTGTCACAAGTTTTTTTCAAATTCTCAATTGTGAATTTCACTAGGATGATAACCTTTCTTTTGGAAGTATCTTCTTCATCAGGTTTAGGTGGAGGAGGGATATGAGGGGAGATTGTGTTGTGCCCTAGAGTCACTCCTTTAAGCAGAGAGCCATGCTTTACTAACGCTGATAAGCACAAGATCCCTTAGAGGACGATGAGTGGTCTCCTGAGTACTCCGAGAGTGAATGAATTCTCCTCTTCTAGGAGAGTCAAGGGTTGAGATCCAATGGTCATACTCCTCATGAGTTAAATAGACTTTTTCGAGGGGATCTCCTAATCCAATCTCAGAAAAGCTCATAGAGTCAGACATTTGAATATAAGATAGATTTAAACAAAAAAGAAGAAAAACTACTAGAAAAATAAAATATAAAAGGAAGGTTTTTCTCAATGGTTTTTATAAGGATTATTACGGTTATCAAATTCTTTAAAGTTTTCACAGTGGTTTATAGTTGCAATTGAAATATGATGGTGTTGATTTGTTTGTGTAGTTTAACAACTTTGATATTTAGAAGTTCAATTTGTTTAATGAAGTATTTTTCTTTGTTAATTAATTATATTTTCTTAGTTAGTTGATTATTCTTTTCAAATTCTTTCTTCTAGAAATTAATTTTTCTATTTAGAATTTCACTGTTAAATTTTATATGACCGATCAATTTTTTTATAATAATGACAAGTTATATTAGTTTGTTTGTTTAGAGTAGTTCTATTTGCATTTTTTTTTATAGAATATTATTTATTTTGGGTGAAATTATTTTTAGCTTTTATGAAGTGTTGTTTATTTTGGATATAAATAACTTTAGTTTTTACAAAAATAGTTTTGAAGTAGATGTTTTTAATGAATTATCAATATATTCGAATCTTCTCTTATCATTATAGGCTCTTCCCATATTTATAATATTTTCTAGTTAGAATTACCTTGAGTAATAGTTTTATTATCAAGTTAATATTGTTATTTCTAATTCCTTATTTATGAGTTTAAGTCGAGAGATTTTATTTTGAAGAGATGTTTCTTTTTCATTTTCTATTTTCTTTCCCTTTTGATTTTCAATGATTTTATAGATTTTTATGGTGAGTGTAGAGTTTTCATTACTAAGTTTATTTATTTCAAGCTTCTGATTATAATAAATTTTAGCAAGTTTTATACTTTCTTGATACAAGTTATTATAAGCTTCTTGTAGATCTTCCTTATCTCCATTAATAGATTCTATATCAATTTCACTATCTTTTTTATCTAAGCGAGAAATTTCATTATAATTAGATTTAATCATTAAAGTTTTCATTTCATTAAACTCTTCATTATTACTAGTTGAAGTTGTTTCATTTTCAGAATCATAATTCCAAGAGGCTTTCATAGCTTTAGTTTTATCTATTCTATTGTTAGCACATTCACTAGAAATGTGACCGTAACCTCTACATTTGTAACATTGAACTTCTTTTTTAGTGATATCATTAAATTTTTCAATAGGATTTCTTTTCTTAGTTTCAAAGATTCTCTTATCTTTGTTTCTAAAAAGTTTTTAAATATTTTGCCAATTAAAGCAACTTCTTTATTTAAATCATCAGATTCAATAGGTTGAAGTTTTAATTTAAAGATTTATCCTATTAGTTCTATTTTAATATTATCTATATCTTTACTTTCTTATATAGTAGTTGTTTTAGGATGAAACCTATTAGTTAGTGATCTTAAAATTTTTCTAACAATTTTTATTTGAGGATGGCTTTGCCAAGACCCCACATAGAGTTGATAATATCACTTAGTTTAGTATAAAATTCAGTAAAGGTTTCATCTTCATTCATTTTAATAATTTCAAATTGAATTGTAAGTATTTGTAGTTTAGAAATTTTAACATAATTATTTCTTTCATGAGTTGTTTTTAAAATATTATAAGCTTATTTAGCAGTTTTACATGCAATAATTCTTTTATATTCATTAGGAGATAAAATGTAGTATTAAAGCCATATTGTTAACATTATATGTATCTTTATCTAAAGTAGACCAAGCAGTTTTACTTTTAATTTTAACTATGCTTTCATCTCCAATAGTTGCTTCCTCAGTGAGCCATGTCCAACCCATTTCAATGGATTGGAATATACCAATTCTAGCCTTCTAATAGACATAATTTGAGTCATTAAACAAAGGTGGCCTAGAAACAGAGATATCATATTCTCTCATAGTCGTATCAAGAAAAAGGATCTCACTTAGGTGATTAAACCTTTTGCAGAAGTGTTAGGCTCAGATGCCAATTGAAGTTCCCTTAATATTGATACAATAAAACCTAGAAGGGGGTGAATAAGTTTAATAAAAATTAGCTTAAGTTGATAACTAATATGCTTGAATAAAATAGATCAATTAACTTAAAAGCAATAATAGAAAAGAGACAACAATCCACAACATAAGCATATATAGGGGTTCGGTGTATCAACATTTATGTCCACTCTCCAAATAGCTCCATTGGGCTAGCATCATTTTAATTTAATATTTAAACAACCTTAGAAATCAATAGGACAGAGTAAGGTCACAACCAAACTCTAGCTTAGTCAAGACAGATCTTGACTAAAGTAGAAAAACAAGTAGATGTAATTGGAATATTTTAATATGGGAAGCATTTTTAGAAAGAAGGCTCTTCATAAACAAAATTATCTCCCAATCAAGATCGGATAGGAACGAAGCTTCGATGTTGTTGAAGCACAAAGACGAACAACTACTTCGATAAGTAGCTCAGACCAACGACTCGAAGTGCCCTTAGAACTGAAGAGAGCAAGCCACCAAATTCGATCACCCACAAAAGACACCTAGAAGAATCGTCGAAGGAAGCAAGGAGAACACAAACAAATTACTTTTGATGATAAAGAACTCAAGAGAAGGAAGAGTGAATTAGTGAGTATGAAGTGTAGGGAAGGGGTATTTATAGTTGAAGGATAGGAGAGGGGAAACACACATGATTCGAGGAAACTTGAGGATAATCGGCCGACTTGTCAGACCGATTGACAAGCCTTACCGGGCAACCGATCCATCTGACTGGTCAACCGGTGATCATTTCCCACCGGTCGCCCCGTCTCCAAGTCCGATCGACATTTCTACTGAAAACATGTATTTAGGATTTTGACAAATGGCTCATAATAGGTTGGGGGCTTCAAATATATATGTCAAAGTCAGACTTTGACAAATTTCATAAGTCCATGAACTCAAGACCCCACTGCGCATGAGGGATTGCCTATTAGCATTTTTAAAAATCGTTGAGTCCCACTTTCCAAATCTTCGATAATCAACATAGTAGAGATTACATAAATACCTAAGATTGTTTTGAATTTGACAACACGATGAATATACTTATCAGGTTTCATTGATCGTCCTCGATCAGGCAAGTTTTACTCTACAATTCTCAGATTCCCTTTTTCTTTGTGTTGTCCTTTCTTTAAAGTTGTACTAGACTTCCCGCATCCTATTTATAAAGTAGAGGTTGTCTTATTTCCTACATTTGGTGGTGAGGCCCATGGTTTAAAAACCAGCCGTTATAATGAAAATAACGGCCGTTATAACGGATTCAGACCTCCCCCATTACGTTATTGAAACTAGGGTTTTTCCGTCGTTGAGAGAACGACCCTAGAATCAACCAAAATTTTATTCTTTCCGGTTCACTTAATCTTGTAAAGTAAGCAAATATGCATAGTAGATTTGTGTCGGATGTCGAATCAGCACTCGAGGTTAGTTCGCACAAACCAAGAACATAAAATAACAGATTTTAGCTATAGATAGTGAGGTGAGAATGGTGAATAACAGGGGTTTTAAAAAAAGGGATATAGATTTTTTTATTTGTGAAAGATCCACCCAACGCACTACTAGTAAAAACAAAATCAAAGAACATCCATGAGACTAATCATAAAAAAAAAAGAATTTAAAACTACTTAATCGAAGCTTTTCTTTATTGAGTCAAATTAAACGATGCTCTTACAATCAAACTTAAAATTTCAGAAATGAGATAAAATTTCTAAATTAACAAATCTAACCTAAAAAGTTTGGAAATAGCAAGAAAAAGAAAAAAATGATGGGAGGTAGATGAATGAGAGATAAGAGATGAAACCTAGGCCGTGAGATTCATGGTGTGGAAAGGAGTGATGATGGTTGGACCCTTGGGAGTGTGCGAAGCAGCGTGTGGGATTGTTACTGTGGCTGGACGTGGAAAGCTTGCTCCATAGAGTGGCTGTTCGGGTTGCCGCAAATTGTGGAGGTGTTGCAGGTGGTAAGAGGGCAGCAAAGAGAAGGGGGCCGTGATGGCTTAGTAGACCAATGGAGCCACGGCACTTGATGAAGAATGGAACGCACACAGCAGGAGGCAGCAAGTGATGGAGGCGGCAACAGTAGAGGAGAGGTGGCTGGGCGGTAAATGTACAAGTGAGGACGATCTCCTCCCTTCTCCTCTTCGTCTTCTCTTTCTTTTCTTCTTCTATCTTCTCTTTTTTTTTTTTTTTTTTTGGTTTTTGTTTTTTTCTTGAAAAACAAGGAGAACCAAATGGTTTGGGGCGGTAATGGGTGAAGGGGGCAGCGTGGTTATGTAAGGGAAACGATGGAGATGGAGTTTGGTTGGTAAAGATGGAGGAGGCAGCGTGGTTGAGTCCGAGTAGCGGTGGCTTGGTGATGGCTGTAATGGAGGGAACGACTTCTTCTCCCTTCTCTAAAACAAGGTAGCAGCTAGGGTTTAAGAAAAACGTTGGGGAGGTTTTTGGCAAGTGAAAAACATGGGGGGAAGAGAGAGAGGAAGGTGAAAACGTGGATCCCCTTATAAAGGAACCGTGGGTTTCTATAATTTTTTTTTTAAAAGCTTCTCCCCCTCTTTCCAAAAACATGGTAGCCTAAAATAGGAACCGTGGATTCCCACGGTTTCTCTCATTTGAAAATCTTTTTGCCCTTTTGAAAAATTTCCTTTTCCACTTTCTTTGCAAAGATTTAATGCCACCTCATCCTATTTTTAGGAGGAGATTCTCTTTCGGACGATCACGGCCATTGGTTTGAAAATATTCCATACCAAAAAAATTGGAATTTTAAAACCATTTTCAAAAAGATATTATTTGCAAATCTTTTCCAAAATTTCTAAAATATGAATATCTTTTTGAAGAAGCTTTTCATTCTTGTAGAGAGAAATCTCTTTTAACACGGACCCTTGGATGAGATTGGATAGATGATCTACTGGTGACTTGGCGGCAGACAAGGATGGCGATGATTAGATGGCTCATTGGACGGTGGGGATAGGCCAAGGTATGTCGTAGGATCGAGTGATTGTGGAAGAAGAGAATATGATGGTTGAGATTGAGTGGAGAGAGAGAATTAGGGCCTTGGAGAGAGGAGAGAGAAAATGATAAAAATAAAGAGAAAATACTAGCAGAGGGTCTTGAACCCTAGTCTTTGACTTGGTCTTCTGTATGCTTTACCAACTGAGCAATTCCTTGACTTGTGTTGGTTAACCAAGCCTTAATGTCTTTATTTTCTTCTCCTGGGGCTTGATTCTTCTTCTCTCTCTCTTGGTTTTCTCTTAGGCTCTTCCGACTCTCTGGATTTTCTCTCCCTTGGTCTACATCTTCTTATCCTTAGCCTACTGGCTATTGAGCTTTTATTGTAAGTTCTGGAGGTTGATTGTGGGCCCGCATTCTATCAAAATTGTCCGATAGTACTCCTGTGATAGAAAAAATTGTGTAATGAGAATTATTCAAAACTACTTCGCATGTAGGTCAAATAAACGCGTATGAGTGCATGCGAATATAACATTTTGTACAGAAAAGTGTGTTCTACGCAATGATCAGAGAAACTCTTACGTAAAAAAGTTGATAAAAATGGCAATACGTATGAGACTGTGATAACGCAAAAAGAATAATCGCTTAAAATAAGTACTTTTGAGCAAATATCAGTTATGTACCATTTTAATGCTCAAAAAATAATAGTCATTATTTTCATTATAATGACCGTTATTTTTCGTTATAACGGCCATTATTTTCTGAAAAACATTTGTTAAGAAAATGCTATTATTGCCTTTATTTTCCGCTATAAATTTTATTGAAAATTTGAAATTCAAATTTTGAATTTTAGTGCCGTTCTTCTCCAATTTTTTTTTCTTCGTTATTTTCCCTTTTTTCCATTTTTGCCCCTGTGCACTACAATCCGTTACAATGGGAAAACGGTAACACTCCCAGTCCGTTATACCTTTTATAACTGTCCCCTTTAAACCTTGCTGAGGTGAGTAAAGCTTTGATGACAGGGCTACAGATCTTGGCACATGGATTTTGTACGGACGGACCACCTCGGCCTCACCATACACATACACGTGTGAGTACTCGAGTGTTTTTTGCCAAAACACTCACCTGTGTACGTCTATGGGGACTAATCTAGTTTGCAGACTTAAAAGTATGCAAACATTGTATCCACCATTGAATGCTCCTTGAAAAACATGTTTTTAATTTATAAAATATATTATTTTTGAAAACATTGAAATAATACATTTTTCAAGGGACATCCAACTGTACTCAGAATGTTTGCATACTTTGAAGTCTGCAAATAGTTGCAAACTAGATTTGTCCCGTGTATGGTGAGGCCGAGGTTGTTCGTTCGTACAAAATCCACATGCCGAGATCTGCAGCCCTATCACCAAAGTTTTACTATGCTGAGGCCCATGTGATATCATGTTGGATTCCCCTTGTTAGCAATTCGGAAAACGGCAAAAATTCGACTTGTTAAAAATTTGAGTTTTATTTGATTTTGGGTTTCAAAAATCCGGTCAAAAATTCGGTCAAAATTTCACTAAACGGGAAATATGCGGCATTCGATTTATACGTGTTTTATACGTCTCACTTCAAAAATTCAGAAGCCAAAAATTCAGTACATTTCGAAAGGGAGTCAATATATTTAATAATATAGTTACCATAGTCCAATGTAATATAGTTCCAAAAATCAGGTACATATTGAAAGGGAGTCAATATAGTATTTTAGTTGAGTCAACCAATAATCACGCTTTGTTATAATTCTTTTTTATCTTTTGCTAAATAAATCATAGGGAGGTGTTGGTTCAAGCAATTTTTGTTTTTTTTTTCTACTTTAATCCTACATCAGAGAAATAAGAGATAGTTAAGGGAGTTTAAGTTATATAAATATATAGGACTAGAAGAGAAGGGAGAAAATATACTAACCTTCACGGGGGTCAATGGTTGATAAAAAAGGCCCATGGTCTAGGTTAACAGCCTCTATTGTACTTAGGATGAGCACTTAAGATCTACCCAAGTGGTAGAGTGATTGAGGGACGAAAACAAAAACAAGGCACTTGGTACGTTGTTTTTCTGGGTAGACGTAGAAACGACGGACTTGGTCCGCTGTATTTTTAGGCTGAATTTTTCAAAAAAATGAAAAAATGCTTTCAATTCGTTTGGACTTAAAATTTTTCGAATTATTCAAATATTCAAAGAATAAATTTTATTCTTTTGAAAAAACATAAAATTAATGAATTAAATGGATGATTGCTAACAAGGTGTTGGACAATGTAATTAATAAAATAACTATTGCACCGTCCTTGTCTTGATGATCATCACTCCGAAGAATCGGAAAACTTTTTGGTTAGTACTAGTAGGTCCACGAGGTTTAAAGGAGGCCATTTTAACGGTTAAACGGACTAGGGGTGTTACCGTTTAAATGGTTGTTAAAATTGATTGAAACGGCCAGGGGCAAAAATGGAAAAAATGGAATTAAATAGATTTTAAAGATTTTAACGGAAAAATGGAGCTGAAATTCAAATTTTGAAATTTGAAAATTAAAAAAAAAATGAATTTAACGGAAATTAAACGGATTTTAACGGATTTAACAGCTGTTTTTTTAACAAAATTTTTCAGAATTAAACGGCTGTTTAAACGATTTTAACGGCTGTTAAAACAAAAAAAACGGTCGTTTTATTCAAAAATGATAAAACGTGTTTAAATGGTTTTAACGGAAGCGGACTTGGGGCGTTACCGTTTAAATGGCGTTAAAACTGTTTAAACGCCGTTTTTAAAACTATGGGTCCACCCAGTCTATAAATGTTCCACATCGCTTGTTGTCGGTGGTCACGGCTTGTTGATCGTCTCCAGTCCTTTCGTTAAAGTTATATTGCACTTCCGGCATCCTATCTTTACAGTAGAGGCTGTCCTATTTCTTGCACCATATTCCTTTATCCGGTTGTCAGGCGGCGTGGCCCACGAGTAAACCTTCTCTCACTGCATGATGTGAGCAAAGCCGATCACAGCACACAATACGAGTCACGTGGCACATTCTTAGAGAGTGCAGACCATATGGATGTTTGGAAAATCACTAGGTGGACCTGAAAACCAAAAATAAACCTGATTAGTTATTTCTAAACGTTGGATTGGAGTTATTTTCATGGGTTGATTTTAACCGTAGGAATTTGAGCATTATTGAGCATTTTTTGGGAGTAAAGATTGAAAAGTTGTAAATCACTAATCAAGTTGATTTTTGGTTATTAGGTCCAGCGAGGGACTGGCCAAACATCCATACGGTCAGCGATCTCTAAGAGTGTGCCATGTGGCTCGTATTATGTGCTGTGATCGGCTTCGCTCACATCATGCAGTGAGCAAATGTTTACTCCGCAGCCCACATGAAAATCACGTTGGACAATGGACAAACTAGAACTGTAAACTAAAAAGTAAGGGGGTGTTTGGCAATACAAAAATAAGTAACTTATTTGTTAAGATTTAAATAGGTTTGTCCGAGTTTTTAGGTATTTGGTTATTTAATTTCGTGGCTGAGAAAGTGTCTTAGGTGTGATCCTATTTTATAGGAGTTGTGGTTAGTACTAGGATGAAAAGTTCTGATGTAAAGCCTATTTATAGGCCCTTTTTTCTTTATCAATAAAACAGACAGATCTCTACCATCCCAAAACGTCTCTTTTGTTACAGTATTAAGAAAAACAAAAGAGACATTTTGGGATGGTAGAGATCTGTCTGTTTTATTGATAAAGAAAAAAGGGCCTATAAATAGGCTTTACATCAGAGCTTTTCATCCTAGCACTAACCACAACTCTTATAAAATAGGATCACACCTAAGACACTTTCTCAGCCACGAAATCAAATAACCAAATACCTAAAGACTCGGACAAACCTATTTAAATCTTAACACCCTCCCTTAAACTGAAATCTGCAGAAATCAGTTTAAAAAGAAAATCAACCCTCTGCAAAGTCCTCATTTACAGCAGCACGTGAACACACTCCAAGTAGACCACGCAACTTCACAAATGTAGCCAACTTGAGAGGCTTGGTCTGTATATCTGCGACTTGGTCTTCACTTCAACAATAAACCAGTTTGATTGTTCCATCATTGCTGAGATCTCTTAAGAAATAATATTTCACATCGATATGTTTGCTTCTTCCTTGTAGCACAGGATTCTTGGAAAGTTTGATTGTTGAGTTGTTGTCACAAAAAACTGTAGTAGCTTCAACTTGCTTGAACTGTAGCTCTTCAAGAATTCTTCTCAATCAGATAGCTTGACAAGCACAAGCTGTTGCAGCAATAAATTCAGCTTCTATAGTTGAAAAGGTGACAATTTGTTGCTTCTTAGAAGACCACGAAATGGCCCCTGTGCTGAACATAAAAACATAGCCCGAAGTGCTCCTTCTATCATCTTGATCTCCTGCATAATCACTGTCAGTAAACCCGAACAACTCTAACTTTTCACCCTTCTTGTAGAACAGCCCAAAATCTCTAGTTCCTTGCAAGTAACGAAGAATTCTCTTGGCAGCTAACAAATGCATTTCTATTGGATTCTCCATATATCTACTTATTAAACTAACAGAATACATTATGTCTGGTCTTGTTGCAGTTAAATACATCAAACTGCCAACA